>BPTQ01000004.1:287445084-287625021 GCA_019973895.1 Chrysanthemum seticuspe | reverse complement strand
ATGGTCCCAACTCGTCCCGAATCCCGATTACCAGGAAAACTGATAACGCTACACGCGTCGTTCGGGGTCAAGGAAACTTCCTTTTCTTCGAGCAAGTTTTATAACACCCTAGGCAGTGAACCTAATCGTTGTAGTGTAGTAATTAGGGTAAGCCACGGGTATTGATATCGTTCTCTAGGGGAATAGGAATGCTAGTGAGAAGTTACTACGCTAAGGTTGAGGTTGAGGAAGATTATTTTTGTATTTTTCTATTTTTTTTTATTAGAAAATGAAAAGGTACGAATCTCGGGTATTGGATTTGGGGGGGTTGGTATTGCTACCGATTACTCTACTATTATCTACTTATCTAAGCTAAGGTTGTGATAGTCTATGTCTAATTTATGTGTACTCGTATGATAGTTTAAAGATGTGTTTACTTAGGTTTTACTACTCCTTAATTATCTCCTATTGATGGTTGATTTGTCACGTCCTTATTCCTAGTTGCGTTGTGTTTCTAAGGTTGTAGGGCGTGCTTATTTCCCTATCTCTTTGAAATTACCAAAGGGTCTTGTTTACAAATCCTCTAGTGATTTATAGACGCCTACTCTACGGTTGTCCTTGAATACTTTATCCTACAATTACCTAGATAATTATATTCTAAAGTTTACAAAGAAAAGTCAAGCATTAAGCACACAACGAATAATCTAGTGCACTCTAGATCATTAGTCAACTAAGATAAGTATCAACCAATCAATGTTCAATAATTAAGTTTCATATTCCCTAAGCAAACACACAAATAAATTAGCCGGACATGGAGAACATGCAAGCATACACACAAATAATCAAAGACATAATTAAATTAATGAAGTAAATACTTATCTTGATGTATAATAGGGTTTAGAACCCTAAAATACTGCACAAGAAAGCCTTGGTTCGGTTTTAGGTTTTTACTCCAAAAGACTACACTTTAAAACTGAAAAATTCGGATTCTATATATAAGATTACATCTGCGACGGCGTCACCTTATGTTTCGTGACGCCGTCGTGTCGCCGTCATTAGGGTTTCGTCTTGGCCACGTAAACCTTGCGACGGCGTCACCTTATGACTGTGACGCCGTCCCCTTCAGCTCTGACGCCGTCTTGGCTGCATCTAGGCCGTCTGAGTAACGACGGCCTACTCCTTTAGAACCTGACGTCGTCCCTTGAAAACATGCAATTTCGCTTCTGAACCGTCGCAAAATTCCTTCCCGACGGCGTCGCAGATATGCAGTGACGCCGTCGCCTTATGTTTCAGCAGCTTTGAGTGTCTCGATTCTGACTTTGGCCATTTTCTTCGTATATTCGCGCCTTTTCGTCCAAATAAGCATCATTCCAGCATTTTGCCTTCAAGAGACCTAAAAAGTGAAAAGGAACGATATTAAGCAATAACGGATACAGAAGTGATCGAATAAGGGCTTAAATGACCCCTTAAAAAGGTACCTTTTAAAACCTTATCAAAAACCATGCTTGACATGACTTTGAACGGAGTTTTCTGAGCAAAACTTTGATGTCGAAACTATAATCTCGAAAATGAGAGAAGAAAGGTTGAGGTGGTTCAGTCATGTCAGGAGGATGCCTCAATCAGCGCCAGTAAGAAGAGTCGAAGCGCTATTAGTAGACGGTTTGAGAAGGGCTAGACCCAAACTCTGATGGGATGATAGAGTTAAGCTCGACATGAAAGAGCTTCTCCTGTCCGAGGACATGATTTGAGATAGGAATGCATTAAGAGATAGGATTAGGATTTGTGGGTAGCTTAGGTGTCTCTTTGTTGCCTTGCCCCACTAATTTTTTGTTTCGGTGCCCCATAGCTTTTCCTTGTTTTGGTGCCTCCTTGTTTTGTTTGATTTGCCTTAGCTTTAGGCCCTTTGCGTTGCCCTGCCTTGTTTGTGCTGCTCCCTTAGGTTTGCATGTGTTTTCTTGGTGCTTTAGTTCTTTGGCTTGTTTGCTTTTTTGCTTTTATGCTTGTTTGCTTATGTTTTTTCCCGTGTCCCCTTGCCTCTTTTGCCTGATAAGGTTTTAAAAGATACCTTTTTATGGGTCGTTTAAGCCCTTATTTGATTACTTTTGTATCCATTATTGCTTAATATCATTCCTTTTCACCTTTTAGGTCTCTTGAAGGCAAAATGCTGGAATGACACTTATTTGGACGAAAAGGCGCGAATATACGAAGAAAATGGCCAAAGTCAGAATCGAGACACTTAAAGCTGCTGAAAACATAAGGTGACGGCGTCAGGTGTTAAATTGCGACGCCGTCGGAGGATTTTTGTGACGGGACAGAAGCCAAAACTCCTATTTTCAAGTGACGACGTCAAGTTATAAAAGAGTAGGCCGTCGCAACTCAGACGGCCTAGATGTAATTCAGACGGCGTCAGAATCTGAAGAGGACGGCGTTACAAGCATAAGGTGACGTCGTCGCAAGTCTAACGTTGCCAAGACGAAACCCTAATGACGGCGACACGACGGCGTCACAAAACATAAGGTGACGCCGTCGCATATGTAATATTATATATAGAATCTGAATTTTTTAGTATTTGGTGTGTAGTCTTTTGGAGTAAAAACCTAAACCGAACAAAAGCTGTCTTGTACAGTATTTTAGGGTTCCAAACCCTATCTTACACCAAGATAAGTGTTTTACTTTATTAATACAATTATGTCTTTGATTATTTGTGTGTATGCTTGCATGTTCTCCATGTCCGGCTAATTTACTTGTGTGTTTGCTTAGGGAATATGAAACTTAATTATTGAATATTGATTGGTTGTCTCTTATCTTAGTTGATTAATGATCTAGTAATGCGATAGGTCATTCGTTGTGTACTTAATGCTTGATTAAATCTTTGTGAACCTTAGAATATGACTCCTTGAGTAGTTGTAAGCTAAACCATCCAAAGAGTGCATTAGAGTAAGAGTTTATTATCCCTAGTGGGTTTTGTAGACGAGACCCTTTGGTAAGTTCAAAGAGTTAGGGAGAAACGCATACCCTACAACCTTAGACACACAACGCAACTAGGAATGAGGACGTGACAATTCAACCACCAATAGGAGATAATTAAGGAGTAGTAAAACCTAAATAAACACATCTTTAAACTATCATACGAGCACACAATAATTAGACATAGACTACATACACCTTAGATTAGATAATTAGATTAGTAGAGTAATCGGTAGCAATACCAACCCCCCAAATTCAAACCCCGATATTCATACCTTTCCATTTCATAAAAATATAAAAATACAAATACCTTTCCATTTCATAAAAATATAAAAATACAAAAACAATCTTCCTCAACCCCAACCTTAGCGTAGTAACTTCTCACTAGCATTCCTATTCCCCTAGAGAACGATATCAATACCCGTGGCTTACCCGAATACTACACTACAACGATTAGGTTCACTGCCTAGGGTGTTGAAAAACTTGCTCGACGAAAAGGAAGTTCCTTTGACCCCGAACGACGCTTGTAGCGTTATCAAGTTTTTGGCGCCGCTGCCAGGGAATAGAATAGCTAGTTAGTAGTCCACTTCGTTTAGGTTTCTTTACTTGATTCCTATCAAGTAAACTTTTTTCTCATTTTTTGCTTTCTTTTAGTCTATCCCCCTTCTTCGTGACCCTTGTTCGTAATCCCATCACTTTTCATCATGGAAGGTGATAACCAACCACCACTCATCAACCCACCACCAAATGACCCGCCAAGAGCCCGTACTCTTGGTGAATACTCGAGACCAAGCCACTTAGGCTATAGGAACACCATTGAGCTTCCCGACCAAGCCCAAATTATGGCCCTGCGATCCGACACCATCCGGTTGGTGCAAAACGGATGTGCATACCACGGACTTCGTTCCGAAGATCCAAATCAGCATCTGAGGGATTTCCTCAAAATTGTCGATTCCATCGAACTTGATGCTACTACTCGGGAGACCACGCGCCTGCGTCTCTTCCAATTCTCTCTACGGGACCAAGCTAGTAATTGGCTTGAGCGACTTCCCGCCGGCTCCATCTCAAGTTGGGATGATCTTACCTCTCGCTTCCTTGCTTAATTTTTCCCACCGGGGAGAACCACTAAGCTTAGGAATGACATCTTGATGTTCCAACAACGTCAAGGTGAATCTCTCTACGAAGCATGGACTCGATTCAAGGACTTACTTCATAAAGTCCCTCATCACGGCATTGATCTTTGGCTCCAAGTCCAAATTTTTTATGATCATGTCAACTTCCCCACCAAGCGATCCATTGACCAAGCGGCTGGTGGAAAACTTAGTGATCTCACGGCGGAAGAATCATGGGGTATAATAGAGGACCTTGCCCTCTATGACAACAAAAGTTGGGATGACCCTCGTGAGCTGCCCAAAACTGTTAAGGCAATCTCCTTGCCTCCCATTAACTCACAACCTTCCGACCGTAGGATGATCGAACTTGAAAATCAAGTTAATTTCCTAATGAGTTCCTACGAAAATCCTAAGTCCTCACGTCAAGTGAATAAAATCACTCTACCTTGTGAGTTATGTAGTGGTCCCCATGACACTCGTGATTGCACAAGACTCCCCGAACAAGCTTTTGCGGACTACGCCTCCATGCGTACCGATGGAGCGGGAGAGAAGTGGTACACTTTCAAGCCCGAACAAAACAACTTAGGAAACTCTTACAACCCCTCATGGAAAAATCACCCTAACCTTAAGTGGAACCAAAACTCAAGCACACCCCAAAGCTCATCTAGTCCACCTAATAGGTTCAACTCTCTAAACACCGGGAACCCCACTAATCTTGAGGCAATTGCATCTAGATTCCTGTCATCTCAAGAGACTCGATTGACTAAGCTTGAAGCCGATTTTAAGCAAAGACAAAGCGAGATGGCAAACAAGCTTGATGCCCTCTTAAAAGCCTTCAATGAACGGGAAGTTGGAGCACTCCCAAGTGATACTATAAAGAACCCAAAAGTGAATTCGATTTCATCGACTTCATGTTCTTGTTCACCATGGGAGAACACACATCCATGCCTCTCACACCCAATGGTTCACTCGGTAAACGCTATCAAAAAGGGTTCCAAGCCATCTAAAATGAGGTACCAAGGCCCTGCACCGTTGGTGGAACATACTCTTGAGAAACCCGTCAACCAAGAATCCAAACCTAGTTTAGAGGAGGAGTACAAGGAAATCCATCAAGAAAAACCGATTCTTGAGGTCTTAGCTCATGCACCTTATTATAATGCTTTAAAAAAAAATATGAGTTAGAACTTAAGCTTGGAAAACATGGGTCCGCTTTTGTGCGAAATAATTTACCTAAGAAGTTAGACGATCCCGGGCTATTCACTCTTCCGTGTAGGCTTGGAACTTCCAAACCTCTCGACGCTCTAGCCGACTTAGGGTCATGCATCAATCTTGTTCCGTTGTCCCTCCATAGAAGCCTTAACTTAGGTAAAATAGAACCAACGGAAACCATCTTAGGTCTAGCGGACGGTAGTGTTGCACGTCCGGTAGGAATAATAAAAGACATGGTTGTACCCGTAGGAGAGTTGACTCTTTTGGCCGACTTTCATGTGCTAGACATGAATAAGGACCCGACATGCCCATTACTAGTAGTAAGAGGATTCTTAGCTACCGCTAGTGCCATCATCGAATGTAAGATATCCAAGATAGTGGTAGGAGAGGGGAGTGCTAGGTCAATTTACGATGTCAAAAAGCATACGTACTACAAAGAAGAGGAAATCCCACATGAGATTAGGTTGGATAGAGAGCCTTCTAGATATGGACCTTGGATAGATAAGAACCTCATAGGCCCCCAAAGACCTTTTTACCTAGATGAAACCTTCACTAGTAAAGCAACTTTTCAAGAAAGAGAAATGGCTAGGGACATGGAAGTGAACCCGTTCGAGGACGCCTTAGTATTTAGGAAGATGACCGTGTTCTTAGGAAGCTTGCCCGTCAACCTTGTCATGAATAAGTGGAAAGTTGAGAAATCTAAACACAAATGGGATTGGGATAGACCGCCTAGTGACGGTAATGGAGAGTGGCACATTAGGATAACAATCTATGATCCCGATGGAGAGAAGTTTGAAAAGGCATATCTAACCGAACGTACTATTAGGAACTTGAATGATAAGTTTGATCCTTATGACATTGTTGAGGATAGGCTTACTTATATCGGTACGTAGGAGCACGACCACGAGTCTAGCTACAAGACTCTTAAATAAAGAAAAGTGCTTCGTGGGAGGCAACCCATGCTTAATTGTTTGCTTGTAAGTGTAATATATCTTTTATTGATTGTTTATTCTCATGTTTAATTTTGTAAAAATGCTTTATTTTGTTTTTAACCTCGTCTTAATTGCATATAAAGGTATTTACATAAGGGATAAGTGTAGGGAGGATTACACACGTTTTCAAGAAAACGTAAACATGAGAATAACAATTCATTAAAAGATATATTTGTGTGTTTGTTCGAGTCAAATGCTTGTATCGAGTCATAATGAATGTTTTGTAGAAATTTTTTCCAGATCCTAAAGATGTAAATTTTCCAGAATTTTTTCCAGAAAATCGCAGACCAGTTTTTGTCAGGATAACCTGACGGCGTCAGGATCGCAACCTGACGGCGTCAGGAAGGAGTAAAAACAACAGATTACTTTTTTCTCGTTTTCTGAGCTACTTATAAATTTTTGGAATTTTCCGATCTTAATTTTCCAGAAATTCTTTAAACATCCATTCCACAAGCAATATATCCTAGTTTAAATCGAGTCTTATATATATTATTACCGCAGATTTTACGCGAAGGTTTCGTTTGTTTCTTCAAGTGTGCAGGTTTAAATTATCAAGAAGAAGTTACATAAGATTGGAAGGAGCTTTTCACGCATAAATTCTTCTTGGAAAGGATTTAACCACCACTTCACACACAGATCCTACCGAGCTAATCAGGGGAGTACTAGTTTCCTTCGTTTTTAATTACCTTCCAATTATCATAACTTTGATACTTTCGGGGAACATTGGGGACAATGTTCAATTTAAGTGTAGGGAGGAAAAATAAAACGGGAACTTTGAAACTATGCTTATCTTTGATTATTTGCTTTGTCCAATTGTATTTATGTAATAAACCATGAGAAAATGTCGGTTAGGGTAATTTTGGCACCAAATTTAAAATTTTTTCATGACATACAAGAGTGGGCCATTAGTCTTAACAAAAGCGTCTCACGGATAGGAAGTTGCATGACTAGCACAAAAACCCTTTACCACCTAAATTCCACCCAAAATGTGAGGATCGCCCTTAGATTAGTAGGAATTAAAAGCATTTATCTTTAATGCTTAGAGTGTGAACCGGTAGTATATTAGATTCTAGAACTTATTTTGTGATGCATCCCGAGATCGCTAGTAAGACTACACTTGTGTAGTTAGGAATAACTAAATGATAAGAGGCATTAGGATAACCCTTGTTTGATACCCGTAATATAATTACTTCTTCCACATCGTTTGAGTAATTCCCCACACCCTTTGCGTTGTACTCATCTTTAGTACACGATACTCCTAGTTAACCCATCAGAGCCTATCCTTTTCGTGGTTCTCGTGATGTTTCGGTTTTTTCGGAATATCAATGAAGAGCATTGTTTACACCCCACCCCCAAATATACACCCAAATCGCCTTAGCCTACCTTGTATGCACTCACTTTTAGTGCATTATTGTTATCACCTTAAACCCTTAGTTCAATTATCTAGTTGCCTGCATGAGTTGCTAAGTCGAGTCATATCCTTTGTATACAGTTTTGGGACGATTGAGATTCATGGGAAAAGTTAAAGTTTATGAAATGACGGGAAGGGAACGTTAAATTCAAATTCCATTTGTTTGCATAATAATGTACCCAAAGTGTTTTGATCTTTTCAATTCAGGTCAAATTAGTGTTAGAGTAATAAAAACTCAAGTGTAAGGATGTGCCTATAAATCCATATCATTTTGATGTTACCGTAGAGGATGGTAGAATAAAAGTGTATTGAAAAAAAAAATACGGGCTACCATCCTACATCTATCTTTTAAATTTATGTTTGTTTATTTCAGTTAGCTAGAGTTTAGAATGTCGAGTCTTGGCTTAGCAACGCCATTCTTCGTATGCTTGTAACATAAGAGATTTTTGACTTGCCACCACTATATAGCCTATCCCACCAAACCCTTTGTTTCCCTACCGTAAGCCTAACATTACAACCCTTTAAAGACCTCTTTGATAGTCTTTCCTAGGTGCTTACGCCAAAGCGATGGAGGTTTGATCTATTCTCAAGCCTATGGTAATCTATGTGCTAGGACCAGTTAATGAGTGTTTATCTTCCATTTCCAATTTGTTATATTTCATATACACCCGAAAGAGATGTGAGTATCCAAACACCCCATGTGAGGTGCTAGTATGCGATTTCCATGCTTGTTATGACTTTTGCGGGGCTTATATGTGTTGTGGACCGTTTTGAACAAATGTTTCATGACCCCTAACTTATAAATTAATTGGCTAAAAGCACATTTGCTTGAGGACAAGCAAATACCAAGTGTAGGGATACTTGATAAGGTTTTAAAAGGTACCTTTTTGAGGGGTCGTTTAAGCCCTTATTTGATCACTTTTGTATTCGTTATTGCTTAATATCGTTCATTTTCACTTTTTAGGTCTCTTGAAGGCAAAATGCTGGAATGGCACTTATTTGGACGAAAAGGCGCGAATATACGAAGAAAATGGCCAAAGTCAGAATCGAGACACTCAAAGCTGCTGAAAACATAAGGTGACGGCGTCAGGTGTTAAATTGCGACGCCATCGGAGGATTTTTGTGACGGGACAGAAGCCAAAACTCCTATTTTCAAGTGACGACGTCAAGTTATAAAAGAGTAGGCCGTCGCAACTCAGACGGCCTAGATGTAATCCAGACGACGTCAGAAGCTGAAGAGGACGGCGTCACAAGCATAAGGTGACACCGTCGCAAGTCTAACGTGGCCAAGACAAAACCCTAATGACGGCGACACGACGGCGTCACAAAAAATAAGGTGACGCCGTCGCATATGTAATATTATATATAGAATCCGAATTTTTCAGTATTTGGTGTGTAGTCTTTTGGAGTAAAAACCTAAACCGAACCAAGGCTGTCTTGTACAGTATTTTAGGGTTCCAAACTCTATCTTACACCAAGATAAGTGTTTTACTTCATTAAAACAATTATGTCTTTGATTATTTGTGTGTATGCTTGCATGTTCTCCATGTCCGGCTAATTTACTTGTGTGTTTGCTTAGGGAATATGAAACTTAATTATTGAATATTGATTGGTTGTCTCTTATCTTAGTTGATTAATGATCTAGTAATGCGATAGGTCATTCGTTGTGTACTTAATGCTTGATTAAATCTTTGTGATCCTTAGAATATGACTCCTTGAGTAGTTGTAAGCTAAACCATCCAAAGAGTGCCTTAGAGTAAGAGTTTATTATCCCTAGTGGGTTTTGTAGACGAGACCCTTTGGTAAGTTCAAAGAGTTAGGGAGAAACGCATACCCTACAACCTTAGACACACAACGCAACTAGGAATGAGGACGTGACAATTCAACCACCAATAGGAGATAATTAAGGAGTAGTAAAACCTAAGTAAACACATCTTTAAACTATCATACGAGCACGCAATAACTACACACAGACTACATACACCTTAGATTAGATAATTAGATAAGTAGAGTAATCGGTAGCAATACCAACCCCCCAAATTCAAACCCCGAGATTCGTACCTTTCCATTTCATAAAAATATAAAAATACAAAAACAATCTTCCTCAACCCCAACCTTAGCGTAGTAACTTCTCACTAGCATTCCTATTCCTCTAGAGAACGATATCAATACCCGTGGCTTACCCTAATACTACACTACAACGATTAGGTTCACTGCCTAGGGTGTTGAAAAACTTGCTCGACGAAAAGGATGTTCCTTTGTCCCCGAACGACGCGTGTAGCGTTATCATTGCCCTTTTTCAGTGTTCTACTGCAGCGTTTGCTTTGCTTGTTTTGTCTTTTTTTTTCTCTTGTTCGCTTGTCAGTTTCCTATCTATCTGCTTTGTATGCGTGATTGCTTACTTTGCCTTCTTTCTATTGTCTGCTTTTCTTCTTTTTTGCTCACACTTGCACTCCTTTCTTTGCTCTCTCACCCACACACTTGCACTTGCCGGATATCTCTTTGGAAGCAGTCTCCCTACTCCCTGGTATATTCTGGGGTAAGGGTATAATCTGTCTGCATTCTACCTCCTCCCATACCCTGCCCTGTCAGGATTGGGTTTGTTGTTGTTGTTGTTGTACGTGTAAGTCGCATATTTTATTTAGGTGTACACAGTTTAACTGAGATAACCCCGTAAATATCTTTACTCTTTCCTTAGCCACTTTCAAATATGTATCTAGTGAGGTCTGAACGCCTTCTTACTTTTCCACAGAACATCATGTAACTTGTGTACCACTAGGGCACTTTTGTGGTCGTTAACCGAATATGTAAGAAACGTTAACTTTATTCTCTTACGTTTACATCTAATTTTAGAATCATATAGATGCATGATTTGCATCATGTTTTTGTCGCTCCAAAAGAATTACTCCACCAGAAGATTTACAAAAATCTTAAGCACAGGTTAAAAGCCATATCGAACCTTTAATAATTCCCTTAACACTCGTGTCACTATCGACAATTTGATAACTCACTTTTTATAAACAAATGGACCAACTCTTGCCGTCTTGTTGACAAATACATAGATCCCGTTCGTACATTAAAGTAATCCGAAATGGTTTTATAAACTACAATCGTAATAAGTGGAGAGGGAATCACAAGCTAGCTAGCTTGTGAAAAATAGTCAAATAGCTTTTCTAGACGTTAAAAATATTGATGATTCGTATTGTTCCAACACAACATGATGAGCCAAAAACTAAGAGAATATATGTTCTTCCTGTCGATACAAGGCAAGTTAAAGGATGCGGCGATTGGTGGTAGATGATCATAGATCGATGGTGGTGGTCATTTTTCGACCGTTAGTTTGGCTTTTCGAAGCTATGATTTAAACTTTCTAAAAACGGAAATTACATTCATTTTGTTCCCACCATGATGGATAAGGCTTTTTTTTTAGCCCTGAAAATTTGATTTTACATTGGTTACCAGAATTTATTAATAATTAAAATTTCGTAACATCATGTGCATTATATGTTTGTGTTTGCAGAATATATGCATGGAATGAGATAATTATGGTGTTTGTAAACATTGTCAATTTTTAAGCGAACCTAAATTTAAACATGTGTTTTGTTATAAGCTCATTGAAATATTTATATAACATGCATGCATATATGATATACCTATGTAGAGAATAATGGATTTCGGTAATTTTAGTGTCATCAATTATTTTAGGTAATTGTTATTTATTAAAGACTAATGAGATTTTATATTATGCTTGAATAAAGTTAGAAAAATATAGAGTGTACACTCGTTTTGAGCTAATATGTTTCCACCACGACAAAAATGCATGGGTCAAAGTGCAACGACCCTTGCGAGGTTAAGGGGCAGCGGCCCTTGCGAGTTCAAGGGGCAACGACCCCAGTGGGGTTCGAGGCAGCACCCAGACCAAAATGGTATAGCTGGTGCTCCAAGTTAGTAACCAGTTTTTCCCGCCCATTGTGACTATGATTTTTGAATCAACTTTAACTCCCTAACTGTCAAAATAAATTGTTTATTTAATAGATTCACTTGTCTCATTTAAACATACGAAACTTCATACAATTCCTCTTTGTTTCTACTTAGTTTTCTTGTGTCTAGAATCTAAGTGTTTTATCGAATTTTTCCGATAATGATTTCGTGATACCCAAACATCTATAAAGTAGAAATACTTTATACGAAAAATAAACATACACGATTTAAGAAAATATTACACCCTAACCTCAATTTCCAAGTCAAGATTCCAATGACTAAAAATCTAACATTTGTATCAACATTTTAAAACACGTTGAGTAGTCTAGTGATAGTTTGACCTTCTATAGTGACTGATATCTAAATATTATATCAACAATTATATTACCCACTATGAATGATGGTTAACAATTATTAGTCTTATTGGTGCTTAAGCGTTCCATCATTATGTCACGTCGTGAAAGTTTTAGTTTCAAATCAAAATCATCACAAGAATATGTGTTCTTAAGCGGTCGTAATCGCGAACCAACTTTTCTTTTTCGTTCTACAAAATGCAGGTATGTTTATTATGTTTTGTGTCCGATGGATCGATTGATCATTAGAAGATAAGATTGGTGAAAAGTAAAAAAGGTCACGGTTCAAATAGCTAAAAGCGTCAATTAAATAATAAGAAAGTGCCTAATTTCGTCATTAACTAGCTTTTAATGATAGTAATTAACAATTTAGATGGATTAAGTTGAAGTCAAATCACGTCAACTTTATTTTCAAAGTTTTCGTCTCACTAACTTTTCTTATTCAACGCCATTTCAAATCGAGTCGACTCTATTTCTTTCTTTATCTACGTCAGATCAAGTCCAATAACACACTTTGAGTTCCAATATTGAAACGTGTCAACTTATTAAAGGTTGTTTGGATTATTATTTACCATAAGATATCTAAAAGGATAGGGATCCTCTAATGTTTATTTAAACATTAAAGGTAATGTTATGCTTTTGTGATTGTACATTGTCATTATTGCAACACATTTATTTTATTTTTAACGGTACAATCACAAGAAGCATAACATTACCTCTAATGTTCATCCCCATCCTATCTAAAATTAGAATATTTGCAAGTGAAACATGTTAACTAATATAGTCCTTAATCTCGGAACCATATAAAAAAATTTAAGAAGTGCCATTTCATAAAGAGTAATCGCGCATGTTGCTGCGACGAATACTCTATAATCAAACTTTTTTGAGAGTAATTTTTTCATTACTTGTTTTTCGTGATAATGATTTTATACAAGTGAGAATTTTGAGGAATAACTTTATCACACACTAATGTATATTAAAATGCTAAGCATACATGCATCACGATGCACTGGCGATACCAAAACGTTAGTCAGTAGTATTATGAGGTTGTGATGACTGGCGGTGAAAGGTACCGGCGATACCAAGACGTTAATCAATAGTATAGAGAATCTTCGTGCTTTATATGTTTACACGTCTTCATACTTATAGATCATCTTAAAATTTTGTACTTTGGCGTGCACGATTTTTATTAATCGAATTTATTGCAAATTGATTAGAATTATTTGACAAAACTTGTACTAAATTACATAGATGATAAATGTGTTTTTAATAGGCAATATTTATAAAAATTAAATGTTAATAACCAAACAAAAATTTGACATTAAATTTACATTAATGAATGCTCTAAATAACTATATGTAAAACAATGATTATTTGTACGTGTTGTATATTAATTTGTATATTAAAACATTTAGTTAAGGAAAATGTCTTCTTTCATTATATGACATTTAATTATCTTTTTATGTCAAAATGTCAATAGTGAGTGAAAAATAAACCTTTATATTAAATCAATATGATTGATGCATAAGACGTTGACTAATAAGTAATTTTTTTAACAAAGTTTTTTTTTTTTTTTTTTTTTTTTTTTTTGAAACTTTACAATTATTCACACCAAAACCAAACCACCAAATCAGTGGAAGGCCACAACCAACATACAAAGGAAAAGAAACAAACAAGGAGTTACAGCAGATCAAAGTTGAGCCACTCGGTCCAAGTTATCGAACAATTCTTGTTTCTATTCCTATACCACAAGTACCCAGTTGACTTAATCTCTTGGACAATCTTCTCGACCTTTATAGTGCCATTAGCGAACCTCTTTTCATTGCGAGCTTTCCAAAGACACCAACACGCCACAAACATAATACCTTTAAGAGCCGATCTCCTTTTCCTACTCAAGCCCGACACCTTGTGAACCTCAAACAAGTCATTGACAGAAAAAAGGAACAAAGGACTTATTTTGCACCATCGACTAATGCGAAACCAGAGATTAGACGAGACCTCGCAGGCGCAAAACAAATGCTCCACATCCTCGACCTCAGCATCACAAAGACCACACAAAGCCGAGCCAACTAAACAGTTACGTTTACTCAGTGCCGAAGTCGTTTGAATACGGTCCAAAACCACTCTCCACATGAAAATATTGCACTTTTTCGGCACCCACTTAGACCACTTGAACACATACATGTTGCTAACATCACGATCGCTGGACATAAAGGTCTTTCCCGCTTTTACACTAAAAAACCAATTGTCGCGACCAAGCCACGTCCACTTGTCGTCCCCCTTAGTAAGCTTAGCGTCATCCAAAAGTTTTCCGAGGCAAATCCTCTCGGCCACCTCTTCCTCCACTGTTGTGTCACTCAAAATTTCCCTAATCTTCCAAGCACGGTTTGTATCTCCCATCCACTTCTCCGCCACTAAACACTTCTTGTCTTTCTCTTTTTTGAACATTCTGGGAAACACATCTTTTAGCGCCACATTACAAACCCAAGGGTCTAGCCAAAACCTTATTCCTTTTCCGTCACCACACACGCCTCTAAACAATTGATTGATATTAACACCCGCAACAGAAGCATTAGACCAAGCCTTGACAATCTTCCTTCACACCCCCGACGAGTACTTATAGCTCGGAATAGGCGCCCAACCCTTTTAGAGTCGTGGATGGCGTTAATCACCCTCCTCCAAAGGCTATTAGGTTCAGTGCGATATCTCCATACCCACTTAGTCAAAAGAGCAATATTAGAATCCTTGAGCTTAGATAGACCCAACCCACCCATCTTAATTGGAGAAGTGACTCTATCCCACGCTACCCAGTTAATCTTGTGAGAGTTCATCGACCCACCCCAAAGAAAACATTTCATAATGCCTTCCAAGCCTTCGATAACTTTACCGGGGGCTTTAAATAAAGAAAAGTAGTACGGTGGGATGCTTTCCAAAACGCTTTGATAAGAGTAACTCTGCCACCGATAGAGAGGTACCTAGCTTTCCATTTAGACAGCCTCGATTTGAAAATATCGAACAAGAAATTCCAGTTCGAAACTCTACTCATATTTCCCCCAATTCGAATCCCCATATAATCAAATGGAAACGACCGAGCTTTACACGAAACCACTTCAGCAGCCAAGGCTGGCACATCCCCTTCCACACCCACCCCGAAAATCTGAGATTTACCAACATTGATAATCAGACCCGAACAAAGGTTAAAACATCTAAGAATTCTAGCTACCCTGTTAATGTTCGACAAAGACCAATCTCCCAAAAAAGTACAGTCATCAGCGTATAGAAGATGAGAAATAGTAGGGCCACTATTAGGGAGGGCGATACCAGAAAAAACCCCGCTTTTTTTCGCATTCTTCATCAAGCACGAGAGCCATTCCATAACAATAAGAAAAAGAAAAGGTGAGATCGGGTCACCTTGTCTCATCCCCTTATGACATTGGAATTCAGCAGTGGGTGAACCATTTACAAGCACAGCCGAACGAGCCGAAGAAAGAATACTCAGGATCCAATCACACCAACGATCAGGGAAGCCCATTTGAGACATAATTGACATAAGGAAGCCCCAATTCACATTATCATATGCCTTACTGAAGTCCATTTTGAAAAGAAATGCCTTGCTCTTTTTATTTTTTACCCACGTAATCACCTCGTTAAGAATCAAAGGCCCGTCAAGAATAGAATGATCACTGAGAAAAGCAGTTTGGTTTATGGATAAAAGCGGACTCAAAACCCTTTTTAACCTGTTCGCCAATACCTTTGAGATAACCTTACCGAGGGTCCCGACCAAAGTAATTGGTCTATAGTCGTTTAACTGAGCCGAGTCTTTTACCTTGGGAATCAGAGTAATAAAAGTCGAATTACATCCTTTGCTCAAGTTTCTATTCTCGAAAAAACTATGAAAAACCTCCATGAAATCGGATTCAAAGTGCTGCAAGAAGTGCTTGATGAATTTAAACGAGAAACCATTGGGGCCAGGCGCCCGTTCGTCCCCACAATCAAAGACCGCTTGCTTAACCTCTTTCACAGAAAACCTCGACACCAACTTTGCAGACTCCGATTCCGACAGCCTTGACTCAATATCACAGTCGATTGTAGGCCTATCCGTCCAACTTTCACTAAACTTAGACTTAAAAAAATCGAAGACAATGTTCTTAACCAACTCCGGCTTAGTAACCCAATCACCATTAATGACCAGCCCAGGAATCGAATTACTCGACTTCCTATTGTTTATTAAACTGTGAAAAAACCGGGAGTTGTCATCTCCTTCCATCGCCCACTTATATCTCGATCTCTGTCTTAAGTCTCTACTTTTCCAATCCTCAATTTCAGCCATCTTCTTTCTACATTCGAGTCTAGACCATTCCTCCTCCTCCGTCAAATCAGAAAATTCTAATCTTTGATCCGACTCCTCAAGCTCCGATTTACACACCTCATACTCTTCCCCCTCTTTAAACACCACTTCATCTCTCCACGTCTTCAATTTGTTTCGAAGCCATTTAAACTTCCTGACTAATTTAACATCAGGGGGTCCTTCAAAATTAAAAGACTCAAGAGCCTTTATAACCACATCTTCACATTCGGGACGATCAAGCCATGAGTTAAAAAACCGAAACGGTTTTAGCCCAAAGTTATGGTCCACAACCGTTAACAGTAACGGGTTGTGGTCTGAGTATAGCCTTGGAAAGGACCGAAGGCACGCCTCGGGCCATTTTTCAAAAACATCTCGGCTAACAAAGCACATGTCAATTTTGCTAATTTTTTTCCCTCTATCATCTTCTTAAAAATACGTAAACTTACTTCCTTTCATCTCGAATTCATGAAGGTCAGCCGACTCAATGAAGGAATTAAAGTCCCTCGCACATTGGTTTTTAAACTTCGATCCTTTCCTTTCGCTACTATTTCCGCACCACATTGAAATCTCCTAACAAAATCCACCACCCACCATACTTGTTCATGAGCTCAATTAAATCATCCCACACAGCTTTCTTTTCCGTTCTTTTTTTAGGCACATGAACATTCGTTACAAAAACCTGCTGATTCATTCCAACCAAAATGCCTTTGATAATTAAAAAGTTGTCTTTTTTCACACACTCAACTTTCTTGAACACCCCGGGATCCCATATACTAACCATACCCCCTGACCTACAATTAGGTTCCACCACTTCAAAGTCCATATGGTTCCGACCCCAAAATTTACCAATAACATCTTCCTTTATGCCCCCGGTTTGAGTTTCTTGAATTGCAACAAAAGAAACCTTCTCTTTGTTTTTAATCCCCTTTATCCAATTCGATTTTTATCCCCCACTCCTCCCAACCCTCTTAAATTGATGGAAAGACAATTCATTGGAAACATAAACCATTACCTTCTTTCTCGAAGACCAGTCTGATTTTATCAGTATCCTTAGACAAGTCAACTCCCATTAATCTAGCAATATCAATTGTCTCCTGAATCTCTACATCTAAGCCTTTGTCGATCGGTCCAAGGTTTGCCTGCGTGTTGCCATCTTCGACATATGCCTCTCTATTATCACCCACCCCCTCTGAGCTGGGGGGCTGGTAATTTAGATCCAAACTCTTTTCACCACCATCGCTTACATTCACAATACCTTCATCCTGTCTAGGTTGATCCACCACCACCTCTTTGTTTTGAAACTGTTTATCCAGTCCTAGAAGCCCATCAAGAGAGAATGGGTCAGATTCCCTGGGCCTTTTTTTGGGCCTATGGGGAAGGCTTCCAACCAAGTTAATCCAATCCTTTTCATAATTAAAAGAGGTAGTATTATCCCTTTTTCCCCCAGCAGACTTCTCACGTGCCTCAGTAGAAAAGGCAAAAGTAGGGACAGGTCCCACCCCTTCATTAAACTGAATGTTGCAGTGTAGCCCACCCTCATTATTCTCCTCTCCAGCTTTCGACCCTTCCCCATGCAAAGAATATTTCCCATGCACACCCTCATCATTATCTTCCATATTCCCAACCTCCACCCCTTCGTTTCCAATACCCGACCATTCAACTTCACCCTCCTCCTTCTCGTTCTGACCACCGTATTCCGCCATGGGCGTGTCGGGGATGTTCATTCCTGGGCCTGTACTAGCATTGAGACCACCAATCTCACAGTTTGGACACCAATTATTCTGTTTTTCCGTAATCCAAACCTTAAACCTTTTGTCTCTCCAGGCTAATGATATCGACTCCTTAATTTCCACTCCATCCCCTACCAGGATACCCACCCCCTCCACCGCCCTATTCTTGCCTCTCTTCTCGGAGGGGGATGGAAAAACTACCTTGCCAAATAGATTTCCTATTTGATTAAACAGCTCCTGGGAAGCCAGGTGCAATGGAACCCCATGGATTCCAACCCAAGCGATTCTTTCAAATGGCAGAGACTGCCCCCTCCATTCTTCCAGCTTTGTGAAACCACTTTTTTCCACACCTCTTTGTTAAGCATGAAAGCCTGGGCAGCCTCCCGAGATCTAAAGGCGAGAAGTACATTAAGGCCTCCTAGGTACTGCATTTCCAAACCGTCCTCCCCTAATCCTCCCAGTAACGAATTGATAGAGGATAAGGTGTTGAAATCACAAAATCTTGCCACGAGCGCCCTCCCCTGAAAAGAATCCATCTCGTTAACCTTCGTCTCGACTACCACCACCTTTTCCTTCCTCTCCTGTCCATCTCCACCTTTCACCACATCGTTGAATGAAGCTCCACCCAAATTCCTTACAAAGGAGCTACCCACATTCATCTTGTTAACCCTAGGCCATTCTTCCTGGTTGACCTTCTTTGTCACACCAATTCCTGCCCTATCATTCTCCACCGCATATCTTGCAATATTGATGTTTAAACGACGGTTTCCAAACCTTACATTCTTGAGTCTATCTTCTAGAACCTTCCAATTTTTCACCCCTTTGAAATTGGCAAAACCGAATCTAGCTCCATCCGCAGTCCTTTTATTTGCAACATAAACCCCTATAACCTCGCCGAAGACCTTAAGCTTGGAGGATAACTCCCACGCCCGACACCCATCTGGGATGTTGGTGACAAAGAACTTGATAGTCTGGCCTTCCTTACCGCTCCCAAACTGGTTGTTCCTTGATGTTCTGAATCGTCTCTTGTTGATAACCTCTTCCCATTCATTTGCTTTCCCTTGTTTTTGTCTATCCAGTTTTTCTCTCTCTCACA
Source organism: Chrysanthemum seticuspe (assembly GCA_019973895.1). NCBI lineage: Eukaryota > Viridiplantae > Streptophyta > Magnoliopsida > Asterales > Asteraceae > Chrysanthemum > Chrysanthemum seticuspe. Next base: position 287,605,843 of record BPTQ01000004.1, on the reverse strand, counting down.
CATATTTTCACTTACTTATTTTTTTCATATTTTTTTTAACAAAGCTAAGTAATTGAATGAGCAAGAAAATAAGTATATCATTACTCGAAAAGATATGTGACATTTCAATCTAACTTTTTTTCAATGGTATGTAATCAATCAATATTGTAAATGTTCTGCACCCTACAATTACCAATGGAGTGACATTAAACTATTTCATTTCCAAACTTTATGTAGAAAATGTTGCATGAAAAATTAAATTCGTGTTTCACAAAAGTGTTCATCATAACCATTATAACTTATTTGGCTTACTTTTTCCCTTTAATCATATTGCTTGTCAATTCTAGTGAAGATGATCTTGGCAAATTTTATGTTAAAGAGTTATATTAACGGACCAATACATCAAGTCTTCACATGCACATAACCTTCATCAACTTAATGATATAATTTGTATAAATATCGGGTCTCATGTAAACAATATTATCAATCAGTGATATACTAACATAACACTTGGGTTTGAACTTAAACCAATACAAATACAAATACTAGTCTGAGACAAATACTAATACTAATCAAATACAAATAAGTCCACTTAACAATGTCTTGATCCGTTAATATAACTCTTTACCATAAAATTTGCCTAGATCATTTTCATTAGAGCACTCCCAATGGTTAACGCCGGACTGGTGTTATTTCGGCGTTAACCATTGCGAAGCCGATGTTATTCCGGCGTTAAAGTGCCGGTGTTAACACCATAACGCACGTTTTTTTTTTTTTTTTTTTTTTTTTTTTTTTTTTTTTCTGCCCTTAAATGAGATGTTGTTTTTGTAAATTGTTGGTGAGTTGAAATTTAAATTGGAAATGTTATGATTGCGGGTGTTTTTTTAGTGAGTTAAGGTGAAATGTTAAAGCTGGTGTGACGCAAACGTGACACGATGTTAAACCATAACTCAAGTTATGGTTAAGAGTGCTCTTAGAAATTGACAAGCATTAGCAAAAAAGGGAAAAAGTAAGCCAAATAAGATATATGGTTAGATGAAAACTTTTGTGAAACACGAATTTAATTTATCAAATATAAATAAGTTCACTTAACATTGTTAACTTGAAAAATTCTCAAATCAATTAATTTTATTTTTACTTTTATTGTAATTGTCTTACCTTGACAATAATAAGATAGATAACTTGTTCTCATGTTCAAGCATTGTCATTACTATTTTGTTTTCTAAAATATTGCGATTTAACTCTTTTATGTTAATAGTGAACGCCAAAACAATATTTATGATTATTACTTTATCTATAGTATTTATAATGGAAAAATCAACTTTTTTAAAGTGAAAAGTGAAAACTGAATTTATTTAAAAAAACAAACTAATATATCCAATCTTATAATGTACACCTAACACACAGCTGAAAACTTAATTATATACTTATTAGCGGCAAGTATTCAATCATATAATGCACACGGCCGAAAACTTATGTCGTTATAGAATTCTCTTGTTGTGCACATCGGTGCTCATCTAGTTTAATTAATATACAATGAATCAAAGTTTTTTTCTTTTTATTCTTTTTAGCCTAATAATGATTTAAGTGGTGTTAATGGCTAGGGATTAGTAGCCTCTTGGGCTTGGCCTAATTTGTCCATGAATGAGTTCTTGGTGAGAACCATCAACTCATTACTCCATGAGAGGCTATTTAGTGGAAGTTTATTCTTTCGAATATACCATTTCTATTCATGCTCAATTTTAACTACTCATTATGCCTATTTTGACCTTTTTTTTACTCTATGGTCAACTTTTTCCATGTTTTCTTCCACCAATATATATCAAACCTAACATTCATAGCACCCACTGTCTTCTAATAAAGTAATGACACAAAATAAAAACATAAATGAAATTTTGTAAAAACAATGAAATAATGTCCATAAACGTATGTATCAATTGTCACATGTTTACATAAGGTATCATAGTCTAAAGTGATTCGAAATCTCAAATACTTTTGACCATTATATTTGCCGTCAAAGCATAAATGTCTCGTTCGATGGTCGAGAATTCATGTTGAATCGAATGATTCCAAGTAGGGTAATGTTGCAAAAACGATGGCGGTTTTTAACGCTTGCAAGGCGCGGCGAATGGCTAGAGATTGTGATGGCGAATGGTGATCGATTATGATAGTGACATGGTGATTTTGAGAGGTGCAATACAACTTATAAATGTGTTGATATGTAGAATACATACACAAACAAATGCACACTTTATGAACTAGAAATTAATATTATAATTTTATTATGTTTTGCGAGAATATGCCTTATGAACTTTATGATACTTCTCTTCAAATGATCTTTTACTTACGATTTAAATTAAAGGGCTTAATGCTCATTTCACTTTTAATGACTTTTTAGTCGAAATTGGTGTAATTCACACTTTTTCGATGTTTCATTGTAGCGCAATTAGTTTAGAACTTTGTTTATAAAATCGATTATCTTACATTGTATCCGTTTAACGTGCTTACTATTACAGTATTATTTCTAAGAACGAGTCATGTTGTATTTTTCCGTTGTTTAATTGTAACTATAAGAAATGCAACCATAAACTCGGACATAATAAACTTGATTGACAAAGGATAAACGGTAACAAGATGTCACGAGAAGAAAATATGGAGTATGTAAACAACAATGAATTATGCTTAGCTTCCACAATTTCTAGACCCGAAACTCATATTACTTAGCACAAACCAATCTTGTTTAGTATTTTTGTCAAGGAGATATTGTGTATTGTTGTGCTCTATCAAACCCTAATCGGCTAATCACTAAAATATTACACATGTACCTTTAGTCTGGTGGTGTTTGTGGAGAGAATGATATTTTCAATCTGATGGTTGTGGATTCAAGTTCCGTCAATTATTCTAATAATTAGACTAATATGCTTTATTGTATTTAATATAGTATATTAAAAATCATGTAATGCATAATATATAAATATTTTAATAACACGTCTTCTGATTCCATCTATTGATATGACTCTTAACCATCTCTCAAAGTTTCGTGGTTCAGACACTTATTAGGTATACATTTTCCGGTAACTAAAGATATGGTCAAGTGAGATCGCTGTTCAGTCAGACAACTTACATTTTAGTCAAAAACTCGCCATTCTTGTAAGAAGATTAAGAAGAAAAAACATCATTTTCTTATTCGCTTATAAAATACATAAATAGAAACAAACAAAAGTGTATTTAAATATTGAAAAGATGTTGGATTGAGTTTGAGGAATGTGCAATCCTTCTGTAGAGTTGACCTTCCACTTTTGCTACTCCTTCCACCGAAGCTTGCCACATTTGTTGTACTGGATTGAAAGTTGGCCAATGCCTATCCTATACCACTTCTAAGAAACTCATTGTGTAGGGCCAAAATGATTAATGTGAATGAATACTTGTTATTTGGTGTATTTCATAACTATTTGTAGCACTATAATACTATCTAGTTAGATGATCATGTTAACATGGCTAATGATTTGCATACTCTTGTTTTTTATTTGCACATTCTAAACTGTGTTTTAAACAGTTGTACATTTATCACATACGGTTTTTAAAGAATGTACACTTGAGTGTGCGGATCAAAAATCAGAGTGTGCCAATCACCACTCTGTTAACATTGTCTACATCTTTGTCTTTATACTAAAACTAGTTACCTTATTTGATTTTGATTGTTTTATATAAACTAGTTTTCAAGAGCTTTTTAGAAGGTTGTTAGTTTTGAAGTCAAGTCTGTTGCTAGTTGGTTGTTGGGTGTTTGTCTAGCTTGTACAAGGGTTTTTAGTTTTGAAGACAGAGTTTGTTGATAGACGGAAGTTGGGTATTTTTCAAGCTTTTTATGTGGGTTGTACAGAAGTTTTTCTGGTCGGGCTCTTTTGTATTCTTTAGCTTTCAAAGTCATTTATGTATCAACTTCCGTCTTGTTTGTTTTTTTACTTTAGGATAGGTTTTTTATCTCATGTATTGAGTAATAGTGAGATAATGTCTATCCTATTTTATTTTTTGTCGTTAAAAAAAACAAGTTGGAAAATTTGTGGATTACATATCGATAATGAATCTCACCAATATCAATCTGCTTGCCTAGCATTTTTTTTTGAACAATTGGATTATATTAAGACTAGCAAGAAGCTAGTAAAAACACTTACAAAATAGAGTTAAGTAAAGGGTTTTGGATTCAATTGGACGGAGAAACCTTACAATTTCTATTAATACCACAAAAACGAAACATCGACAATTTGATCTAATAAATCCTTTTGGAGCATCTTCTTGTCCCCGAAAATTTTGCTGTTACGAAACTGTCATATCGTCCAAACCACTACACCGAAAATAGAATGCATAATATTCTTAGAGGCTGAATTAAGTCATGCGTGGTCAAGCCAGCTAAATACCTCATTCAGGTTGTCTGAATCTCGAAGAAGAAGATCCATCCAATTGAAGATAAGATGCCAAACTGAAGTAGCTAGGTTGCATGACCAGAAAAGATGTGAAGAGGTCTCACGAAGAGGTGTTGCAAAGAGGGCAAAGAAGAGAAGAACCTTGAAACTTTTCCTTCTTAGATTCCATCGTGTAAGAATTCGATCTCTCAAGATACGCCAAACCAAAATATTAATATTTCTAGGAATGAAACGACACGATCTTGTCTCAATCGGAATTCTAGATAAGAAATGAAATCAATATAAATCCGAATGCCTTTAAACCGTGAAGATATTCGAGCCTATTAAACTCCATTTCCAAGCAATGATTGTTAACTGAGAAATAAGTGAATTGTGACAAATATCTCATGATCATTAATAATATGTGTCCATGTGATAACTTGGAATAAATTCTATAGTTTTTTAGACAAAAATATCTTACCGATTTTTATTATGAAAGGCCAAAAGGTTTTAGAACTAACGAGTGTAGAAACCCGCGCGATGCAGCGGGATTGGCTTATAAGGACTTATTTTGTAGCGACACTTAAACTTCAGGGGCTGTTCTTGCCAAGTTGTGAAACTTTGCATTTAATGTTCGGACTTACTTTGCAACGATACTTAAACCTCAGGGACCGTTTTTGCCAAGTTATGAAACTTTGCATTTAATGTTTGGACTTAGTTTGCAGCGACACCTAAACCTGAGGGGCCATTCTTGCCAAGTTGCAAAACTTTGCAATAAATGCGGGGGGACACGTGTCGTGTCCACATCAAATCCCCGCATTTTAGTTAATATATATAATTACAATAAAATAACTAGTACTCGTATATGGGTTTAAAAGCTGTATCATAATTTCTGATAATGAAAGTTGGAATCTATACTAATTAATCATGTTTTTACATGTCAATTGAAGGTGTATATGTATATGACCAAGTTTTGACGTATTATATAGGGTTAATTACTTGAAAATGTATCATACTTATCACTTTTTGTTATTGTCTGTATTGATTTTTTTTTTTTTTTTTAACTTTCAAATTTCGATTATTTTGTGATTATTCAGCCATGTAAAATGACCTTTTTACCTTTCAAAAATTTGAAAAAAGTAAGGATAAAATGGTCACAAAAAACACAATAATCGAAATTTGAAAGTTCATTAAATATAATAAGAAAAAAAAAGTTAAGTACACACAATAACAAAAAGTAACAAATATGATCCATTTTCAAGCAATTAACCCTATTATATACTAGCAAACATACATTTACCCGAAACATTATCAATTCAAACGGGACAAAAGAATTCGTTACATCATAAACTATCAACAAATTCATACGATGTCAATTAGCCAGCTGTAATTAGTTTGAATTACTGTTACCGCGTTCATTTTGAGTTACAACTCTCACTAGGAAAAGTTGTAAGTTTCCTAAATGTGGTACGTGTTGATGACGTATAGTCTAGATTCGGGTCACGAACCCGACTAAAGTCCAATACTAACAAGCCCAGCACGAACTGGGCTACGCTAATAAGCGTTTAGGCCCACGAAGGCCCAAATACAAATCTATTTACGGAATAGATAGAGGATATCTCTTAATCAAGGAGATAATCATTCCCAACCGATTTAGGCGGGATACGCCGAAGGTTGAGGAACACGGAACCAACAAGGATTCCGTGCGTATATAAAGGGAATCACATCCCTCGTTTAAGGTACGATCTCAGAACCCTAACACTCCTTTAATCCTAAACCGATTACTTACTCTCACGTCGGAGGATAATCGTGGGAAACAATCCCACGGTAAGCCTAACGGTGTTTTCTGTCTCTTAGTGTGCAGGTCTCAAGCAACGATTCTCAATTGGTACGAGAGCCGGAGCTCCAAACAAGGAACGTCCAACTTTTGTATCAACAAGTGGCGCCATCCGTGGGACCATTCACTAAGAACTAAGACTAGAATGACGAAGCATGGAAATCAGCGATCGTAAGCGGATCTTACTGGAAAGAAGCTGCACACCGGCTCAGCTTCCAAGCAGACTCCTGGGACAACCAGTACTTGGTCTACCCTATAGTGGAACCGCGCTCGGGGACAACCCAGGCCACCACAACCACTACCAACACAGTGGATCCACTGCGCACTGATCTTGCCACTCCCATCAAACCAGTACTAGAGACTGACTTGACGAAAGCACCAGATGCACCGGATAAAGATAAGGACACAGCGGCAGAAGCGAATACCCTCGCTCTAGAAGGGGTCGCACCGGAATTAACACCAAGGGATTTCGTATCCCAAAATTATGAAACCTTGACTGCCCTCATGCAAGAGGAGGCTAGAAAAAGGTCGGGTCGGAGCCTACAAACCCGACTCAGTTTTGACTCGGAATACGAGACCTCACCACCGCGCCGCCAGAAGGAGAAGCGCGGTAGAGACGACCGCCGGCCTCCTGTGTTTAACAGAATTGGGAAAAGGACCGAGGAAGATGAGACATCCAACTCACAGTACCTGGAAGGAAGTGACGAGGATGAACGGCGCACCAGTGTCCATACCAGACTTGGTAGCCGCAGAATACAGGACAGACTGGGGCGACGATATTCCCCAAGTGAAAGCTCTCCGAGTACAAACTCTGAGAACAGTCGGCGCAAACGCCGAAGGAAGGAAAATTTGTCCTCTGAAAATTCCTCGGACAACAGGGATAGCGAAACTGGACACTGGAAGTCCAGAAACAGGTATAACGACCAGGAGGATGAAGATATATCCCTCCCGTGGCGCCGTCAAAAGGTGGATGCGTTTACTCGACGCATCAGTGACTTCTCAGAAAATAAAATGAGGCGCATGCCTGCCAACGTGAAAACGTATGACAGAACAGGTGATCCTGATGATCACCTCAAAATTTTTGAATCAGCCGCCACAATTGAAAACTGGCCACAGCCTGTGTGGTGCCACATGTTCAATTCCACACTGGTGGGAAACGCGCGGAACTGGTTCAGCAAGCTTCCACGCAGAAGCATCAATGGATTTGAAGAATTGAGGAAGGCGTTTCGCCTAAACTTTACTCAGCGAAAGAAGTGCGCCAAGAATCCTGTCGAACTCGCCAGGGTAAAGCAGCGCCAAGGAGAATCTACGAGCGCATTCATGGAACGCTTCAAAGATGAATGCATGCAAGTTAAAGCATGCCCTGAAGTGCTAAAAATCTCTGGTTTCATGAACGGGATTAACAATCCAGAACTCATCAAGCGGTTGAACGACAAAATCCCTGAAACCTTTGATGAGCTCATGAAACGCTCTCGGTCCTTCGTCCAGGGAGAAGCTGCCACGGCGGATAGCAAAAGAAACTACTCGAACTACCGGTCACAGGAACAACCTGGGAAACAATCCACTGACCGGGGTAGTAACCGTAATAGGAGCTATCGTAACCAGGGGGCGGGAGAGATAATGACAAGTACACCCCGCTGACCAAGACCCCCAAGGAAATACTCGCAACGGAAGGTGCGAACTTTCCAAGACCGCCGCAAATGCGCACTCCAGAGGATCGGCGCACCGGGAACGGATACTGTGACTACCACGCACAGAAGGGCCACACCACTAACGAATGTGTCCAACTGCGTCAGCTCATTGACAAAATGATTAAAGAAGGCAGATTGGACCATTTTGTCAAAAATATTAAGGAGGGAAAGGATCGACAGAAGAGTGGGAACAAGAAGGAGACACCCAAGGAAAAGGCCGACACCATCTACATGATACAATCATGGCAGCGGGTCACTAGACAGAAAGTCAGCCAGGAGTTTTCCCGAGGAAGCGAAATCTCTTTCCCCACCTTAACTGCGGACAACGCGATAGTTGAGCCACTCACCATTGAGATTAGTGCGGGGGGTCACGACATCCATCGCATGTATGTTGATGGTGGCGCATCGGCGGACATCATGTATGAACATTGCTTCAAGCGACTGCGGCCTGAAATACGCAGTCAGTTAAGTCCGGTCAGAACGGCGTTGACTGGTTTTACGGGTGAAAAGATATGGCCTATGGGGCAAATACGGTTACCAGTCAGCATCGGAAACGAAAAACACTCTGCGACGGACTGGATGGAATTTATGGTGATCAAGTCTCCCTTGCCATACATCGGCATTATAGGGAGACCTGGGATATCAGCTATGCGCGCAGTGCCATCAACAGCGCACGGGATGCTTAAATTCCCAGTGGAAGGGGGCATTATTACCCTTTACAATGCCACCGTACCGCATAGAGAATGTAACACGATTACATGCGAAACGGCACCAACCCCAGAACAGCGCGCAGCCAAAGTGCCAAATTTGAAGGTTGCGCTTCACCCAGAATACCCGGAACAAGAAATATCCATCGGAGGGTCACTGTCGGACAACGGCAAAGCAGCTGTATGCGCGCTCCTGCAAAAGAACTTGGAAATTTTTTCATGGGAGCCAAAACACATGACTGGGGTACCACACTCAATCACAGAGCATAAACTGAGAATCCGACAAGGGTACTCACCAATACGCCAGAAGAAGCGCGGCCAAGCCCCAGAACGCGCGCAAGCAATTTTGGCAGAAGTGCACAAACTGGTGGATGCAGGAATTATGCGTGAAGTCTACTACCGCAACTGGCTTTCTAACCCAGTAATGGTCAAAAAGAGCGACGGTAGCTGGCGAATGTGCGTGGACTTCACAGACCTTAACAAAGCGTGCCCACAAGACTGCTATCCATTACTAGAGATAGACTGGAAAATAGAGTCTCTGTGTGGGTACCCATTGAAGTATTTTCTCGATGCGTACAAAGGATATCATCAGATCCAGATGGCAAAGGAGGATGAGGAAAAAACGGCCTTTCACACAAGCCAAGGCGTCTACTGTTACACAAAAATGCCTTTCGGCTTGAAGAATGCATGCGCCACCTACCAGCGATTAGTAGACAATGCTTTCGAAAAACAGGTAGGCCGCAACCTGGAGGTCTATGTTGATGACCTGGTCATAAAAAGCCATACTGAAGATGAGTTAGTGCGCGATATTGAGGAAACGTTCAAAACTCTACGAGAGATCAATATGAAGCTAAACCCCAAAAAATGTACCTTCGGTGCCACTAAAGGTATGTTCCTCGGATACCTAATAGAGCCCTATGGTATAAAACCATGTCCAGAAAAGACAAAGGCTGTCATCGAACTTCCTTCACCGCGCACGTTGAAGGAGGTCCAGTCTCTCAACGGAAAGCTAGCTGGTCTTAACAGGTTCCTGTCAAAGTCAGCAGACAAGTCTCTACCCCTCTTCAAAACACTCAAGAAGTGTATCAAAAAGGGGGATTTTCGGTGGACTACGGAGGCAGAAGAAGCATTCACACAACTTAAGCAACACCTGGCAACGCTCCCCACACTTGTCGCACCCCGACCAGGGGAAGAGTTAATTATGTATCTATCCGCAACTGAGGGAGCAGTGAGTGCAGTGCTACTAACAGATAGGGATTTGGTACAAACTCCTGTCTACTTTGTGAGCAAGGCACTAAAGAAAACGGAGATGAATTACAGCGCCATGGAAAATTTAGTCCTGGCATTGGTGTTTGTTGCCAAAAGGCTACGAAGGTACTTCCAAGCGCATCCAATAGCAGTGATCACAGACCAACCGATCAAGCAGATCATCTCCAAACCTGACGCATCAGGCCGCCTGCAGAAGTGGAGTGTATTGCTAGGTGAGCACAACATCTCTTACAAACCACGTACCGCAATCAAAGGACAGATTCTGGCAGACTTCATCATCGAAAAGCCAGACACCGACGAGGTACCCGCACCAAGTAGGACGGAACTCCACGACCCATGGATCTTGTTTATAGATGGGTCCTCATGCGTTGATGGTTCAGGAGCAGGCCTCATTCTCACAAACCCAGAGGGAATAGAATTCACTTACGCACTGCGTTTTGAATTTACAGCGACGAACAATGAGGCAGAATATGAAGCTCTAATCGCTGGACTACGCATTGCAGCTCGGATGGGTGTACGTAATCTAGAGGCGAAAGTGGAATCCCGACTAGTGGCCAACCACGTGTTGGGCGGATACGTGGCTAAAGAAGAAAACATGATCTAGTATCTCGACAAGACTAATACATTGATCAAAGGCTTTGACAGATTCACCATTAAGCAAGTTCCTAGAGGAGAAAATCGCAAGGCAGATGCACTAAGCAAGATCGCCTCGACAAGCTTCGCACACCTATCAAAGCAAGTGCTGGTGGAAAAACTGAAAAGCAAATCCATATCGGAGATGGAAGTCTCCACAATAATAGAGGAGGACGGTCCTACATGGATGACACCGATAATAGAATTCCTAAGCAAAGGAACGTTACCCCAAGAGCAGAAGGAAGCTCGCAGGATACGGCGCACAGCACAGAGATTCGAACTTCGAGACAACATACTGTACCGACGCTCCTTCCTCCAACCATGGCTCCGCTGTGTTGGTCCTCTACAAGCAAATTACGTACTGCGAGAAATCCATGAAGGTTCATGCAGCATGCACTCGGGACCAGGTCCGTTGTGGCACGCGCCATGAGATCAGGATACTACTGGCCAACCATGCACCGTGATGCGCGGGATTTAATAAGGAAGTGCAATGATTGCCAAGTTCATAGACCTGTCCCGCGCCAACCACAGCACGAGCTAACGCCAATTACATCACCATGGCCATTCTACAAGTGGGGTATCGACATTGCAGGACCTTTTCCAGTCGCAGCAGGAGGGTTAAAATTCCTCATAGTCGCCATAGACTACTTCACTAAGTGGATCGAAGCAAAGGTTGTAGTGACAATCACGGGCAACCAGGTCAAGCGCTTTGTCTGGGAAAGTATCGTATGCTGCTTCGGACTGCCTGGAGAAATCATCTCGGACAACGGGAAAAAATTCTGCGACAACCCTTTCAAAGACTGGTGCGAGAAGTTGAACATCACACAGCACTTCGCGTCAGTTAAACACCCACAAACCAATGGCTTAGTGGAGCGTGCGAATCGAAGCTTAGGTGAAGGAATCAAGGCACGCCTAGACAAGCACAAAGGAAGATGGGTGGAAGAGCTATCGCATGTCTTGTGGGCGCATCGCACCTCAATCAAAACCAGCACGGGAGACACTCCCTTTTCTCTAGTCTACGGGACAGAAGCCGTCATACCAGCCGAGATCGGCATGCCAAAAATCCGCACTGCTGAGATCAATGTGGCAACCAATGATGACGAGAGACGTGTCGACTTGGACCTGCTAGAAGAAAGGCGCGAATGCGCAGCAATACGGGAGGCAAAATCAAAGTCAAGGATAAAAGGATACTACGACACTAAAGTGCGCAGTGCTTCATTCAGACCAGGTGACTTTGTTTACCGCGCCAATGATGTGAGCCATACAGAAGACACAGGCAAACTTGGCCCAAAGTGGGAAGGACCCTACGAGGTTACGGAAGCACTAGGAACAGGCGCGTACAAGTTACGAGGCTTGGATGGTCGAGAATTGCCGCGCACACGGAACATCTGCAACCTCAAGAGGTGCTACCTATAGGAATGGTCACGGCCCGGCGTACCAACGCTCAGGCACTTTACCAAAGTACCCATAAAACATTTATGTATTTACTTTTTGTTTCCTTAGTATAATGTCTTATTTGTTTTCTCACAAACACTTGCAAGTATTAATAAAACGTCGCGGTTTCTAGCTAACTCCGTGACACACTCAAATTTGTTATTTCCATATACTGTATGTCTTAACAATTTTCTATTTTTCGCCTACATGGCGCGCATGCAATAAATACACCTACGAGGGTAAAAGGATAAGTTAACCTACTAAACAACTTGTTGAGTCAGAGGGTTGCAAACCCATCAACACCGGATCACGTATCCTTGTTAAACACCTTGTTCACAAGACGTTGGAATAAGTTTTGTGCGCATCCCACGACGGGTGCGCAACAACGCATATGATGCACGTTTAACAACTTAGGAACCAAGACACTTGCTTCCTTCAATGTGATATTTACAGTACGCTGCATATCATAACATACACGACTATGATAAAATACTATACTATGATCTTCATACATGGTTATGGATTATTTGCGCTGGCGTACACATTCGATGTCTCGGCAACGAATACATTTTTTACGCAAAGACAAACTGATAAGTATGTACATTATAAGTTGCAAATACTACTCACATACAACTACCAAGAGATGCTTTTATTAAATACTTACGAGTTATTCCAAAAGGATTGTTACTTTACAATTTATAAACCTACCAACTATTACAACGCTCAATAGATGAGCCACCCACGCGGTTCGAGGTATCTCTGGCCTCGTCAAGCTTCTTCAACAGATCTGAATCCTGCCGAGACACAGTAGCAACACTCACCGGCACCCCATCAGACCTTGGCTGGTGCGCTGCACCAACCCCACACAAGATTGCCTTCCCCTTGATACCTTTCTTTTGAGCAAGTCTGGTCGCATGCGCTTCCAGTGCCTCCTTCAAAGGCACTTCTTTCTCTAAAACAAAAGGATTCAAAATATCCCTTGGACGCGCGAAGACAGGTACTTGAAGCTGTGAGTCATGGGGCTTCAAGAAGTAATCCGGCTGGGCTTCTACACCCTCGGCACGATGACGCGCAAGAGTTAACCCCGCCATGATGACGTTTACAGGATAATCCTGATCACGCTCAAGTTCAGTGTAGGATCTTGGTTTGATATAGACACAAGGTGCGGCGGCTAGGGTTTGAGTTTAGAGAGAGAAAGAGAGGAGTGGGTGTTTCTAGAGAGATAAACAAAAGAGAGAATATTAGATTAATGAGAAGTGCCACCCCTTCCAAGGATGGAAGGGGTATTTATAGTTACAGAACAAACGTCCTCCTGACGGACTGTGGATCAGGCATACAGTGGGTAAAGACCCGTCCTTCCTCCACGGTGTTACTCTAAACTAAACTACACTAATAAACACGTAAATAACGATATGTCTACGAGCTAACTTATGCTAGATAATGGTTGGGGTGACCGACTCTTCACTATGGATTTTCTGAATCCTAACAATCTCCCCCTAAGGGAGGTCACCCCATGAAATACATTTTGCATCCTAGCATTCTTTCTTTGTCTTTAGTTCCAAGCTCGTAGACTTCAATTCTTCACTTCCGTAATCTTTGTGCTTTAGCAGTGACTCTTCATAGTCCGCATAGTATTGTACTTTCAGTGGAGGTCTTTGAACTGATCCACATCATGATGATCTTCGATCTTTCATTGAGATCATCAGCCATAGTAAATCTCTGGATCACCCTTTATTGTGTTGCCATCAAGTGAAGTTGTGACTTTCGGACCGACATGCTCACACTTTCTGGATCATGACATCATTTCATCAGAGTAGCGGAAGCTTTACTGGTTCATGATATTTGCACTTATAAGAGCCAGGTTATGTAGATTAGCACATGTCATGATTTCTTTAATTAAGTGTAGATGTTGTGAGCATGCGGCTTTGAATTGACTCCTCAATTCTGATCAGCTGCAACCGTCGGGCGTTCCTGCATAAAACAGTTAGCAATAAAGCGCACAAAAGTGTCTTTGATCACTTTTGTTGAATTGAGGTGCACGGCCCACGGTTCCCCGTTAATCAGTACAAGTACTGCCTGTGATCAGGTATAATTCCGAAGAATCTCCTTGACAGGGTTTCGCAGCTGCTTAAGCTGTTCTCAAACCGGAGCGTCTCAAAGAAGACAACACGGAGTGAGTGAACCAGCGAATTGAGATTCACTGATTGATGAAAATGATTTGAAAACAACCGCGTATTTAATATAAAGAGTTTTGCAATACAACGAAGGTTTTATTGAAAATCAATTATCAATCATAAATACCCTTTAATTTTGAAACGTTAATACACAGTCGACGTGCTATGGAAAAGAACTTTTAAGCACAACGACTGGTTTTTCAAAGGTATCCGTCAATTCATTTCCTGGACCAAGGTTGATTCAAGATTGAATCGCCCCATCGTTTCTATCCAGTTGTCACAAGCTTGATCTTTTGCAAGATCTCACATGTCACCCACCAAGAGCTTGTTTGATGTTGGCTCTAGAAGGATTTCCATCTTCATCGTGAATATTTACATATCACTCGGATGTTCTGGCAATACCACAAGGATAATGCGTAGGACTCTTAATATATTCTTACTTTCCACATTGTGTGAAACAGCAAGTCTTCGAGAATAATGTGTCCTAACGAGATATTGTGGATGATCTCTTGGCTCTAGACTCAATTGTGCATTTTTGGTTCCTATGCCGGAGACTAGGGAGAGGGTCTCCTTCTTCAATATCAACAATCTCTAAGAGAAAGTCGATAGATAATGTCGGTTCCCCGTGAGAATGAAACAAGCCCTTTTAAGAGGAACTTGAGTAGCTTGGGAAGGTTAGTGCAGTGCATCACTGGGTCCATGACGTCTTGTCTTCAATACCGATGTTACCTAAGTAACAACCAGTAGCATATGTATTGAACCCGGATTCTGCCCTAAGGTTGAATTATTGGAGGGCTATTTCTTTTCACCCTTTTCACATTCAATTCTTTTTCATTCTTCAACCCCTTCAGTGCTTACCGAGACTTCATTACTAGAACCTTGTTGGGTTTATTCCAGTTCTAGCTCTATCTCAGTCCGCACTCTTCCCATATTCTCATTTTTCTCCTTTTTCAATATACCTAAAGACTCTACACTTTCTAGTGGATTGTCCCTGGGTAGATCCCTCCGGTTCTGGCGGATCGTGGGAACTAATACCTAACCTTACCATCCTTATAACTCCATACATAAAGTAAAATGGTCGGTCTTTTGGTATAGTTCATTCTTCCTTGAAACCAATTGAAAAATCATTTGGAAAAACAATCAAGGTACTTGTGATACGAGATCAAAGCATTTTGTACCTTAATAGTTTTGATCATTTAGAAAACCTCCCCCTCAACATGTGCATATGATATAGAAATTGTTTAGCACATGGAGGCAAGAGGACTTTGAAATATTTTCTTTGATCACAATTTTCATAGAAAAAGCCATTTGATTTTCTTGGTAAATTCTCCCCCTCAATATGTGCATAGGATAAGAGAAATCATTTTAACACATAAAGGCAAGAGTTCTTTTGAAGCACATCCACTAACACAAAATCCATTTAAGAAACCATTTGCTCCCCCTCAAAATGTGCTTCGAGATTCGAAAGCGTTTAGCACATCTGAGAGAGCATCCTGCACATTTTCATCAAATCGATCATCATTTATCAAATTTCATTATTAAATCATAAATTCTCCCCCGATCAAAAATATCAAACCCTTTGAGATTTTGGATCCCAAGTGATTTAATAAGGTTTATAAAACATGGGAGAACTTGTGGCTTGGTTTAGTTTTGAAAATGACAGATAAGGACCATTTTAAGACATTAAAGATTGTTAGTGTCAGGTATGATTGTTTTAAGAGATCTTTTAGTAAAATAAAACAATTTCACAATCAAACAAGAACAGAAAAAATTTCATTTTGACAGATCTTTGAGTTTTAAAGAAAATCACACCATGACATAAAATTAAATCTTTAGATCACCACATTTTAAAGTACAAAGCGGAACTTTTATGAAGAAATATTGTTTGAAAATAATTTATTTTAAATCACTCTCCCCCTCAATCGATGACCGAAGTCGATAATTGAGTGACATAGGTTTTGATAAAAAGAAGTTCGGTGATTTTCAAAATTAAGACCAATTTATTTTCAAAACAATATTTTCCATTTTCAAAACAATTTTATTCAAATTTTTCAAAAATTGTTTAAAAATGGTATCCTGCACGAAGATACGTTAGTGGTTGAGAAGCTTTTGTTGTTGTTGCTGAGAGTTGGAAGAAAACCGTCTGCAGATGAGTGAGACTTCTTCTTACGTTGCATTTTGAATGCCAACTGAGGTCAAATTAAGCTCCGTTTCTTCAATCACTTAGAAGAAAACCATCTGCTGATGCAGTGAGACCTCTTACGTTGCATTTATGCCAACTCTCCATTGAAGTCCAATTAAGCTCCATTTCTTCATTTTTCAACCCAAGATATAGTTACCCTTTCCTTTCGGCATCCAATCATCTTTAATTGTGGGATCCGGATCGGGAACATTCTTATATACCAATATACCTGCATACGTTAGTAAACACACATACAGATATATGGTGGTCGACAACACCCAAACAGCAATCGACTAATTCAAGTCAATTCAACATATCAATCACTTCGTATAAGGTATGGGAATAATGTGTTCATCAAACTCTAATCATCTAATCCTAACAATCATATCCTAGGCACCTAGTCCTTCAACATAGGTTAACATCATTTATAATTAAGCACATTAGGATAATTAAGAAAGTCCGTTAGATGATATAAATTTGAAAACATTCTCCCCCTCAATCAATGACTCATTTATTGAAAATGTTAAAAGCGCTGAAGTCATTGATTGAGTTTTCAATTTTTCCAAAAACTCTGAAACTGATTGATTTTCAAGCAACTCATTTTCCACCACTTTTGAGAAACAACAAATATTTTTCTGAAGAATTTTAGACGGAAAAACATTTGTGTAGGAACAGCAGTCCTTCGACATACTTTCCTCAATTAGTTTTTAGGAAAAGTGCACGAAATATTTGAAAATTGGTTTAGCGCAACACTTTCCTTTCTTGAAGACCGGGTTGCTATATGAAATAATAACAAACCATAGTTTAAGCCCGGGTTACAGTCTGAAATAACTGTAAGCCATATTTTGAGACATGTTTAGAAAGAAATATTTACACCTCCTGCTCGAACTTCATCTATGGTCCCGTGCCATTATTGAATGACATTTCTAAGACCGCAGATGTTATCGATACCAGAAGACATGTCTTTAGAAAACATATTTTTGGTATTTTTGAAATTTTCTGATTTTTATGGGTTTTTGATGGTTTTATATTTTTCTAGTTTCTTTTGCTGGTTTTATATTTTTCTATTTTCTTTTTGTTGGTTTTATATTTTTCTATTTGGTTTTTGAAAAATATTTACAAAGATAGAGTAGATGATATAGTATAAGAAGATGATGATACGAGTACCGAGATAAGGATATCGAGCAGCACGTCGTAGAAGATAGAATACGTCATCTCTTAAACATTCACTACCAAAGCTTCCAAGACTCTAGAATAGAAGATAGAACATGAGCCTTTGAGAAAGAGAGACTTTGGCAGCTTCCCCCCAAACCGAAGATCCATTAGATGAGCAGATTCTAAGCTCTATTTCAAGCTTTCCTTAGCCAGGTGCACAGAGAAGCACACCATTATCATAAATCCCGCTGCTCCTTTTAAGAACGATAATCGAGAATCTTCATTCGGGGTTATATCATCCAATAGAAGAACAGCACCGTATCATCCCACACATAAAACAATCTTCTCATATTTCTTTTCAACTGAAGTCTGAAGCAATGCATCCCCAACGAGTTGTCAATAGACCACTTCCCCCAAGTAGATGAATTGATGCAGTCAGTCTCTTAGACTAGAGCTCACGAACCCGAATACACATACCCGAAGACAAAGAAACTTATACCATCGAAGTAGCAGATTAAGTCCAATAGCCAAAGAATACCCCGATGTATACTTTTCTCTCCCCCTGAAGAAAGTGTATGAAGCTCAAGAACCCGAAGTACCCGAATGCCCAAAGAGAGAACAACCGATAACATTGAAGAAGCATGCTGAATCACTGATTATCTTTGCGGATGACAATCTCTGCTGATGTCAACTCCGGAATAAGTGATTATATCTCTGAATCACTGATTAAGCCCTCAAGTGAGACAGTTGAGCGCCCCCAATGTACACAATTCTCTCTCCCCTGATGATTGCGATAACATCGAGATCATCACACACTTGTGTACCTCTTTCATCATCAGAAACTAACTCTTCCATCTCTTCCCACATAGTTGGGATAAGAACACTAAACGCCTTGATGAGTAAACCTTGAGTTTCTCTGCGGTCATGACATCTGTCTTCCCGGGATTTCTTCGATCACATAGAAGTATTAAGTTCATCAAGTTTACTCGCTTTTAGATGCTTGTCTCCTTCCCCCTTGCTGGTTTTGACACTTCAGAATTAGCAACATATTATAAGCTCAAATACTAGAAATCTGTTGAGAAGATCGCTTGAAGTCTTTGTGAGAATCAACTTGCTGAAGAACAGAATGAGCAAGTCTAATTGGGGATTAAATTCGACAAATCACTCTCCCCCAATTAGTGCTCTCCCTTAAACCGATAATCTGTTTGATAAATGCCCAGATTAAGAAGAGGTCTTTAGATAAACAAATGCAACTCGTCTTTTAGTCTTCTAATCATGAGAACAGACTGTAGACTCGACCTTCTTCAAGATTGTCCGAATGGGGAATATAGTGTTAACATCTTCAGCTCACACCAAAAAGCATCCCACCAAAAAGCATCCCAATTAACTTACATCTTGCAAATCCCCTTAACTAAAATCCCTCCCAATCAAACAAGAACAGAAAGATGTTCATCAAGGAAATCAGCAATCAGGCCGCAACGAACACACAAGATGGTAACACCAAACTACCAATCACATCAAACAAGAACAGAGAGATTGTTCGGAATCATCATGTTGATGTATGCGTGAAGCATTAACCGGAAGCACTTTGTCGATAAACTCATCAATCTGAGTGAAGATGTCAACCAACGACTCTTAGAAGAAACTCCATGTAAAGAAGATCCGATAAGAAGAAGCTCGGTTCTTACATGAGTTTGGAGCCGTTTGACCATTTATTCTCAGATAACAATCAACCATGCAGAATTATCATACTTCTTCTCCCCCTCAAGAATTGCAGACGAAGTTGCCATTCTTGACTAAATAAGTGAACATCATCCAAATGTAGTCTATTCACACTTCTCCCCCGCAAAATTAGCACAGGATGTCGCCGTCTTCATTATAGTTGAGAAAGTGGAATCAGAAAACAATCAACAGTAGCCCGGTTCACTTGATGACTGAAGCGCATGAAAAAAGTATGAAGCATGTTGATGAGAATGGTCATAATAAGAAGATTTCTCTTCTTCCGAAGATAAAGCGCACTGAAACGTACACTTTTCTTTTCTTTGAGGAACGAGGCTTGAACTGTTGTGTTCAAACGTCATAATGATGAAGTACGAGACCTGAACTGATTTGAACAGACGTCATAGCCGAAAGAATATCAAGATTGAGTTACTTGAACCCTTGAGTTAGGAGATATCAATCCATTTGTAATCCATACTTTAAACCAGTCCATGTAGTGAAGGATCGAAGTATCTGCAACAGAGTAAGGACTACCTGCACTAATATTACAAACTTGATTGCATATATTTTGGTTAGTGACATTAGTATCCAAACCCTTTGGGGTTTCACGGTCAACCTTGATTTTGTCATCAGAAAACAGCTTTCCGGTAGGAATCCACCTAAGTCCAGCATCCTTAAACATTCTACCAGACGGTATCCAATTATGGCAAGGTCTAGGATTGTGAGGCTTCTTATGCATAGTGGAAGTCTTATCCTTGTTCCTAGTTTCCAAAGATTTAGCAGTTGGTATCCATCTAGGCGAAGTTTTTGGTTTGTTTTGCTTCTCAACATGTTGAACCTTAGTCACATTAGTAGTCTTAGTGGATTGTACTTTAGCATGTGAATTAGGAAAATGTTTCTTATTCGGAAAAGACTCAGAATTTCTTGTTTTGTTTTCTACATGCTTAGCATTCATATGCACATAAGTACTCTTAGATGCACGCCAATCCCTAGTCTTTTGAGTGTTCCTAGGTAGTGGTTTACAACTACTAGCAGTGCCTTGAAATCTCGTAGAATTCCTCACCCTAGGTCTTGCACCTAAAATTCCGTCTTTTCGAATCTGTGCCTTTTTCCTAGCTTTTTCTAGATAATCGTTCTTCCACAATTCATTCATAACATATGAATTCTGGGTTTTAATGCTTTGTTTTGACACAGTTTTTGAACTAATCCTAGAGGTGCTAGGAGTAGAAGTGGCAACGTGTTGAGGGTTAATTGAGCTAGAAGCCTTATTCTTAGGTAATTCTGGTGAAGTGACTGGTTTTGACAAAAATTGATTCGCATCAACTTGGGAGGCAAACCGCGTTTTTGAAAATTTTGGTCGTTCAGATCTAAACGCATTCGGTTGTCTAATAACTGGTTTCCCCAAGATTGATGATTTTGAAAACATAGTGTTCACACTATTCCCTACAGTTTTCCTAAGCTCATTCTTTAAGGCAACAATAGCGAAACTTTTATCCTGAAGTTGAGCTTTGAGTTCATCAATTTTTTCTATTAAAGAGTTTGTTTGTTCCGTTGACTTAGTTCTAGCTTCTTTGACAGAGTCACTTAGTTCTATGTGATGCGTTCTCAAAGACTCATTTTCCTTTAGTAATTTAGCCACATGAATTGACAGTTCATTATTTCTTATTATAATAGCATCAATGTCTTGTGTATTCATGACTGAATTACTTTTCTCATTCAAGACAGAAATATGTTTCTTCAGATTGTAAATGGTTGACTCTTTGTCTTGAAGCTGAGCTTTCAAAGTGTTAATTTCAAAAAATTCACGAAATTCAGGAAGTTCCGGTTTTTTACATGGTTTGTTAAGTTGAAAACTTTCTTCTTTACTCTGTATTGCGATTTCAAGTGAAATGCAATGTTTTTCAAGATTTGAGAATTTGTTTGAAAGTTCATCAAAAGCCTTCTTATCAATCATATCTTTTGTTTTGAAACACTTAATCTCAGACTCAGCCTCAGTAACATAACATGTATGAAAGTCATGTTCAGCATCATGATCAGATTGTTTAAGTATTTTAGCAGATGCACTATGTTGAACAGTTAAGGGTACCTCATTACATGACACCTGCTTAATTTCTGGTCTGATATCTGCATCCACATCATGTATAACAGGAGTAACTGGACTGCTGGGTGTGTCAAGCTTATCTATCTCTGAGCCTCTGTATTCAGTGTCTACTGATCCATCATCTGGTGCATTACCCGACTCATCATTGTATGTTGACTCTGACACTCTGCATTCAGCAACACCCGATTCTTCAACAGATACATTACCCAACTTATCATAATTATCTCTCAACTGCACCAGACACTCATCCACTTTTTCATCTGTCTGAGTAACTTCCTCAATATACTTCTCTACATTATCCAATAGATGGATAAGTGTCTCTATGAACATACTAATTTCCATTCCAGTGTGTTTCTTGAAAGACACTTCAGTCATGTCTTTATCATAATCTGATGTGAATTCCCTACTTATGAATGACTGAAATTGGTTATGGATCACTTGAAGTGCAGCACTGGAACTAACCTTTTGAACCTTCTCTTTATCAAGTTGTTGTTCCAATTGTTCTAAGTTCAACAGCAAGGTTCTCGTCAATGTAGGTAAGTCCTGGCGGAAGAGTGCACTACATGTTCGATCCCCCGTTGTGGAAAACAGCTGTATGAGGTGCAGATGAAGTAGCTGATAAGGTTCAATGTTACTTTCCTTTAGCATGGCATTTTGTAGCCTTGACTGGTGAATTTCTGTCTTTTCAGAGTCTGAACCCGGAGATATCACATCCTCATTGATTGATTCAATCATCTTTAATCGTTCAGTGTAGCAAACATTATCATTGTTGTCCACAGCGTCATACAATTTAAGCACTTCTGAAATCACTTGGTCAGTAGAGTAAGACATGATGTGGTAGTATGCACGGGTTTTTCGGAGAATTTCAAGTCTAAAATCTTAAAAAACTCAATAACTTCCTTTCGGAGGGGATTTGGGCCTCGAAAAATTCGTTTCACGACATCGTGGTGAAACCTCACAATATTCAGGCTGTTCCGGTCGTTTTGACAGGTATTTCTCTGAAAACGGAGTTACGGATCAAAAGTTATGGCCGTTTGAAGTTATGACGTAAAAAGTCAACTTTGGTCAAACCTAGAAGACAAGTTGCTAAGGCACCAACTTATGCGTAGACAGCAGAGTTACGCGTAGGAACTTAAGCGTAGAAGCTTATGCGTAGATGAAGGGCTTATGCGTAGGCAACAAAGTTATGCGTAGAAACTTATGCGTAGAGAACAACGTTACGCGTAGGAACATATGCGTAGAATCTTATGCGTAGGAATCCTTAGGTGTAAACAGTATCTTACACGTAACCTTAAGCTTATGCGTAGACAAAAAGTTACTCGTAAACCTTACGCGTAATTGTGAAGTTATGCGTAGAGTTACTCGTAAGCTTTTAGCTTATGCGTAAACTATGGTTAAGAACCAAAAATCCTTTACACTGTCACAGCGTAAGGGATATCCACAAGTCGAAGTGTTCCACACACTTATCCAAGTGAGGGAAGCACTGAGTAACCGTTATAGCTCGAAGATTCTTCACCAAAAAGTTACGAGTAGAAAACTAGGGTTTTGACTTTTTGACTTCTACTCGTAAGAAATTTCCAACGATTCAAATGATTTCTTTTGCACAGATAGCCTTAAAAACACTCGAATAACCCAAAAATGTTGACCTTTTTCACCCAAAGTGCTTAGAAAAGTTACGAGTAGAAATGACCAATGAACCAAACACGAGTTCAAAAATGAAGAAAAACACGTAAAGCTTCGAACTTTTTGCAAAAAACTGAAACTTTAGCACCAAATAAACCTTAAACCACAAGAATCTTGGATTAAAAAGTGTAAATTTTAAAGCTTTAAGGATTCAAAACTAACGTGTACGAGACAACAAAAACTACGCATAAACACCAAACCTTAACCCACGAATAACAATCAAACCAAGAGCATGAGAGATGGATAAACCTGGCTCTGATACCATTTGTAGGATCTTGGTTTGATATAGACACAAGGTGCGGCGGCTAGGGTTTGAGTTTAGAGAGAGAAAGAGAGGAGTGGGTGTTTCTAGAGAGATAAACAAAAGAGAGAATATTAGATTAATGAGAAGTGCCACCCCTTCCAAGGAAGGAAGGGGTATTTATAGTTACAGAACAAACGTCCTCCTGACGGACTGTGGATCAGACATACAGTGGGTAAAGACCCGTCCTTCCTCCACGGTGTTACTCTAAACTAAACTACACTAATAAACACGTAAATAACGATATGTCTACGAGCTAACTTATGCTAGATAATGGTTGGGGTGACCGACTCTTCACTATGGATTTTCTGAATCCTAACATTCAGCAATCATAGGGAGCTCTAACTCCTTCATCCTTTTCATCGCAGCAACCAGGTGATCATACGTCTTAGCATCATAATTTGGTACCTCGTTAACGGGTACCTTTAGCAGTTCCGATTCATGCAATTTCTCCACGGCTTCTGCTTTGCCGCGCTCCAGAGCGCACTGAACTACATCCCCAAAGGCAGTAACTACTTCTGGCGACTCCAGAGTATTAAGAGCGGCTAAGCGAAGACCATGTCCTATGAGCCATCTGCGCTTAGCTATAGTAGACATCAGCTGAGGATACAATTCCTCGTCATACTCAATACTTAGTTTGCGCAGTTTTGCCTCTTGCACTTGCAATGCACTACCCACAGTAGTGCCCAGATCTTCTAACTGAGCGACCAGGTCCTTCTTACCCTGCTCCAGATACTTGAGAGCCCACCTACATGACGCCTTATACTGCGCTACCTCAACACGCTCCTGATTTATTTGGCACATCAGCGCCATTTTCTCTTCAGCGAGCTTTTGGGCGTATGACCCCATGCTCTCTGCTGCAGCCTTGGCACTAGCCAACTGTGATCCCAGCAATGCAATAGTCTGATCCTTCTGAGCGCTTTGGCTGCTCTCACCAGAAATATGAGCCCTTAGCTTCTCCACCAATGAAGCTTGATGCGCAGATACTTGCGCCAACTCTTCTACCAGCTGCCCCACTGATGTATCTCCAGCAGACATATCCGCGTCCTTTTGGCTGTGCGGTTCAGACTGAGCAGAGTGAGAGGAATGCACAGGACTATTATGGGGGTGCGACTCCGCACCCTGTTCAGACCTGCATCCACAGACATCGTATTATCAGTTTCCCATACACGCATTTTTTATAAAAACATAAAAAACAAAGAGAGAGCAAACAGAAAGGAAACAAGTATTGTCAAGATTACTTACTGTGGGCCAGATACATTCGCCGATGGGTGCGATGACGCAGCCTCACTAGCAGATGACTCCACATTGAAGACCACTGGGCGTTTCTTCCTCGAAGAGCTCGCGCCATCACTTCCGAGTGTCCTTTTACGCTTTAGCCCAGACTCTTGCTCTTCCACCTCCTCATCCATGGGCTGCGCGACTGCAATAGGTGGTGGTTGCGCGATCAGGGAAGGCACCCGAGGGCTTGGCAGGCTTTGTAGTGGCGTTGCTTCCACAGCCACGGAGGAACTTGTCCTCGCCTCTCTCACATTCAGCTCCAGGGTACGCCCTGCGGTAGCATCTAGTATTGGCTCTTCACCCTCTTTCAAGGGTTGTACCCCTGTCTTTACCTCCAGGGGCTTTGCTAGCTGCACTACGGTGAATAGATCCATCTCTGCGCAAACAACACAACCAATAACACACGTTATATAATGCGCGAAACAAAGAAGAAATCTCTTACATTAATTACAAGAGGGGTGCGGAAGAATGAGTACCCACCCTGGCCATTGGCGCCCAAGAAGATTGGCATCTCATCCGGCATACCAAAGTAACTACGACTGATGCCCATATGCACCAAAAATTCCTCGGGGTAGGAATTGATGGGGATGCGGTTAGCATTTATCAGTTCCGCATCCTCAGCGACATAAGATCCAGCCAAAGGGCACTCATCCCTCTCTAATGTACCCCGAGTATAAAAATCATAATGCCATGGAAAGCATGTCTCATCTACCCAGAAAAAGAATTCCCTCCAATTCCTAAGCGAATCTAGTTTATCAGTGTAACACTGAAGTCTACCAGCGCGCTTCGCAAAGGATACCCACCCATGTGCCCATGTCGTGTGATAAAAGGCTCGGAATAGGTGGATGGTTGGGTTAATCGCCAATAAATGGCAATTCACCTCAAAGTTTGTAATTTTAGCCGCACCGATGCAGTGCAACTGGGATATATGCAGATTATAATAATTTAATACATCGCACAGAAAGCGGGACAGGGGTACACGTTGGTTCGCGAATTCGAAGAAACGTGTATATACTCCCACTTTCCCCTCGGGGAAGTCCGCAATGGATGCCCGCGCATCCGGAACAACCGGATGCACGTCAAGGGGTATAAAGTAATCAGAGGTGAATTCCATAAGTTCGCTCTCGGTAAGGTCGGAGGTGAAGTCAGACAATTGCTTGACCATGGTCTTGTTCTTTTTGACTACGCACGCGCGGTTACCTTTGGTATCGGCGGTTTTTTTTGTTGCAGATGTATGGATTCTTAACAATGGCGGGTTGAATACTTTTCACTGTGAGAAACACAGTAAAATGGGGTAGCCGCTTATATAGTTTTCTTCACTCACACGATTAGCGACACGTGGATCCCACTATTACTAATTGTGTGGCTAAGATCCACTGATGTGACTCTATTGCAGTTACTTTCCCCCGAATAACGAGGCGTTCATTTTTAAAATACTGTCTCAATACAATGTATTGGCGGATATTATTTTGGCTTATTTACTACGCTTTGTAAGTTTTTCTTTGACTACGGTTATTAGTCTAGCATCCGCAGTTAATCACTGCGCATACTAGACTGGCGGGACATGATGACGTATAGTCTAGATTCGGGTCACGAACCCGACTAAAGTCCAATACTAACAAGCCCAGCACGAACTGGGCTACGCTAATAAGCGTTTAGGCCCACGAAGGCCCAAATACAAATCTATTTACGGAATAGATAGAGGATATCTCTTAATCAAGGAGATAATCATTCCCAACCGATTTAGGCGGGATACGCCGAAGGTTGAGGAACACGGAACCAACAAGGATTCCGTGCGTATATAAAGGGAATCACATCCCTCGTTTAAGGTACGATCTCAGAACCCTAACACTCCTTTAATCCTAAACCGATTACTTACTCTCACGCCGAAGGATAATCGTGGGAAACAATCCCACGGTAAGCCTAACGGTGTTTTCTGTCTCTTAGTGCGCAGGTCTCAAGCAACGATTCTCATTTTGAGTTTGATGTGCTTCATCGGGGTTTTAAATTTATTACAAGAATTACCGGTTAACTAGGAACACATTCGGGCAAGTATACCCTAGTCAAGTTGTAGTATAGTATATGGTAAATCAAGGTCGTCCCAAGAGACTTGGTTGCACTACAAGTGTCGTTTGTTTGTTTAAGCAAGTAACAAGTAACAAGTTGATGGTTATGATTGTCACGGATCAAACCAACAAGAAAAGCATTATAAGAACAAGTAACAAGTTGATGGTTATGATTGTCACGGATCAAACCAACAAGAAAAGCATTATAAGAACAAGTAACAAGTTGATGGTTATGATTGTCATGGATCAAACCAACAAGAAAAGCAATATAAGAACAAACAAGTATCAAGACATTCATAAGACAAGAACACATCACAAGAATCACATAATCAACACAATCAAAGAACCAAACATGAACAATAGCATTCAACATTATAAAAGTAACAAGGTTTACCCAAAGTATGAATTACAATAGGCAAAGATGAAGGATTATAGCACTCCTTCAAGCCTCCAATCAACTACAATAGTTCTACCAAGCCGGAAAATGATGTCCAAACGCCTTCGACAACCCTTGAGCACACTACACAAATTTGGCAGAGGTTTGTGGTCTTTTGGGGAAGATAAGTTGGTGTAATTGGTGGAAATTCGTCCTTAAGGGTGGAGGCTTGAATTTCACACAAGTTGGGATAGGATAGTTGGTGGAAACTCGTCCTTAAGGGTGGAGGCTTGAGTTTCACACCTTTGGGGTGAAGATATTGAGAGTATGTGTGTTCTCTCAAGTTATGGTTTGCTCTCTAGGTGGAAATTCGTCCTTAAGGGTGAAGGCTTGAATTTCACACCTAGAGATGGAGTGGTGGATGAAAGGGATGAGAAAGATGGAGAAGGGATGATGAAATGAGGTGCCAAATGGGTTCTATTTATACTACTACCAAGGCTTAGGGTATTCAATGCATTTCTTGGAGGACAAGGAGCTTGGAAGGGACTAGAAACCATGTAGGAAGGGACTAGAATCATTTGGAACACGTTTGGAGTCTTAGTGATGGAAAAATGGCTGAAACAGGACCTCCAACCGGATCCGGTTGAGCTCCAACCGAATCGGTTGGTTTTCTGACCATTCTCCAACCGGATCCGGTTGCGGGACTCGACCGATCGGTTGGAGCAAAAATCATAAAAAGTCATAAACATGAAAGTTGTAGATCTTTCTCTTAGCTTTCCGTGGCCGTGAACCGGGGGTCAAACGGAGTCCGTATGCAAAAGTTATGGCCAAAATGGTGAAGGTGTGTCGGGTACAACGAGTCTTCCAATATTTCTTCGATTAAGCTTCTTTTCTTCATTTCTTTCTCGTTTTCCTTCTTGACCTTTATTCTTGAGTCTTTGGGCCACTAACTTGATGACTTTATCTTCTCGAATATACTCCACAAGTCTTGCTTTTGTTAGGAACTCTTCGTAAATGGAGAAATCTTCGTATTTTACTTCTTTTTCGTCTTTTCCTCCACTTTCCTGTACTTGGCTACAAATGAACTAGCAAACGCACTTTGATACGATTAAGCAACAAAAGCATATGATTATAGCCAAATAACACACATAAAATCACGGATAACGCTACTAAAAACATGCACAATTTGAGCGTTATCAGAGTTACAACTCTCACTAGGAAAAGTTGTAAGTTTCCTAAATGTGGTACGTGTGATTTGAAAAGTAACGATATTTGGATAATTTTGCATGCATTAGCAAATATAAACGATGAGTTAAATGTTTTATTAACATAATTCATGAAAAAATATATCACAGGCATTTGTGCTAGTGCATGGCAGGATTTGAGCATGTGCAAGATAGACAACAGCACGGAGCCTCAAATTTTAAAAGGGTATCATGATTATAGACATGTATGTACATTTAGTTCACATATGTGTTCTGAAACGTGATATAGTTGGATCCATACACAAAGTAAGATGAAGAACTATTGGTTAGGGTGATTTTCAATTGTCTGCATAAACATGAGGTAATGGTTTGATACAAGATAACACTGGGCTTTATACACTTTACACCCCTTAGCTTATGAAGTTTTGACATTATTGTTTTATAAGTATTAATTCCACACCAGTGTAAAATGGGTTACGTATTTGACAATTTCACCACTCAGATTTGATAAAGTTATTAAAGGTTCTAATAGGTTTGCGAGTTTATAAAGTATCTTATTTATTATCTACACTTTGTTTCAAACGTGGAACAAAAAATTTAACTTGACCAGTTTTAATGCTTTGTCTTCATTTTTTTGAAAGTTTTAATTAAAGTGATTCTTGCTTTTTTTTATAAAAAAAATACATTTTATATACAAGTTTTTTCGTGTTTGGCAAGGGCGTGAGTTTGCTTATGGTGACTTAAAAGTCACGAGTGAACACCATTCCCCCGTCTTTCTCACTTAGCCACTTTGGTTTGTTTTGCAAACTTAAGGTGACTAGGTCACCAAGTTACCATTGGTGTGAACTGTGGTGTGGGTCATTCTCTTTTGTTGTATTGTTTTTTATTTTGTTTGTGAGTCTGTGTGAGATATTTAGTGGAGTATATTTGTATAACGTCAGTATTTTAATGAATGTGGGGGTAAGATGACCATTCCACTAAAAGGTGGGTGGGGGGAGGAAAGAGAAAGCTGAAGTGATGCTAAGGACAATGCTAATGGCTCAGTTGGTTGACCCCCCAACCGAGTAGTCGACCGAGTTATCCCCAGTAGCTCAACCGCGTATGTGACCGGTCCCCCCCCCCCAACTTTTTAATTGTTTCGGTTTGTCAGCCAACCGCAACAATTGCAAACTTTCTCCTTCTCTTTTCTAGCCGTTGGCTACTTTTAAGGGGTGTTGGGGGTTGCGTTTTGCCGTTTTAGCATGGATATGGAGAATATGGGTGACGAGCTGCTAAAAAAGAAGATGGGTGACGAGCTGCTCAGAAAGAGTGGTGTGCTTGTCGAAAAAGGTAGTTTGGATATAAAGTATTTTATGTTAAAAATTACATTTGAAGATATGGAGAAGATGGCTGAAGAGCTGCTGAGAGAGAAAGAGTGGTGTGTATAATTGTAATACAATAGTAAACCCTATTTTTTAGTAATTTATAATTTAGACACTTTCACAGTTTCACAAAGGCCCAACATTTATATTTTGCCTTTTAAGCCCAAGTTAGTTTTATGCCAAATCAAAATATTCAGTTGCATCAAACACTTGAAATTTTCCATGTATGACAACGAGCATAAGTTTTATGTTAGAATAATAAATGAAATTTTAATTAAAAAAAAAAATACGGTTGTCATTGTGGTCACTATTAGCAAGTTGTGGTTGGGTGTAGTCTTGGAGAGAGAAAGCTGATGTGGCGGGGGGTGACCACGATACTTACGGTCACCATTAGCATTGGCCTAAGAGCATGGGGTGTGGTGGCCAACTCATTCATCTTCATTTGGGCCCCACTTGTGCCTCATCACCTCCACATCACTCCAACACACTCACTTAAAAATACCCCCCAATCACAACTAACTCACTCCTCTTCATTTGGGTCCCACCCACTTTTTTTTTTCTTTTTCATATTTTTCAAACAAAATAAATTTTATTCCATTTATTTAAATAAAAATACAACTAAAATACGAAAAAAAAAAAAAAAAAAAAAACGATAAATAAAAAAATCATACGAAAAATACATAAATCCTAAATCCTAATCTGAATACTCCTCGTTCGCAGAATCATACGAGGGAGGTATGTAATCCTCAAGGCGAGACAAAGCTTCCTCGTCTACCGGAGATTCCTGCACCATCATCTTTGTTCACCCGATAGCTCCAATTGACTTTGGTGTTGATGTTGTTCGTTACCTTTTGAACACACCGCCACAACTTGTCAATAAGTTCGTCATCTCTGTGGGCTTCCTCCTTCAGAAATTTCTCGATCACACCTTTTCGTTCAGTGTTGATGTCGTTGCAACTTTTGTAGTTTTCTCTCATCTGCAGCTTCTCCGTCCTCCCCTGCTCAAACAATTGGATGACGCGTATAATAGCGTATTTTCGAGCCTCATCGTCGTTATTGCATTGATTTTGAACGTACGTTTGCATATCTTTAGCGGAATGCGGGAGACGGCAAGCCATAATAATCTTGCGTAAAGAGAAGTGTGAATTTTTAAGTTGAATTGTGTTTGAGAAGTGTGAATTTTTTTTGTGTAAATGTTGGTAATATTTATAGAGTGGATTATTTGAATGTGAAAAAAAAAAATAAAAATAAAAAAAAATAAAATAAAAAACGTTGTGATTAAACGGTAAAATGTTTTAAATGTTTGGTTTTGTCTTCTTTCTCGTCGTTGCAACGACGAAACCACAACTGGCGAGCTAGCATGGTGTGGTGGCGAGGGACGAAACACGCCGGCGAGCATGACACGTTAGAAACGGCGAGCCAATTCGTTATCACACCCCATGCTCTAATGTGTAAGATGAGAATGTATTGTAACTTGGTGACCATGATCACTAGTCTTAAGAGGTATATGTCGTAAAAGTTGCACCGGGCCTCTAAAAACAACGGAACGACCCTGCATTTGTGCATGCATGCATGATTGCGTATAACTAATACGTCTAGTATGTTTTAAACTTTAGAAAATAAGACCATTACTTAATTACTTGTTCATTACCACTCTTTGTGATTCAGTTTATTAAATTTGAACATTCGCCATCAATTAAAAAACGAAACCATTTTCATTTAGTTGTATAAAAAAGACCACCCCACCAACAAAAGCAACAATAATTGAACGGCCTTAATATTTTAAGATTTAGGAAAAGGGATATTGCTTTATTCTTCCACGACAAATTAAATTGTGAAAATGGATTCTGGTATCTCGTGTGTTCAAATCTTACAGGCTATTTCCTTCCAACATTCTATACCAATTTGGTCAAAAAAATAGTTGATTGTAATTGACTATATAACATGCTCTATGACGTTTAGGTTTTACTGTGTTGATCATTATTATGATATTTAAAATCTTGATGTTTGGATTCGGTTCGTTGCCATGCCCACATATCTTTGATGAAAGTTAGTTATCTTTGTTGACTAGACCCGTCATCGTGTTTATTATGAAACCCTAATGGACCCAAAACCCACAATCAGAATTGGGTCATATCTATCATCTAATAGTTCAATCTTTTTAAACGAACGTATTCTTACCTTTAAGATTGAGTTGATCTCGTTGTTGTTAAGTGACAATCTGACAGTGGATGTATCAGAAATCTGGAATAATATTTCGGTCGAAGTTCTTTACGAAATATCTTAAGGGCGATGTCGTAAATTTGGTTAAAGAGATTATTATAGTTAGTTCATTCGAATGTAAAGTTTGGTATCTTTGTAGTGGCACATAAACCAAAAGTTTAACCAATAATTTTGTCAGTAAACTAATCTATAATCTAAAATAAGAATAGGTTCTTCCTGGAAGTAGAATTTGAACTTCTCTATTTCTTAGTGTTTTCTAAAAAATTAATGGGATGGTCTTTTAATCTTTTTGCCATTTTGATGATTTGTATGTTTTTTTAAATGAATTAGTGGATCTATGTCAATATCAATTCATTCATACATACATTCTATGCATAGTAAAAGGTTTGTCACTTTGTGTATTAGGATTGTTTATTGTCCTCATATATCCACAAATTTTTGTCAATTTTGGTGACATCTATTATCATTATGAAGTTATTCTTTGTTTTTTCTCCATGATGTTGAAACCACAATCAATGTCTTTTCTCTTTGCCATTTCTCTGCCGATATAAAACCTTTTGAAAAAATTGAAGGTACTAGCGTTTCATGTATGGAGTATGATACTATAACTTGGAAAAGAGTATATCGTACGAGTAAACATTTTTTTTTAATGATTTGATAATAATGAAACCCAAAACATCTTAGGTGTCTTTTGAAATGATTTGTTACCACACTTTAATACACGTAATTAAAAATTAACTACTTCAGGTTTAACAAATGATATATGGGCTTTGGTTATGGGGTGTAAGGGAAAAACATTGGCTTCAGCCCAATATATATAAGTGCGTAACCCATTATATTCTTTTTGGCAAAATCTGGCCTTTTACTTAGGAGTGTTCATGGGTCGGGTAATATCCGAATAAATCGAAAACCGAAACCGAACCGAACCGAACTCGTAACTGAACCGATTTTGCCAAAACCAAACCGAACCGAAATAAAAGTTCGGTTTTCGGTTCGGTTATGGTTTTAGCAATACAAACCGAAAACCGAAATTAAATAAATATACATATTTTTTTTATATATTTATATTAAAAAAATATATTAAAACTCTTTTATAATATATATATATATAATATTTTTAAGCTTGAAAATTATTTTTTTTTTCAAAAAATATATATAAATAAATGAATAAATTATTAAATTTAGGTAATTCGGTTTTCGGTTATTGGGGGTTTGGTTTTCGGTTTTCGGTTCGGTTTAGTTAAATTTAAATTCGGTTCGGTTCGGTTCTCGGTTATACCCAGAAAAAAAATTAACCGAACAAACCGAACAAACCGATAACCGAACCGATGAACACCCCTACTTTTACTTATGCTCACCCCTCCTAAGTAAATCTTCAATTTCCATTTTAGAATGTCTCACGACAGCTTTTCTTTACGTGTTTCAATCAATCAAAATGAGTTTTAGCGATACGATTGGTATTTAACTGATCAATTGTAATATTGTATAGTTAATGAGAATTCTTTGAGCACAATCGCTCAAAATATCAAATACAAAAAAAAAAAAAGACGACAAAACTAGACAAAACAAAACGATTAGTTGTAACATGATTAAATAAAAGTTTAACCAATATATAAATCCGGCCAATATTTCAATTTTTTCAATCAATGACGATACTTAGAGGGTGTTTGTTTAAGCTTACTTGTAACCTTATTAGCTTATATGATTTATGCTTATTTTACATGAGCTTAAATTCTTCGATTTATTTTGAGACTTATGGGTAAAGGTACAACATCTCTTCATAAACTTAAACTAAGAAATACAACTAATGAAGCTAAAGGTATAATCCCCAGTGCCCACAGAGGTTGACATGCATCGACTCCGGGCTATCCAAAAAGGGTAATCGCCTGAGATTGGTCGGCTCATAATGTCGATGAAAACCCACATGAAAAAAAAAGGTACAATAAGCTGGTTTTGTCTGGTTAAGCCAAGTGGTTCCGAACTAACGAGTTCCTTGTTGAACTGGCTGGTCCAGTTTTCAAAACGCTAGTCATATATGTCGCATTTCTCATATTCATGTTTTCTTTTCATTAAACACCCCTTTTGCTATAGTTATCATCGTAAGAAACAATGAACGAGTACTTCTTAATTCTATAATATTATAATTATTCGTCACGGAAAACATATAATCAGATACATTACTCGCCAAAAAATTTATTTACAAGATACCCGTGTTCATAACTCCTGCTAGTTATGATGTAATAATTTAGTATAAACCCATATATTATCAAAATAAGCTGAAAATTTTGAGTTTATAAAAAATAAGCCGAAATGATATAAGCTCGTAAACGACCCCTTTACAAAAAAAGAAATCTTTTTTAAACACACTTTTAACTAGGGGTGAAAACGAGTCGAGTCGATCCCGAGCCTGACAGAGCTCGAGCTCGTTTCAAGTCTCATATTTTGAGTTCGAGCTCGGCTCATGAAAATTTTCAAAAACTGAGCTCGGCTCAGGCTCGACTAACTTTATATAATATTTTGAATGAAATAAAGCTCGAAAGCTCGTTAATCACACTAGGCTTGAGCTCATTTATTTTTTAAGCTTGTATATGTATAAAAAATATATATACGAATTTATTTCTAGGGGTCGTTTAGATTCACGAGCTTAATCGAGCTTTATATATAAAGCTCTGGCTCGAAGTCGATTATTAAATGAGCCAAAATTTAAACTCGAACCTCGTGCTCGAGCTCGTTTAAGCTCGGCTCATTTGAGCTTTTCACCGATTCGATCTCAAGCTTTTCACGAGCCGCTCGGCTCGTTTCACACCGCCCCTGCTTTTAACTGAATCGAAAGAAAGACCATGAGTATGTTTGGCACGGAGTGGTGTGAAGTTTTTGGAGCGATGAGCGGTGAGCAATTAACATTTTGATTTTTATTAGTCGTTTGACAAAAGAACGATGAGCTTTCATATTTTTTAGAAACGCTCAATTTTCTAATGTTTTTTTAAAAAGAGCTGCACAGCTACTACTCACAGCTCACAGTTTTAACTTTTAACATGTATTTATCTCACAACTTCCGTCATCGCAATTGACACTTTGACTATCAAAACTTAAAACAATTTTCCAAATTTCATTTTATTTTAGCATATTCTTCTTCAACCGCATAAATAAAAAATTCCTACCTGAATTCGGGTCATCTGATCGGATCTTAATCGGATC
Source organism: Chrysanthemum seticuspe (assembly GCA_019973895.1). Classification (NCBI taxonomy): domain Eukaryota; kingdom Viridiplantae; phylum Streptophyta; class Magnoliopsida; order Asterales; family Asteraceae; genus Chrysanthemum; species Chrysanthemum seticuspe. Next base: position 287,570,868 of record BPTQ01000004.1, on the reverse strand, counting down.
CTAGTTCTATAGCATCTTCTTACATCAATCACTTAATTCTATCAATCAAAATACTCAACAATGGTAACCTAATTTCATTTTAATTTAATTCCTTGTTTCTTTTAATTACTTATTCTCTACTAACTCTTTTTTTTTTCAGCCTTTGAGACTTGAGATCAAGGTACCGTTTGTTACTGATATTTATTTTTATTTATTTATTTTTAATAATTGTTAATATATATATATATATATAATAATAAGTTAATAAGTGTGAGTGTTGTTGTTTTTGTGAAGAGGAAACTTGCGCAAAGGTCCGAACGAGTTAAGTCTGTTGATCTGCATCCCACCGAGCCATGGTTCGTATCCGTTTCAACTTTGGTGAATGTATGAAACATAATAGTTTTGTAATGGTTATTATTATTTTGTTGTTTTATGCAGGGTTCTAGCGAGTTTGTATACAGGGACGGTGTGCATTTGGAATTACCAGACTCAGGTGTGTGCGCGACTAGTTTAGCGTTTATTAGGAAGTGTGATTTCTTATTGAATTGAATGGTAGTATTAGTTTACGGAATTTGGTTGGGACATTCTAAGTAGACATACATGCATGCTTCCTTACTCATTCAGTATCAGTGAATATTTAGTCGAACTCGTTTGGGTTTAAGGTTATATGTCTGCCGTTGTTGAATTGGCAATGAGGTTACGGTTAAGTAATTGGAATTTATAAGCACACATTATATATGCTTCTAGTAGCACTTCCGTACTAATAAATTATCTGCGATAAACACCTAAGGAATAATTAACGTCTGCAACCTATTCCTTGAGAGCAATTAGCTAATGCCACCATTTATCTAACACTATTAATAGGTTGAATAATTACAGGTTGTCTATTTAGTTTTCAGCAAGTAAATAAACTTAGGATATGTTTAGCGAAGATAGCGGTAGCAAGAAGCAGTAGCAATAAGCGTTGTTTTGATAAAGTGTTTGGTAACATAGCTGTATAGTCGTAATTAGTAAGTGAAAACGCTAGCTCCCGTAAATGCTACCAGAAGTAGCAATTTGATTTGGAGCATTTAAAAAAAGTAGGAATGCTAGTAGATTGTTTCCAAACAAGCATTTTGTGCAAAACACTAACCGCTAATTGCTAGTTGCTTTAAAACGCTTGCTACCAAACATACCCTTAATAGGGAATTATGAACAAAGTGTACTTGCGGAAAATAAGACATGTTGACTTCTCGTGGGGGTTATCTCATAGTATAAATCGAATAACACCTAAATACTGTAAGCTCAAGTCACACCAGGATGATCATTTGTAAAGACCATGAATGATCATATGTATTACAAGATTTAGGAGCAGACTTGCGTTTGTCTTCTACTTGCAGTTCCTTGCTGTACGAATAACGATCACATATGCAAGAATAATCATAACATATGTTGACACCTCCTTCCTTGGTACACTATGGATTCTGTAACCCTTTTATGTTACTCTAGATCCTATGTCGTGTCTGATCAAGTGGCAACATATCTCTAGTTAGTGCATTAAAATTTTCTAAAAACACAATTAGGTTGCAATCATTGTTGGATATATGCACATAAATAACACTTCAACGATGACTATAGGTATGCAAAATACAAACAAAGAACACAAGATTTACGTGGGTGAGCCGATTTTCGTGATCAACGTAATCCACGATTAGCAAGTCAATTTTATTATATGGTATTAGGTTTACAATTACATAGTAGAGACATGTATGAAATCGGAATTAAGTTAAATTCCCATATGGCCTCAACTGCTCAAACGCCTTTGGACTCCTGCAACGTGGCAGCCGCTAGATCATCTGGCTGTAATTAGTCTCTACAACTTGATATTCATCTTCTCATATTGTGACTAGGTAGTAAATGAGTAAAGGGAAGTTTGTCATTTTGATTAGATGCTGGCTTTTCGATTTGTAGCCGGTGGAAAAGTTAGCTGACATGCACACATAGGCAAATTATAGGTATGTGATAACTAAGCTAATCCGCGGCTAGGCTCATTATGTTCTGACTGAAGCAGATCATTAATTGATATGCCCTATCATGAGGTTAATGCTATTAGAATTCTATTCCTATGGAGAGTTTACCCTGAAGATCTCGTTAGGGCTTATTGAGAAACATTCAACATTATGTCACTATGCCATTTTCTTCTCTGAACTGATGAAAGTTAGTTCAATTAGTTGAATTTTAACTGCATACATTGACCGTGGAACCCCTGAGAAGTGTAGCTTAGTTTATTAAGTAAATTTTTAATAATCTAGTTGTTGAATACTTGAATGATGTTATCAAGGATGGTTTCAAGTAATATAACTCTATAAGATATGTGGATAAAATATTCATGTTTCATAGCCTTGATAGGTGCTTCACTCTCCTTTATACGTCAATCCAGAATTCCTTTGTATTACCTATATATTCCTAATGATGATAATTTAGTCCATCACTGACCATGTGCCTCGCCTTTTTCTATTGTTGCAGACTATGGTAAAATCGTTCGAGGTTACAGAGTTACCAGGTCTATCCTCAGTTTCTTCTGATGTATTTTTATGCCTGGTTTTAGCCTGAAGAGGAAATTGAATCGTATTCTGATACTTTTACAACATATATTTTGCAGTCAGATCAGCAAAGTTCATAGCACGCAAACAGTGGGTTGTTGCTGGTGCAGATGATATGCATATACGGGTATACAATTACAATACAATGGACAAAGTCAAAGTATTCGAGGCACATACTGATTATATCCGGTGTGTGGCTGTCCACCCTACACTGCCATACATATTGTCCTCATCTGATGACATGCTTATAAAGCTTTGGGACTGGGAGAAGAATTGGTTTTGTACTCAAATCTTCGAGGGTCATTCTCATTATGTTATGAACGTTACAATTAATCCCAAAGACACCAATACATTCGCAAGTGCATCACTTGATCGTACTATAAAGGTAATCCTACAAACGCTCACTAGATACTACTAGTAATTAACAATGGCCAGTATAACATATTACAAGGGAGGTTAATGCACTATTATCTTTCATATTTTAGATTTGGAATCTTGGTTCACCTGACCCTAACTTCACGCTGGATGCTCATCTTAAAGGCGTGAATTGTGTTGATTACTTTACTGGTGGCGATAAACCTTATCTTATTACTGGATCAGATGATCACACTGCTAAGGTCTGTGGCTTTCTTCTTTTTCGCTTAAGTTTATGGATTTCTGCAGTCTGTATCTTATATATTATTAATACTTTTCAAACAGGTATGGGATTATCAAACTAAAACATGTGTCCAGACTCTAGAAGGTCACACACACAATGTTTCTGCTGTATGCTTCCACCCAGAGCTTCCAATAATAATTACAGGTTCTGAGGATGGTACTGTACGCATATGGCATTCAACCACTTACAGGTAAAGTTGTGGTTTATGAGGTTTTACTTTATCATTTTCATGGTCATTTTTTTGTTCTTAACTGGGATCGTAGCCTAAAGGATTGTGAGTTATAGTATATAAATTAGAAAACTGAAGTGATTTTTCTCTCTACCGTCATAATTCTGTTTATTGATGGTGATGTTTTTAGTTCTAGTTGATTGATTTAAAAAGTAGAACTTCTTAAGAACTAGTATTATGTTGTGATTTCTTACTAATTAAAAAATTATGATGTCAAACCTCAAAAGAAATGTTAACTTTTACACCTTGTCGAGTCTATGCCACTCTTTCTTTCATTTTTTTAAAGTTTCTTGGTTCTTTCATTTTTTGCAGACTTGAGAACACCTTGAACTATGGACTTGAAAGGGTTTGGGCCGTTGGATATATGAAAGGTTCACGGAGGTAAGTTGAATTCTGTTTTAAGTTGAATTCTGTTGAGTGTTATATTTGGAGTAAGAGGTTTGCTTGGAGATCTAAGCATATTCAACGTCGTTTATAATATTTTATGCCATCCTCAGAATAATACTAGATACCCAAACATTTATCAGGACCAATGTGTTTAGAATTCATTACTTGTCTTTACAGGATCGTGTTTGGCTATGATGAAGGGACAATTATGGTGAAAATCGGAAGGGAGGAGCCTGTAGCTAGCATGGATAATAGTGGAAAAATTATATGGGCTAAGCATAACGAAATTCAGACCGTTAATATTAAAAGCGTGGGAGCTGATTATGAGGTCTGAGCCCGTAGGCATAGTTGATGAGTATGTTGTTTCTTCTTTCCCCTTTCCTGGGACATTTTTTTCATTTCTTTGAGTTTCAGGTTTCTGATGGAGAGAGGCTACCTTTAGCAGTTAAAGAGCTGGGAACGTGTGATCTTTACCCTCAAGTAAGTTGCATTTTTTTATTTACAAAGCTTCTTGTTATCATGCTGATTGTTGTGCACCCATATGTGCATCACTTTTTTTGAGCTATTGTTGTGATTGTATTGGTATGAATATGAGTTAGCTTTCTAGTTATTAGAAACCAGGAAAGCTCGAAAATTTGACACTTAATTTTGGACATGTCAACTGCGTTACACTAGTTTTTTTTACCACTGGTCTTCCATGGCTGTGCAGAGCTTGAAGCACAATCCAAACGGAAGGTTTGTTGTTGTCTGTGGCGAAGGTGAATACATCATATATACAGCTTTGGCATGGAGAAATAGATCGTTTGGTTCTGCATTGGAGATTGTTTGGTCATCTGAGGGTGAATACGCTGTCAGGGAAAGTACATCCAAGATCAAGATTTTCAACAAATCTTTTCAGGTTTGTACACTTTTGGTAACTCGCAGTTAGACCAATAATTGAGTTGTGTAACTGTCATATTTACTAATCTGGTTCACAATCTATGTTATGGATGTTTTTGTCAATCAGGAAAAGAAGAGTATCCGGCCAACATTTTCAGCTGAGCGAATATTTGGAGGATCTTTGCTGGCTATGTGCTCAAACGATTTTATATGTTTCTATGACTGGGCTGAGTGTAGATTGATACAACGGATTGATGTCAATGTTAAAGTAAACTATGCTTACCTCAGTCATCATTATTATTGGTGTCTTTTTCACCTCATCTGTTATCATGTTAGCTCATGTTAATAAACTTTTCCTTCTTTTTCTCAGAACCTTTACTGGGCTGATAGTGGTGATTTGGTGACAATTGCCACTGATTCATCGTTCTACATATTAAAGTACAATGTAAGATCTCTACCTATATACTCTTTGAATATATATTTCTTTCTGGTAGATATTTTCACACAAAAATTGAGATTAATATAGTAAATTTGATTATCTTGCAGCGCGATGTAGTGTCTGCCCAGCTAGATAGTGGAAGATCTGTAGATGAGCAAGTCATTGAGGATTCCTTTGAAAATCTCTATGAAGTAGATGAAAGAGTGAGAACTGGACTATGGGTTGGTGACTGTTTTATTTACAATAATTCTTCATGGAGGCTGAATTATTGTGTGGGTGGTGAGGTAAGGTTCATCGTTAGGTTTTCTTTTATAATAAACTTGCTAGGTTTTCTGTTAAAGGTTATGACTCATCACATGATTTGATATATTTTCAGGTCACTACCATGTTTCATTTGGATCGACCAATGTATCTACTAGGATATTTAGCTAATCAGAGCAGGGTTTATCTCATTGACAAAGAATTTAAGTGAGTCTGTGTTTGGGTGTTATTCTATTTGATTCAGCTGTAAGCATCACTACTGATCTTGTATTCTTATTATTTACAATGCAGTGTCATCGGGTACACCTTGCTCCTCACCTTGATTGAGTATAAGACACTAGTGATGCGTGGAGACCTTGAACGAGCTAGCGGGCTCTTGCCATCAATCCCGAAGGAGCATCATAATAGGTAGAGTTCAAATTTTGTGTTTTACATACATTATTGGTGTAACCACCACCAATTGGCCTAGTGGTAAGGTCTTTGGTTTCCTCACAAGAGGTCAATGGTTCAAATATCGCTAGGTGTGTACATTTGGGGGTGGCTAGGGAAGGATCGGAAACGGTCCCGTGATTAATCCGATGAGGCTGCGTGCATCTAAGTCAAAAAAGGCACACGCTCCCCGGCTAACCTCAACAGGGAAAACCTCATCCGTTTAATTTTTTACATAAATTTTTGGCGTGATCTGAACATCTCATCCCTATGCCGAGTAGCTTGATTATATGAAGCCTTTTTAAACACAAACTAGGTGATTGTAGTTCACATCCATGTTCTGTTTTAGTAGAAAGGTCACGTCCCCGAGATGGAAACTGTGTTTTGACATAGGTCATGGGATGTGACCTTTTATTTAACATATATTTTACTAGTTCCTTCTCTAATCATAAATTTGTTTGCTTAATGTTCCTAATTTTAGAGTCAAATTTTGGGGACATAGAAGGATCTATTTTTTTTGTTAAGCATAATTCTTGGATCAGTTGGAAAACCCCTTGCCTCTCAACCGAGAGGTCAGGGGTTCGATCCTCACTCCCTACAAAAGGCCGGAGGTCCTTTCTACCTTTGGTAGAACTGGAAGCAGCCTCTCTACCTTAGGTAGGGGTAAGGCTGTCTACATCTTAACCTCCCCCAAACACCGGAAACGGTATTGGGTACCCATAACCCGTGGAAGACGGCATTGGGAGTTACTTTTTTTTTATATAATTCTTGGATCTAAGTCAAGTGTATTGTATCTTTTGTAGTGTTGCTCATTTTCTGGAATCACGGGGAATGATTGAAGAAGCCTTGGAAGTTGCTACAGATCCTGACTACAGATTTGAGCTTGCCATTCAGCTTGGTAAACTCGACATTGCAAAGGTGACAGCTCAGCTGCTGCAAATAATACTAATCTTTGACTGCTAATTGTTTTTATTGCTAGCTCATTTGTGCTCATGATGACAATTAAAAATTTGTTTTTATTCAGGATATTGCGCAAGTAGCTCAGAGTGAGTCAAAATGGAAGCAATTGGGTGAGCTGGCTATGTCTACCGGAATGGTAATTTTTGTTCATAGCCGAATTAAAATTCTCCATACATATATTTGTATTTAAATCACATAGATTGGATTATAGTGATCAATAGGATCAAATGGGATATGTATGTGTTGAATGAACATTTTTTATAACCTTATGTGAGATTTGGCATATTGCAGTTGGACATGGCGGAGGATTGTTTGAAGCATGCAAATGACTTGAGTGGTTTGTTGCTGCTTTATTCATCTTTAGGATATGCTGAAGAGATTGCAAACCTTGCATCTCTTGCAAAAGAGAATGGAAAGAATAATGTTGCATTCGCTTGTCTATTTATGTTGGGGAAATTGGAAGACTGCCTGCAGTTGTTGGTTGACAGGTTAGTCCTTGCATTTGATACATAGATACAACACCCACATGGAGTAGGCCATGATGTGCGTTTCTGAAATCTTTCTTCTTACAGCAATAGGATACCTGAGGCTGCCTTGATGGCGCGTTCATACCTTCCAAGCAAAGTTTCAGAAATAGTGGCCCTTTGGAGGAAAGACCTTAACAAGGTTAACATTCTCCCTCTCCTATTTTTTTCGTTTTTCTTCTCTTTTTTTGCTTAATCTTGGTACACAGCTTAAAGCTTCTGTAGTTTTGTAGGACATCTCTTTTGAACATCCTTCCTTTTTTAGCCCATTTACTTTAATATCGTGAACTGCTAAAAACAGAGGGTCAGTGCTGTTGTTTCGAAAAGCAAACAAACAATAATTATATATAGGATCCTATTTTTTCCACTTATATTTGATAGGTTCATGTTTGTTGCATTTTGCTTTAATTTTTATACTGCTCATGATTATACAGATTCACACTAAATATATATAATCCTGGGCGAGTTTTTTGACATGATTCAACTGCAGGTTAACCAGAAGGCTGCGGAATCTTTAGCAGATCCTGAAGAATACCCAAATATGTTTGAGGACTGGCAACTTGCACTCGAAGTTGAAACAAAAGCTGCAGACACGAGGTTAGTTATCCTCCGTTATAGTAGTATGTGAACCAGTATATTTCTTTGTTTCTCATGTATTAGTAGTTGTGAATTGTATGAATGTGTATGAGTATAAAATGAATCTCTGAATTCCTTGTGACATGAATCCATTTTTTTCTTTAGGGGTCACTATGCTCCAGCAACAGAATATGTCAACCATGTTGATAGATCACATGTTAACCTAGTCGAAGCTTTCAAACACATGAAATTGGACGTTGAGGAACCACTTCAAAATGGAGGATTGGATCATGAGGTACGTTTCTGCATTGATATTAAAATTGCTACTCAACTAAGGGAAGTACTAATCAGTTCTTATATTAACGTCTTTTGTTTTAGCATTTTCTGAAAGTTACTCAACTGTGTTGTGTTCTGTCTTAAAAAAGTATACCTCATAATTTTTTCATCATTATGAATATTGTTTTTTTCGGTGGCATTGATGAGTGGTTAGGGTGAGATTTTTTGGTCATCCTTTCTCACTGGCGACAAAAGAAGCAGATTTATTCTTTGCTTGATAAATACTAAAACACAATGGGGAGGTTAATGCCATTACATATAAATTATAAACTAATCAGCCCATATTTAATTAACCATGTGAGGACACATCATTTGTTATTTTTTTCATGACTTCTTTTAGTTGATTTGATCTGGACCCGCTTCAATGCATCATATAATACCTAAGCTTTATGATGGACCTTTTAGACGGGAAATCCTGGTATATATCATATGTTTGACCACAACATGGTTTTCGGGTCTCATAACTCCAAAATTATGTTCTCTTGGCGCAGGGTGTAGAACACAATGAACAGGAGGGAGAATTCGTTGAAGCTCAAGAAGAGGAACAAGATATGGGTCAAGAAGAGGAACAAGATATGGGTCAAGAAGATGATCACGAAATGGGTCAAGAAGTAGACCAAAAAGTAGCCGTTGCAAAGGATGATTCTTCAGATGGTGCTGTACTTGTTAATGGTCACGAAGCTGATGAGTGAGGTACGGATAGTGCAGGAGATCCGTCAACCTAAAAGCAATTGGTTGGGACCATGTGAAAATAGTAATATTTTTTTATGAATGGGTTTGGTGGTGTTGATAGTTTACATCCTTGGCCGTTAAAATGAATAAATAGATAACTAGCTGCCTCTTTTTTTCTAGGTACATGTAAAGGGCAAAATGAAGAATGGACGAATGTGGTATCAACAAACCCAATTTGAGCATGGTGTAATTTTGTAGTGCGTCAAATTTTGTAATTGGGGAGCATAAAAATATATACTTAAGAGCTTTAAGTTTGGTAGTCTGAGTTTTAGAGGCTTTGTAGTTGGTCTTTTAACAATATTTTTTCTCAGGCGATATATTTTGTCCTTAAAAGTTTACTTGTGAATGTGGTTGTAGAAACATCTTAAAATGGCTACAGGGATCCGTTTGTTACAGTTTCAAGATATCCGCTTTAATCTTACCAAAAATTAAAAAAAAAATCGGATAAATTAAGGTAGAATGGCCAGCTCGGCCGATTTGCTGTTAAAACGGATTCATTTACCGATCGAATGGTATGTTGTTGCGAAGATTATAATTACTGTAACTTCGTAAAATGTGACTGATCTTTCTCAAGTCCAGTTAATGGACAGTTTGTTTTAGGACTTGTGAAGTAAGAGGATAGACCACTATCCCTGATCTGTACAAGGCATGTGCCAAATGCTAGATAGATTAGGCATATGCAATTTGGCTTATGCATTAATCATATTAAAACAAAAGTTAACAAAAAAAAGTGTTTGTCGGCCAGCCCAACCCTACCCGTGGTGAAACAACCCATTTTGACCCGTTACTTAAACCATGCGCACCCGATTTGTGATGTCTACTTATTTTCTTTCAAACTCGAATATGTTACAGATTGGATTGTAATTTTAGAACATCCATCAACCCTGTTTTGTACTCATCAGTTTCCTCGAAGAATTGTTATACAACTCAAATAATACGTAGTACTAATAATGTATAATGTTGATGGAACATCCATCAATCCGCCACTTGTTATTTAATTTCAGGTTTCTTTGTTTGTTACAATATGCTTCTTATATTTTGTCAACTTCTGAGTTGGAATTTTAGCTCAATATGTAAACATTGCTTCTTGACTTTATATTTATTATTGCAGATGGTGTGTTCAGCTCTGAATCTTCAGTTGGACGAAGCCTTCTTCAGGCTAAGAAACGTATGTTTTTCTTATTCATAATTGTTTAAAGCTTTTATTTTATTTTTCCGGAAGTGTTTTAGGAAACAGTCCCTTTACTGTCAGGATTATGTATACTATTAACTTAGATTATTGTGGCATGAAGTTTACAAGTTTGAAAAAGCGTAATTTTGCTATGTTTTTTAACTCCATTACATGAATTATAACATGCCTTTGATAGTAAAACTTGAGTTGAAGATCCATCGGATTAAGCTTTTGATGACATTGGTGTGTTTTAACTTGCACAGTTTGTTTTGTCTAATATTAAAAACAGAACCAGTTTGGTTTGTATATTTGAACTTTTTTACGCTTAATTTAACCGTAATGCTGTATTTGGCGCGATCACTAGTTTTAAAAGATTTATCAACTCTAGTTTGTGCTTTCTGTGATTCTGGTTTGTTTCGATCTGCAGCTTGTCCGGTGAACTTTAAGTTTATGAATTACACAATCATCACTAGCCGATGCAAAGGACCAAGATACCCTGCAAAGTTATGCTGTGACGCTTTTAAAGACTTCGCCTGCCCTTACTCCGATGAATTGAACGACTTGTCAAACAATTGTCAAACAATAATGTTCAGCTACATCAACCTCTACGGGAACTACCCACCAGGTCTCCTTTCTAGTTTATGCCGAGATGACAAACAAGGCCTTGTCTGCCCTACTCTAGCACTAGGATCAGGAAAGAACAGCCACAACATTCGCAGTCCGTCTGTACTGTTATAAAAATACATTTAAAGGTATCTTGATTATAAAGTCTATAAATTTGATGGTTATCATATTTACTAGGCTGGAAAATAATATTTGTTTGATATACAACGATCGACAAACAGACCTAAATATACAACTATCAACATTAAACATAATTGTTAGTATTATTTTTGCCAAAATTCCTTATATCGAAAATCAAAAGAAAATGAAAAAAAAAAAAAAAAAAAATCATCCTTACTGGAAATGCATCAAATATATTATTTCTCAAAAATATATGTGATAATTTATTTTCTATTACATTAAATGTCTCAAAACCTTCCATTACAATCATAATCATAAAGGATTAAGGATCTCTCATTCAAGGTGACAAACTATAGCTCATGCTGCACTTGTTAGAACAAGAATCAACACATCTTCCCATACCTTCTTCATCTGCAAAAACCATACAAAAAAAATGCTAAGAAAATCTCATCTATGTATAACAAATTTCAAATATCATAAACAAAAAGAACACGTACCGGGGTTGTCGCGCGTGCTAATATTAGCACACAAAGAATTAGCACAACCAAGCTTGCAAAAGCCAAGATTTTGTGATTGTGAATGGTCATCATCAAGAGCCATAGTTGTCATAGGTGTATCAAGGCATTTTTTGAGGCATGTTGATGTGCATGAGCAAGCATTTGTAGGAACAATTATACAAAAAAAGAAACATCTTCCATAACAATCAATAAAAGGAACAGGAGGGGCTGCTGATCCACCTGCACCACCTGCACCACCTTGTCCTACAACAATTCTCATGACCATCATCATGAACATTATCATCACTATTGTCATATTCTTGCCCTCCATTATATAATCTTTTTGCTAGACAAAATGTTATGTGTGTCTCTTGATTATATAGAGAGGGAGTAAATTTTCTTGAGCAAGTATATGATTATGTGAATTGGGTTAGATCAAACTTCATTAATAAATGGATCGTTACAAAACATGTATTTATTATTTAGTGTCATATATAGTAGATGTTAATGTAAAATATAATGTAAAATATAGTATTACAGTGATTGTGTTATTATGTATGATATGATATTCTGAATCTGACATGAATTTAACTTAATTGATTTAATACGTGAAAAACTGTAACTAAAAAGTCATATAAAAATTATTTATATTTATTTATGATTTAATAAAGAAAGATGAAAAAAAATATAAAGTTATAAAACTGAAAATGCATGTATTAAGTTATTTTTTTATTTAAACACAACTTAATACAAAATTTAAATAAACGAGCTAATTTAATAGACAAAAACTAACTTACGGACTATAAACCTCAATACACCATATAGATTTCAAATGAGACTTAAACTTAAAATTTACAACTTTGTGATTGATAAGCTTACCATGTAAAGTTAAAGGTCGTTTGTTTAAGTAATATAATGTTTCATAAGCATCAACGCATTAGACTATCAAGGAAAGGTTTTAGTAGAAATTTGTTGGCCAAATTGTTTTCTAACACAAATTAGCTTATTATGGATGATAGTATATTATAATAGTTTTTACTCTTATTTTAGTAATCAAGTTCACATTGATTTTTATGGAGTTAAACTTATTTAAAATAATTAGGCGAGTACCTGTGCATAACAACGGAAATTACTAGCGATAAACAACTAACGATATGCGATATTAATGTAAGTGTCTCGTGTAACATTTTATTTATCGAATAAACTGCCACTACACAGACTTGGATGAAAAGGAATGACAGAACAAACTTGAGATCCGATGGCTATGGCTAGTTGACATCTCAACAACATGTTGCACCACGACGAGTCTGGATGTAAAAGCAGGTTTCAGGTCTAAACGGGTCTTGGATCGGGTTGACCCAGCCGTTCATAATTTTGAGTAAAAAAATGAAAAAATGAAAATAGAAGTTCTGACATTGACCCGCTAGATCCAATGTTTATTTAGTAAGACCCAACAATACCCATCACATAACTAATACTAGAATCATTGTTGAGTGTGTAAGAATTTATCTCTCCAATCAACAAAAGGAAATTTACTCTTTTGGTAGCAGAACATCAGTGTATTCAAGAATAAAGTAAATTACTTTATGCTCAAATAAAAGACTTGTTATATGCTTGCCTTGAAAATTTGAAACACAAAATAAAGAGCAAGAGATAAATTAAACTACACAATGAAGAAAAGAATAACCAAGAATTACATTTTTGTTTATCAAGGTGTATCTTTTTCTTTATGAACGTGCCAACCTATATGTGAAATGTATGCATATCTTTACTCTATGGATTAATAATGAAAGGGAAAGGAATATATCAGCTAAAAAGATGTCCTTATATAATATCCTTCATACCTCAATTTTAGGTTATCATCTTTTTTATCAACCATTGTTCTATTCTAATTCATTTCGACCAGAAAACAATTCTTGGGTAGTTAAATTAATTTGATCCAAGAAACGGGATGTGAATTTTTCCATTTCTTGGGTAGTTAAAACAAAGTAATAACGTGTGATTCTATAACAATAATATAGTTTGTAGTTCTATCCCAATCAACACACTCATTTATTCATAAAGATTTATATGGTATGCTCGAATCATTTGATATAAAAGAAACAAAAATTTAGCGAAGCTAGCATGAATTTTAATGCATGAAAAATGGAAGTTTAACACAAGTTATGTAGAGGTTGTGATTTCCATATTTATTATAGCTGCGAAACAGTGCCGACGGTGTAAGAAATTGATCTCTCCAATCGAAAACACAAGGTTATCTACTTAATCGTATAGAAAAAGTACACGCATGTGAATATTAATTTGTTGTAGGGTTGTTTCTCTTTGTGTGAAATATGAGTGTTATAGAATAAAGTAAATTAGTTGATGCTAAAGTAAAAGACTTGTTGTAGGGTTGTTTCTCTTTGTGTGAAATATGAGTGTTATAGAATAAAGTAAATTAGTTGATGCTAAAGTAAAAGACTTGCTATATGCTTGCCTTGAAAATTTGAAGCACAAAGAGCAGGAGATAATTAAACTACATAAGGAAAAAATGAATTTTCAAAGAAGAATTACATTTCCCCTTTGTTTATTAAGGTATATCTTTTTCTTTATGAACATGACAATGGCCCAATCTATATTCAAAATGCATGCATATCTTTTACTCTTTAGATTGATAATGTAAGGGAAAGGAATATATTAGCTAAAAGATTTTCTTATATAATATCCTTATACCTCTATTTCCTTATCATCTTTAATAGCCATTGTTCTATTCTACTATTTCATTTCGATCAAAAAAATATTCCTTATATCAAATTCAATTCATTGAAATGGAAGTGTCAACACATGCACATCCATTAAAACTTATAGATCTAAATCCAGAATATCCACACGATGAAGTAGTATACGACGATGAGGAGGAGTTGATTATAAAACAAGACTTTCGATGTCCATGTGGACGTTGTGGTGAAGAAATTAACTTCTATCACAGGTATTACTATTCGTGTGATCAATGTAACTACTCACTTCACAAATTATGTGCAGAGCTTCCCATAACATTGAGACATGAATCTCATCGTGATCATGCTCTTATCCTCTGTCAAGTGTCAGGAGATAAATGGTGTATGTGTCAAGTTTGTACACGCAAGCATGAGTACGAATACCTAAATTATCGTTGTATTCAATGTGATATTTTTATTGGTTTAGGATGTACCCAAAATGGCGTACAAAACCACATTATCTATCACCCTAGCCATCAACACCCTATAATGCCCATTTCTAGAGATATTTTGGCCAATTGTGATGCTTGTGGAAACATACACCAAGGAAACTTTTATCAGTGTACCACTTGTTTTCGTTTTCACCCATAGAGATTGTGTTTTCTTGCAAAAAAAGTTGGTAATACAACATTTTAGAAAGGACAATTTCACTCATACTCACCCACTCACTATTGCTTACTCATTTCCGAAAGTTGACCAAAAAGCTAAATTTGATCCAAGATGTAAGGTATGTGAACTGCGATTTGATGAAAATCTTTGGATTTATAAATGTGAAAAATGTCGATATTATGTACACACAGATTGCGCAACTACATCAAAAAAGGCATCAATCAACGCAATCCTCTTGAATCAAGGTATGTAAAAGCACTCACCAAATCTAAGTTTGTAATATATCGCATTTAATTATCACCACAAGAAATTTGAGTTTTAGTTACATAGGTTTAGTGATACAAAAAAGTGTCAACAATCTAACTTTCTAGTGACGCTTTTTAAAAAAAACGTGAGTAAAGAATTTAAATTGTGACAGTTAGTGACACTTTTGTAGAAAATATGTGTCTAAGGCAAAGATTATATCCTTACACTCAATGTTTTGACACTTTTGGTACTTTTAGAGACACCTTTGTATTTGTCACTAATAAGAATATAAGTTAGTGGGTATATATGTAATTGCCCTTTAATAATTTAGTAATTGTACGTGTATTATATGGTCCTGCAGGTACTAGTGCAGTTTCTAAAAATTACAAAGATTCTGACTATCCTAATCTTCTCCATCTCCCATTCTCCGATCAAACTGATGTGTTAAAACACTTTTATGGAGAAAGTGGATCAAGGGCCTTCGAAACCAACCTAACGCATCCTTTTCATCAACACCCATTAACTCTCGTAGATACACCATGTTGTAATGACATTACAACAACACCTAACTCTTCAAGAACAACAACATCATCCGGTCATGATTTAATGAAAATGGTTGAAGTTTTATGCAATGCATGCATAAGACCAATCACAAAGATGCCGTTTTACAAATGTACAACTTCTGATGAGGGATGCAACTTTGTTCTCCATGTGTGGTGCACCCGGTTGCCTACTGAAGTTAAGATGACTGGCGCTTGGAATAATACCTTTAAACTATTTCTATTGCCACCAGTCCCTTTTGGTATTACTAGTTTGGGTCTGTTTCAATGTTTACGTTGTGATTTAATTTGCAATGGATTTGTTTACAGTGATGAGGACGAATATTCTGCATTTAGCTACGTAGTTGACGTTACTTGCGGGGTCACACTACACACACCTGAATTTATCACACATAGAACCCATCCAAATCATCTATTCCGTAGACATTATAAGCCAAGTTCCGAAAAGTATTGTCGTTTGTGTTTGTCTGATGCAAAGACACAATTTTTTTACGGTTGTGAGGATTGTAAGTTTTACCTACACCCAAAGTGTGCTTTGTTGTGGCCTGAAACAATAAGGCACAAGTATGACAAGCATCCCATGACCCTAAGGTACTTCCCAGTTGAAAACTATAACGGCGATTACTTTTGTGAAGTTTGCGAGGAGGAGTTTAATCCTAATGCTGCGTTCTATCATTGTGATCAATGCGTCCAGTCCATGCATCCAGCTTGTTGTGTGTCAATAGAAACACCCCCTTTCTTACTTGACAAAGGTGTTGACCCATATGAGAATGTAAAGCCTCGCATTTTCACGTTTAAAGGTCACTCGCACCCTCTTTCACTTATCCCAGGGACTGAAAGTGATGGTAACTGCACGTTGTGTGGTAAGAGGTTGCAGGACTACCCGTTTATCTTAAAGTGTTTACAGTGCAAGTTTGTAATTGATACCGGATGTTGCCATAGAATAGAACTAGTTACAAATCCGGTGCACACACGGGCCTTAAATTTAATTTAGATTTTACGCACATATTTCTGTTATATTGTTTATTTTTTAATAAAATAATTATAATTAATAATTTATTTATATTTTTTTGTTTTCGATCTCTTTTGTTAACGCGAGACCGTATGTTACATGTTATAACATGGATCATAAAAAAGTTTATTAATTACATGAGCATAGTTAGACATTGTTATTTTCTTAGCACCAAAGGTTAGATTGATTAGTCAACATGAGAACCTTGAATTCTTTCATTTGCTAAAAGGTCATCCAAGACTTCACCCATTAAATAAGGAAAGACATTGTTTTGTATTAGAATAAATAATTCATGAGATAGGACATATAAGCAGACAAAACGCACTATCTATATCTATATCTATAATACTTATAATACACGAAGACACCTCACTCTTAATTTTAAGACGTACAAGAAATTATGCATGATTTACAACACTTTAATGCACCCAATTTTCAAAATTACAACAAAGTAAGCATATTGTACAACAAAATAAATCGTGGTGTCATTTTAAGACCAAAATTCTATCAAACAATATTAATGTTATTAAAAACACCCATTCACCAAAAATTACAACAATTTAAGCACAATGTACAATAGCTGCAACCAATTTTCAGATTTACAACAAAATAAGCATAGTGTACAACAAAATAACCACGATGTAATTTTCAGACTTACAACATTAATGCTATTAAAGTGGTCAATGTTATTAATGACTATAATGACTACTACTTACAATAAAAGAAACATAGTGTACAACACTTTAATGCACATAATTTTCAGACGTACAAGACAAGAAACATAGTGTACAACAAAACACCACATTAATTCTATTTAATGTAGTCAATTATTTAACTGGTCAATAAATACAATTAATACAATTATTAAAACACTCTTACATAAGAAATACAAATTATCAAGCATATTGTACAACCAAATTAAACACAATTTCTAGATTAAATTTCACTACTACAAATAATAAAGTACATTATACAAATATTCAAGCCCGAACGGGCAACGGGCCAAATGGGCTTGAGCCCGAACGGGCGCGGACCAAACGGGCTCGAGCCCGAGCAGACACGGGCCAATGGGTTCGAGCCCGAACGGGCACGAGCAATACGAAATTCTTGATATCCTCAAATTTATTGTTAAAAAGGAACAAAACAAATTAAAATACATTATTTATCAAAAAAAATTATTTCAGAGTACCCGTCGCTGCACTGCTAGTTACTTACGATTAGTTAACATGGCAATCAATGTAAAACAGAGGACAATAAAACATAGACACTCGTCAAATACAATTAATAAAACAATTAATAAAATCATATACCTTGGGTAACTGAAAACTAATTAGGGCGGGTTTGGTTTGTTGCTGTAAATCACAATGGGTATGGGTGTTGGTATAGAGTGGAATGATAATAGAAGGTATGAAGAAATCACCCACACATATAGTATATGAGGATACCTTCACATTTAGATATCCTCATTCCATTGTGGTGGGCCCATAACCAACTAAACAACATTAATAACTTTTAAAGTCATAGACCCATACTCATACACCCAACCAAACGGGCCATAATATTACCTTCTTGTCCATAATTAGTATCATATGAAAGGGTGGCCCGCGCGTTGCTGCGGGTTGTTGCGTTAAGACTTCTATTGTTACGTTTTTTGTTTGTCGATACAGTTGACTCATGAGACATTTCCAATGATTCAAATGCATAGGAATCGTAAATGTTATCTAAATGTGGATGGTAAAAAAATTGCAACTCATTAATGTTCATCTCTTCCTCTTCCTCATCCACAACACCTTTTATGTTTTGCTTTTCATATTTGTTGCAGCTACAAACTGCATTAGCAGCTCCTTTACTATCTTCTTTGGCTTCTTTCTCTCGTTCCTATCGACTTTCATATTCATGATAATCAGTTCGCAAGCATTTTTCCTGCGATCATGCGTAAAAACAACCCATTTAAACACATTTTTTTCGTATAGGTATCCTCTTATTTAACCCATAACATATAATAGCAATTCCAAACTGAGCCGTTTATAAATAATGGTGCAAATGGTTTAAGTTAGGATTATACTGAAAATTCCTAACAAAAACCTTCTCTTTTTGGTCTTATTGCATTATTATTTTAGAAAATAACAAATTCAAACAGTATGTGCTTATTTATAAACACAGCATATAAAGAAGCAATCCCAAACGCCCTTTTAGGAAAACTTTGGAACAAACCAAAGGTTGTGCAGTTGTTATTCTGTTTCATTTGCCTGCATATGATACTTTTGCTAATTTACTAACAGGTTTGTCCCGTTTATAAGATTACAGACTGATGGAAAACAACAAAGTAATAATTTACCTCCATGTAAACCATTCCTAGTCAATAAAGTGCTTTGGCAATATATACATAAACAGTTTTGTTAACATCTTCAAACTTTCATCAATATTTGCATAAGACTCCAAAGTTCTATCTCAAAATCACAAATTTTAACAAGATCTATACTTACATTACCTCATTAATCATCACAACAGCAAAATCCCCGATCTCAATACCATACTTTTTTAATTAAATAACTCATTTGAAGTGCCGATTCAGCTCATACCTTCAAAATTCCAACTATATTTCCATAAAAATCCAAGTCATAAAATCCTCAAATCATTTAAAGTTACAATGTAGTCTATCCTTGTAAATACAGAAATAGACTATACAGAATATGTGCCTATATACATTCCTCATATGAACTTATGTTATAACTTTCATAGAATAGTAGGGGTAACGGTTTTTGTTGTTCATAAAAAGCAGTATAAAAAAACTGCTAAACTTGAAAGTATACTAAACACAAAAGAGGTTGTTGAACACATACCCAAACAATTAGTAATACCTTTTTCCATTACCAGTATAACATAACATTTTAAAGCCGCTTGAATATCCATTCACTTCCTTGAAAGTTACATGTTGCTACTATATATGATCAACGTAAAATTACCTGGAGTTGATAGCCTAAGTTTGTTAAAGAAATTGCAATACGAAGGCACTCTTTGCTGGAGTGAAAATCTCTTTGACTTGACATAGTGGAGGTAGTCCCTGTAAACAATAACATAATTTAAAAAGCTTTTATACTAAGTTCTCTTACAATTTGCAACTCGTCTTATTTTTTGACTCTAAAACAATCATAATTTAAATATAATAATTTCATCTATGCAAATCTGGTCTAAACAAACCTGATTCGTGGCGCGTTCCATCCCAAGTATTTTTAATGGTGGTAATTCAGTAGCAATTATATATAGTCCCACTTCCATCTAAACGTCAACCTATTGAATCATGAGAAGACAACCAAATAATATTAGAAGCAATTTCCCAGACTCAAGAAAACAATAGCCCTTCATAAAAGAATGAAAGCAAATTGGAAGAGCTATCTAAAGCTTAAAAACATATTCAAAAGTCATAATGCTTCATTGTAGAACCGAATACGCATTTCATCTGAGAACATAAAAATGAAACCTAATATATTCATAAATGTATTTTGTGGCAGAACATAATTCAGAAAAACAAAAATCAATTTACTATTGGCAAGCAAAGCCGCAATAGCCCCTCATAGTCTGAACCAACATGTCTCATAATACTCACGCCTTATAATAACTACATCAGCATAAATGCGCAAATATTAACAAATGCAGTCAAGCATCAGCATAACGTTATTTGCACGAAGAAAAGACATATCCTCTAAATTAGTTCCTACACTATGTGTAATGGTGGTACCTCTTTTCATAAAATCTTATGTATAATAAGGTCACAGTAATTTCCAGCTTGAACTTAACCAACTAACCCAAAAAGTAAAGAATCCTTAAGTCTACACATTGTACATAGTCAATGTATTTCATCCTAAGCAAAAACGCAACATAGCAACATGATAAACCCACAACAAAACATAATAAAAAAGGTATTGTATCCTAATATTACCATGATATATTGCAGCACCATTCGCCGATACTTACCATGCTTATCCTCACCACCATCCAACTGACCTCGCACAAACCTGAAAAAGCAATTTCCATCCGCGATCACTTCTATTTTTTTCAATCCTATCGCATCAAGCTGAGTATGAAATTCCACTATATCCGACTTCCACTTATAATTTGGGGTTTTGTGTTAACATTAGTACAAAAGGTGGTTATAATGAACTATCCACAACATTTGCTTAAAAGCTAATTGAACAACAAAAAAAGGCTTTACGCTAAAGATATAATCTCATTTCAAAGTCTTAGACAAACGTCCCCATAATTATTGTTCGTGACATGGTGAACTATATATGCTTGTAAAAACAATATGACAATTCATATTTGCCTTTCAGTTTTATTAATCCACTACACGTATGCGAAAAAAATAACCTGGTGATGTGGATTCCGTAGTAAGTTTGGGCCGCTGCATAATCGCGGCTGTTGGATTCAGCTTCCTTCTATGATTGTTTGATCGTCTGATCGATTCGCAACTCACTTGGGTAACAAATTCGCACTTGCTGATAAATGAAAAAAGAGTAGTCAATACATAATGAAGCCAAAATCTCAAAGTCACTAAACCTAAGTTCCAATTACAAAACCTAAACCTAAATGGAATTTGATGCCGTCCCATAATCAATAACAATTAGCTTTAGTAGTTCTTACAGTTGGTTTAATGACTGATTCGGCGGTCCATGATCTCGAGCCAAAAGTATCAATAACATCAGTTCCAGTGATTGTTATCCCGACCAACTTTATGAATTGGATCCGTTGACGGAGTTGTAATTCCTAGCTTCCTGATTTTTTTGGACCTATGATCTTAGCGTAAATTTAAACAATTTAGCAAACCATCCTGAACAAATAAGATGTGAATATAAGTTGATGAGGTTGGAAAACTACACCTCAAAAATCATGTTTCATTCACAATTGGGTCCTTTAGGCACAACCACAGTTGTTGGCTCAACAAAGACCACAGCACTCTTTATGACAGTGTCCAAGAAAGAAACTAAACCGATGTGACATGTAAACGCAAACAGAACCAGTTGATAAAATTAAATAGACCAGGGTACATTGGAATCTGTAGAGCTGAAAAAAACCGTAAAAACATCATGCTTACCTTCCGATTCTAAATTTAAACCCTTTTTTCCTTCATCGGTGGCTTGTTATCGAGCCGACCATTATATCAGTAAATACCAACCTTCTTCGGTGCACGTGTGGCCCTGTTGTGATTCAATCTACCGGTCATAAGCCTAGGAGATCTTCCTCTGCAGCCAACAACCATGAATAACCATTAAGTGGTAACAACGCACGCCTGGCAACAACAACGTGTCTGTCGATTTTGTATGTCTGTTAATTAACATACTGTAAAAATGATACATAAAACATAAACATGTTTGGCTCCAGCTTCACGGTTCAAAAGCAATTACCAAAAACACAAATCAACATTTGATTTTTTTTTTCAATTTGATAAAATAACCACATCAATAAACAGAAAATATAAGTAATCCCAAACACTTGCTTACTTTCATTTCCTGCCTTAAGGCCCTATTTCAGTTTGAAAAAGCTTATTAGCTTGTTTTTTTTTTAGGATTGAGCTAATTAATTTCAACTTATGTACTATGAATAAGCCATAAGCTCAAGCAAGCAACCTCATAAGCCGATAAAAACGATCTTATGAGCTTTCTCACAATCATATAAGGTCACACTAACCTCATAACACCAAAAACACAAATCAACATTTGTTTTACCTATTGGTCGGGACGGCATCAGCTCGGGTAGTGCTCACAAAGCAAAACCTTTTACACAAACACAAACAAAACACATTATAAACAAAATCACAAAAATCTTCAAACCCAAACAACCATAAATCAATCTGACTAGAGTACATAGGTCCAAGAGTCACATCTTCCTTAGGCTCCTTATTCTTCCTCTTCGACTACCACAATTAATAAATGAATAAATAATTAGTAATCATCCAAACTACACACAAAACTAATGGTTCTTGAGTTTCACTAAATTGGCTTTACATCCTAACTGCTAATTTTGGGATTATTTTAATCGAAATAAAATGGTATGAACTAACCATGTCTAAGGCTAAACGGCAACTAGTTCACCCATGCCACATCAGCTTTCGCTATCTAACGATCTCACGACGACCTAGTTGCGACATGACATGAGAATTTTTATTTTTCATTTATTTATTTTTTTTCTAACTCAAATATTTTTAAAAACAAAATTAAACTTCATTAATAAAAATTCTTAAACATTACAACAATAATTAAAAACTTAAACTAATAAAACGTAAACAATATAGTACTTATTAAAAACTGAAAACATCACAAAAAATCTTCATCATCAGTTACGTCTTCGTCACTTTCGTCTTCGCCTTCAATCTCTTGATTGCTTACATTTCCACGGTTTCTCCAAACGTGTTCGACCAAATCAGATTTTAAGTTTAGATGAGTTGATCGATCTGTTATCTCCTGAGTAACTACTAAGGATTCTGCATGGGATCTTACCGGATCATAATCACGGTGGCCCTCTTGTGGAAACCATGTAGGACATATCGCCCGCTGCTTGTGTTTGATGATCATGTTATGTAATATGAAACATGTATACACAATATTTTCGAGATCCTGTTTATGCAACCCTCTAGCCGGAACTTTTAGCATTTTCTACTTCTTCTTCAACACACCGAAAGCTTGTTCCACATCTTTCCTTGCTGCTTCGTGCTTCCTCTTGTACATTATTATTTTTTCATCACTAGTAGGAGGATTTGAAACGGACTTAATAAGAACAGACCATTCCGGATATATCCCGTCGGTAAGATAATATCCCCTTTGGTAAGCAACATCGTTCGCCTCGAATTCAAGTTCCAGTGCTCTCCCAGATTTGATATCATTGAAAACAGGTGAACGATATAAAACGTTTATATCATTATTCATCCCGGAGACACTAAATAACGCATGCCAAATCCATAAATCTTGGGAGGCGACCGCTTCCAATAAAATGAATGGATGTGGCCCGTGATCACCCCTAGCATATTGACCTCTCAAACTAATTGGGCAATTCTCCCACTCCCAACCTCTACAATCAATGCTTCCCATCATCCCAGGAAACCCATGCTTATGCTCGTGACGAGCATATAATCTTTCAAAGTCAGAATACGTGGGCTTTCGCAAATACTCAGCACCATATAACTCCATGATAACCTTGCAAAAGTTACGGAGACAATCGCGTGCTGTTGTTGCACCCAATTGCAGATACTCGTCAAGAGAATCAGGAACGGCCGCGTATCCCAATTGACGAATTGCCGCAGTACACTTGACCAATGGGGAAATACCAAGTACGCCTCTATAATCAGGAGTTTGTTGAAAATAAGGAGAATAATTGGTTACCTCTTGCACAATTCGAGTGAATAGGTCTCGGCGCATCCGGAACCGCTGACGGAATATTTTTTCGTCATACAACGATTCTTCGGAGAAGTAAGCGGCAACTAAACGATTATGAGCACCTTCACGATCCCTAGGCGTGTAGTTTCGTTGAGCCTTTGGCAGTGATGCTTGGTAAGCGTCCTAAGCATACTGCGTAAATTCCATAAACTCCGTAAACTCGCTCATAACTTCTTCCGCGTCGGAAGATGAAGAATTAAAAAATATCTCGTAAGACATAATTATCAAAATGTGTTTGAAAGTGTTTATGAGAAGTTGTTTGAATTGTGTGTTTAAAAATATGTTTGAGGTTGGTATTTATAATGTTGTAAAAGTGGTAAAGTTTTTTTTTTTTTTTTTTTTTTTTTTTTTTTTTTTTTTTTTCAAACGGTAACATTTTTGGCATTATGTGACTTTGATACTCGGTTGAGAAGCCAACCTAGTTCACGCATGCATTGCCCTCAACCTTGCTCAACCGATCACCTAACAAATGGCAACCGAGGTCAACCGACCACTCAACCGAGTGGGTTAACCATCCATTGTGTTTAACCTAACAAATCATTTATTTTGGGGGTTTTACAGCATATTTAATTTAAATAACCAATCTATAATTGAAACACTAAACAATGATACAAATAAACATCTATAATTTAAACAAATTAATAGTGAACATTTGGTAACCAATTTTGTGTTACAGAGATAAGAGTGAGGCGCGTGAGGTGCTATGTGTGTTTTTCGTTATTAATTATGATTTTTTTTTTTGTGTGTGTTTGATGAGGAAGATACAGGGAGAGGCTCGAATGTTCTAGAGGTGAAATATACAGATAAAGCCATAATTGATAACAGTGATGTACAATAAACGTTAAGTATCAAGTTACACTGTTCATAAGGATGCCCGCTAAATGTAATATATATGTATACTATTTTACTCAACTTTGACACATATTTAACCGGTGGGTCTTGAATAGCCACCTTTAGAGAGCACAAGCTTAAACAGCCTCAGCTTAATCAAGAAATTATGGCCCCGTTCCAAAAATAAATAAAAATAAATAAAAAATAAAAAAAAAATAAAAATCTCAACATACTTTTCATAAAAACTTGATGAACATCTATACATTCAGGTAAATTGGAAAAAGATATAAAAAAATGCATGATAGCTACTAAACAAGACATACATACAATGATCGATGCAAGATGTAGTTTATTATAAATGTTTATGACCATATAAGATCCAAAGGAAAATCATCGACCAAAAAGTAAAAGTCAAATATAGTTCTATAATTTTGTCCAGCGGAAGTATGATCTTGAACTGCACAGTTACATAAATAAACTTCATATGCGACCAACATGTGCTATCTTCCTTTTTCCATAACTTCTTGAACTGAGACTGCAAAAGAAAGAAACTGATATAAGTTAGAAAACGTAACGAACTCGTGTTAATACTATGACCATGGTAAATATTCTTTTCTTTTCTAATGAAAATTCTGAAATGCATAAAGGTTGTTGCCAAAAAGTTAGGTACTTCAATAGGTGAAAAACTTCATCACTTGTTGGCATGTTGAATAACCTCAGAAGAAACATTTTTTAAATCTTGAAGACGCATCAACTTCTTTGCATTCTGGACATATAGACGAAGAGTAGGGAGTTTCTGCATCTCAGGCTCACGAAAGAATTTACCAAGACAAAAGATACAGCTCGTTGTCAAGTCTCTCTTTGCATTTGATTTATCTTTAGGTTCATTCGAAGGCTTTGGCATCCTTAATGACTCCACTCCCTTCATGGGGATTTTTTTCGATCTATTACGACTGGTATTGGACTATTGGTTTCGAGTCTGGCTTGATAGATGCAAATGTCCGCTGTAAGACAACAATATTTTTTCGTGATGTTAAACAACAACATGACATGAATACAATAACATAAGGCCATTTTGTTGACATAATATATTGGTTCATATATAAAAGTAGAGAAATGATACATGGACCCAAATTTAAGCCTAAATTTAGACCTAAAATCACTTGTTATCATCCTGATGGGTTGTAAAATAAGTGGGTCTCTGTCTGCATCCATCAAAATGCTGACACTTAGTTTTAGTTATAAGTTTAGACCTAAGTTTAGGTCCATATTTCATTTCTTATAAAAGTAACATGAGGCCAATTTGCAAAGAAAACTCCCACGTTATGCACTTAAGATGTTACCACATTTCTATCTATTTGATAATGATTCATTGAAGATATTATTAATATATTGAAAAGCTCACATGTATAAATATAGGGCAAATGGCTCAAAAAGACACTCAATTTATGGTCTATTTTCAATTAAGGTACTCTAATTTTTTTCGTACAAATAAAGGCGCCCAACTTTATTTTTTTAGCCGATTTAGGTTTTTTTTATAACTTTCGTTAACCCACTTCGTTAGTAAATTACATGTTGTCATTGAGTTTGTATAATCTTTCATGACTATCTACCACCACCACCACCACCAACCGCCGCCACCATCACCAACCGCCACCTCTACCACCATCACCACTATGACCAGCAGCTACCACCACCATCACCGCTGCCACCAACACCACCAACCGTCGCCACCACCACCATCCACCACCACCACCAACCACCACCACTGGCAACCGCGACCACCACCCACATCCACCACCACTGTCCACCACCACCACCACCATCCGATGGTGGTGGCAGACGGTGGTGGTGTAGGTAGGGCTGGCGGCGATGTACGGTGGTGGTGGGGAGGCGGTTAGTGGTGTTGGTGGCGGCGGCGATGGTGGTGGTAGCTGCTACTAGTGGTGGTAGAGGTGGCAGGTGGTGGTAGCAGCGGTTGGTGTTGGTGGCGGCGGTTGGTGGTGGTGGTGGATGGTGCATGAAATAACTATACAAACTCAAGGACCAAACATGTAATTTACTAACGAAAGTTAGAAGAAAACCTAAATCGGATAAAAAAAACACTTTTGGAGAACCAAAGTGTGAATTTGAGAACTTCGTTTCTCTCTGATACCAGGAAATTGTATGCGGATGATACGGACGAATGATACCTGAAATTAATCACGGATGATTTGTATTTCAATTGTTGACGGAAAAAAGTTAGGCGCCTTTATGTGAACGGAAAAAAGTATAATACCTTGATTGAAAATAACACCTAAGTTGAGTGTCTTTTTATGTCATTTGCCTATAAATATATCATATCAAATAATACCTTGTTTGGGTGTCCCTCATCTTGTTTATGCAGTTTTTACAGGTGTTTAAAAAGAGTGTTTTTATTCCACTTGTATATGTATGTGCGCGATTGTTTCCAAATGATATTCTATTCTGTTTAGACATAAAAAGTGACAACAAACTCCTCACGTTGGCCGCATACATGATGTTGCAGATCAAAGAACAATACGAGAGACTATATTTATACAATCCTGTTGAAGTAAATTCCCGCGGTCCGCCTTGAGTCCAACTTGACTAGAGGAGTCAGCTTCAATCCGAGATGCCGGAGGAAATAAGCGTTCCTTCCTGCACAATGCACGACGCGCGTTAGCCTCGCCCCGGATGATATCCAGGACCAAGCTCCGGCGTGAAAGTAAGCTGGAGGGTAATAAAGATAGGAATGAATGCAATAATTAAGGTAGTTGTGTGTGTATTTATTGCAAAACATTAAATGTGTTGGGGTATTTATACTACCCCAACTATGTACCTGCATTACTGTAGATATACTATTTGCGCAGGCCTATATTACCTGTTTGCAGGTCTACAGCCACCCTACTTGATAGGGTACGTGGTGAGAATCCCGTAAAACCCGGCTTCTGTCATTTGTCTACCGGACGGCAACGTATATCGTCCGGTCAACGGTCTTGCCGGACGTCATGTCGTCCGGACACATACGCCAACAAATCCAGATGTATTGATTATCATTTTCGATACACCTAAAATTAAAATAAAAAGACAGACAAAGAATGAATTAGTTTAATACCGTAATGAAACATTGTATCTTGTAACTAGTTATAATACATGTGCACGCACAGGATTTTTACAAAATAAAAATAAAAATATATTTTGTATTAATACTGAATATTGTGTCTTTAAAGGTAATTGCATATAATTACATAGTTATAAGTTTCGTGGACGCACGAAGTTTACATATAAAAATTTCTGTTAGGTAACTCAAGATTTAATTTTATTTAGCTGATAAAGATGTTGATATTATTATTTAAATTTCACTACTGATATTATGTTGTATACAAATGCAAGTTTAATAACACATAATGAGTGTTGATGAAGTTAAAGTATACTTTTTTATAATGAGCGTTAATATTATGTTGATGTTTTATAAAAATGTTTTTCTAGATAGCCTTATATAAATAAATAAGAATTACATGAATCATTGTTATAAGTACAATTGCGTATATTTATTTTTATATTAAAGTAAACCGTGCTTACAATGTGATAATTATATTTCCGTTTTCAGTAATTTAGCCGTATTTAAAATGTAAATTCGTGTCCACGTAGGTTATTTTAAAAATGAAATAAATGAGTCCTTATTGAACGTATATAGTAAAAAAAATTGATACTTATAATCTTATGTAAATTTATATGTTGTTATTTTAAAACAACATATATATTGTATTTTTTAAGATATAAAGTTTAAAGGGGTATAAAGTATAAGGGAGTATTTGTTTATAATTCAAAGTTATTAAAAAAAACATGGAGGTTTATAATATTACACTTAACTCTATATAATTTTTAAAAAATCAACTACTAAAGTTTTATTAATTACCTCTTTAAAAAAAATTTTGTTTTCAAAAATTTGACACCTATATTTTTATGTGTTTTTTTATCAACAAAATTTCTCCACCAAATTTACTAAAGTTTGACCAAAATCAATTTAATTTTGACTTTTATTAACCAATCACATCACATGATTTTGCTTACGTGGCGAAATTGAGCTCTCCTATTGGCCCAATTTTTTTACAATGAGAGGGTTTTCCAAAAACACTCCGAAATAATGTAATTATTTTATTATATAAAAGATATATAAAAAATGGAAAAATATATTTACTTAAAAATGCTCGAAATAAAAATTATGAAATTACTATTATGCCCCTGCATCATATTCTTTCCGCAACCCTATTTTGTATCTATATATTTTCTATGAGTAAATTGCAAAAAACGTCCATGTTGTTTGGTCAAATTTCAAGTTCAATACGCGTCTTTTAAAAAATGCACTCATTTTTCTTGTGAGGAACTTACAAGTGCACCCTCTCTCCCTAAAGTTAAAATTACTAAGTTACCCTCTTCGTCTTCCTTTTCACTATAGTCCATGTGAAAGTAATTTAGTCATTTAATTATGGTAATTGACAAAAAATGCATTTGTATGTTTTCCACAAAAACGATGAGTGCAATTTCGAAAACATATGTAATTGGACCAAATCATCAAGACGATTTTTGCAATTCATCTTTTACTTTCATATACAGTTTGACTTGATTATACATCTATTTATTTCATACATGAAAATAACATTATCTTTATTTTTTAAACTTTGATAATATTAAGGCTATGATTAAGTCATTTTGCTAAATATGTGTTTTATTTTGGTTGATAATTTTGAAATGGATAAAGTGGATAACTATTTTTATGGTCAACCGTTGTGGATAAAAGGCATATGAATTGAGATTTGAATTCAAATGTTTTCATGTTTATATTCGGGATTGTCAACTTTTTACAAAGTTATAGTGTTACTTGGTAGTAGTGAACAAACAACCTTCATTTTTTTTATTTGACTTTAACTACACGCAAAAAGAGTTGGTTATGCTAAAGAATTCAGTTACACGCAAAATGGAAAATGACTAAATAAATGAATTAAAAACTAAATTGACTTTTTGTTTATTTTTATTTTTTTGCAAAAGTGATAAAATAAAGTGAATACAGAGAGATGCAATAACTATTGGTTACTAGTTTCGAGATTCATGTGCTACAGTACCAACTGTAAGATTCTTTTTGTGGGACATCGTCTTTTTGCATCAACCGAGTCCCTAAACTATCATCTACCTTCACTTTTAACTCTTAATACTGCATTTAACATTTTTAGCCAAATAAGTTAAACATCTCACATTTCAGCTCATTACATAAGCGGTAAATCTTACAAAACAAGACATAACTACTCCTATCCAAGAAAAATACCGCTAAACATTAAATTACATTTAACTCAAAAAGACACTAAATAACTATCATTTAAATTGACCTCGAAGATTAATATATCCAACGCGTCATAGAATGCTAGTTGTTCGTAGTTAAAACGTTATTCTCAAAACTGTCATACATGTCATAAACTTCATTCTCAAATAAACTTGGATCATTTGAACATCCACTAGCCATGAAATAAGCAGTCTCATAGTAAACATCCTCAACATCACTATCACTCTCTTCCACGTCCTTTGTCGCATCCTCAAAGGTATTATCCACATTTTCAACAATTGAAGTGCCCACATTCTCGAAAATCTTATCATTTTTCTTCAATGCTTAAAATGGAATTCCTTAAAGTAACAAGATTTATATCAAAATGAAAGAGAGTCGAACCTTTCACCTCTCTTATTTTGTTGGCTTTGTGCCTTTATTTGGTATATTCCTGAATGGTCAAAAATGAAACTCTTACATTTTAAATACAAAACTAGTATAACTTGTACGTGGATGTTAGGCTGGGCACACTCGTGACCCAGGTCACCAAGTGTCACATCAGCTTTCTCTCTCCGGCGATCAAACACGACCAAGTTGCCACAGTCGATGACCGAAGATCAAACGGTAATATATTTTTTGCATTTATGTGTTGGAAAGTATCGGTCGAAATTTCAACCGATACCCAAAAAAAGTATCTTCGACCGATATGGTGACCAACGAACCACAATGGAGATGACCGATGTTGATATCGGTCGTGGAGCAAAAATTCGCATGCCCAACCGACTTTTTTTCACCCACTCTGCCCAGCCTTATAACCAATCAAATTTAGTTTTGACCATAATTAGCCCTAACATTTTTTAGAAATATTTTTTTTTCTTGTTTCGTCTGATATCATTAGTAACAAATTAATAATACAGTTGATTCAACATGCCACTAATGTTAAGAACCGTCTTTTTTTAGCATGTTTGTTCATCAGGATGAAAAGAGTTATTAGGAGCATTATAGTACTAGTAGAATCATAAATGCAAAACTGAATAAAAATCTAAATTTAGAAAACAAAAGCTATTTAATTTTGTGAATAAGTCTACCAAAATAAGCCTATTTTGCTCCATTTTTAATACGTCGTCTCCTTTCTAATACCAGGCTCGTGAAAATTCTCTTTTTACCAATTAAACATTTGTATAATCGGTACCTATTCGACTATTCCATGTAAAGATATACAGTAATATAAATACATGTCTTGTGACATAACTAAACAACCATTATACGTTATCATTCGTACAAACAAGCTAAAATAAACAAGTCTTTAAGTTAGAGTTTTGCTAAATTTAGATGTTTAGGATTTAAAGTTGTGCAGATAATATAATGCATTTAAGTAATTAATAGCGGGGTACCCGCGCGATGCGGCGGCCTGGTACCCTGTGACTATATTTTCTGACAATGTAATGCGGCCATACTTTTTATTAAACAATTAAATTACAAATAACAATAACTTTAGTTATAATCTTGGAAATAATTTATCTCCTGTTAATCGAAGCTACCACAAACAAAATATTGATTCTTTCCTTCAGCACAATCACCCTTCGTCAATTTTGGAGCCGACTGACCAGTTCCACCCCCATGTTGCAATGGTGGCGACTTGGTCGGCGCAGCGGCGACCGAACCAGTCGACCGACCACTGCGGGCAGCCTAAAGGCTTTATTTTTAAATGTTTGGCTTAGTAGTTTAATTAGATTGTACATTGTGGTTAAATGGTTGTATATTTTAGTGAAAGGGTAAATTAAATAGTGTATTAATTGTATGTGTTGAATAGTGTTTTTTAGTTGTATTTGTGCTTCAAATAGTTTGTACATTGTGTTTTATAAATTATATTTTTTATCAAATGGGTGTTTTAGATATGACATTAATTACAAATGTTGATGAGTCAATATGTGTAGGTGTTTATGCATAAAGTAATTGTACATATAGCTTAAGTAGTTGTATTTGCTTAAAATCTATATTATGGAAATCTTAAAAAATTAGAAGAGAGAGGGTCATCCCTCCATTATAAGTAGTATAGATATAGATAAGTCTTTAAGTTAGAGTTTTGAAAATGTTAATTTACATAAATACTCTTAATTAGGCAGGTTTTATTTATAACAAACCGTCAACGCAACGTCACATTATATTTTCACTCCACCATTAATATCGTGTAATAAGTCAACAAAATCACGACCAAAACATATATGAAAATAAAAGCTTTCGGCATGAATTTATTACGTCAAAGATACTACTATACAATATGAGTTGATATTATTAAAATGTAAGATTATTATTTTTTTTAGAACGACAACACACTTGAAATTCGATCCCCGAGTTGAACCATCCAAACGGGCAGGCCTAGAGACCCGAACCATTAGGAGAGATCCGCGAAGGGAAACCTCTAGAACTCATGGCTTCACACTAAAAGGAAAATCTGGATTTTTGGTCTCTTGCGAGACTTGAACCCTGAGTAAAACCTCCCCTAAACTCCAAAATGAGCCCGGATGACCAACTGAGCTAGGCACCTAAGATGGTAGTATATGAAAAATAGAAAAGTAAAAGGAGTGTAGATGTAAATTAGTGATGTACTCTAATAATTCTTCTTCATCTTCTTGAAGTCAAGCCCCTGTCGGCACGAGTTACGCACGTGTGTCTTCACATCACGCACACACATACTCAACTAGGTGTATTCATCAGCTTAATTGCCAGCTGCACAAATCCTCTATATTCAGCTTCTTGTCAATCAAATTCACATTATTGATCCAACCATTTGAATCAAATCCAAAGTATCATTTCTGCACATTTTCAACGGTAACAACAACAACTTAATCAAACTCTTTTAGTAGCTTATTATGACATGTGGATTAGTTATTTATGATTCAAATGCATTAGG
The DNA here is from genome assembly GCA_019973895.1 of Chrysanthemum seticuspe. Classification (NCBI taxonomy): domain Eukaryota; kingdom Viridiplantae; phylum Streptophyta; class Magnoliopsida; order Asterales; family Asteraceae; genus Chrysanthemum; species Chrysanthemum seticuspe. Next base: position 287,537,813 of record BPTQ01000004.1, on the reverse strand, counting down.
ATTTGAACTTGACTTTTTTTTTTTTCTTTTTTTTTTTTTTTTTTTGGTCTGAAAATGTATCTTACTTGTCACTTTTGTGAGTTTTATGTACCATCGTTAGGGTCAGACTATTTATAGTAATAACTAACTTTTTGACGTATATTTGGGTATCGAATCTAAGTATTTTTTAGAATCCAATAAGGTATTTTTGAGAATCGATACACAGAATAATCAAAATTCAAAAAGTTATTTATTAAATAGTCTGATCCTAACGATGGTAAGTAAGATACGCCTTTTTATTTATTTATTAGAGACTAATGTATAAGCAGGCCATCAAAACTGCATCTGCTTAAGAATAACTACTTATTGAAATGGAGTTTGGATTTGCTTAGTATTTCGTAAAAAGTGCAAGTGTATTCAAAATAATACAGTAATTTTATATCAGCAAAAAATCAAACTTTGAAATAAGCAGCTCGTATTAGAATCTGCTTATTTTCAGGTAACATGGTCACTCAGGGACGGAGCCAGGACCAAATATGACCGGGTGCACAAAATATTTTGAACCGTAATATTGGAAACACATTTCGAAGTATCGGGTGCATTTAAGATGCATTTAGGAAAAATCGGTGTTTTTTTCAAAAATTAACACTACATCGAAAAAATCCATGGGGTTCCCGGGCACCCACGGAACCCCCCTAGCTCTGTCCCTGTGGTCACTCAAAACCGCCTCTGCTAAAAACTATAAGCATAAAAAATAAGCAATCAGCCACATAAATATGCATCTGGTTTCATTTATATAAAATTCGCAAAAAAAAGTCTGTAACCGAAGTATTGAAGAAAGTAAAACTACGTTGGATTACCTTTTCTACTTTGTACAGTACGAAATAATCGAACTGTCATAAGTTGAACAAATTTTGGTGGCCTTAATGAAAATAGTTGAATAGTTAGGTTACCGGCCTCCTTATACACTATTCATTTAATTTGTGAATGATGTTTAAAAAATGTGTATACAACTGTGTAGGATGCAATATCATGATTTGTGCTTAAGCTCTACCATCAAGAATGTTGAATACATACTCTCATAGTTTTAGGAATGGTGTGTTATGATCTTATGCTGCTGGAAATAAAGTGAAAGGGGATATGGATGAGTATAATCGGAGACTAGTCTTGAAGTCCGTACTATTAGGTAAAAGTACACCTAAAGGATCTCCGTCGTTTAGAAGACTAAACTCTAGCAGGACACCTAGAAGGGGCGATAGAAGTAGTGGATTTGGTAGTAATTGTTTTAAGAGTAACCGGATAGTGCTTTGGTTACTTTTGATCACTCTTTGGGCTTACGCTGGATTTTATATCCAGTCGAGGTGGGCTCATGGTGATAACAAGGATGGGATTTTTGGGGGAAGTGATGAAAGCGAGGAAAAGAGTTCGGAATCTGAGGAAGGTTCTAGGCGGGATTTGAGTACGAGTGATGATGTGGTTATAGATCGGGTTGTGACCAATGTTAGTATGTCTGATGTGAAGAAGACGGATATGGTTATAGCAAAGAATGCTACTAGTGTTGTGTCACGCAGTGTTGTGGCTGTAAAGAAAAAGAGCAAAAGATCAAGACGTAGTTCTCGCTCAAGACGTGGTAATCAGAAAAAGGTTTCGGAAACCACGAGTAATGAGGTTGACGTTCAAGAAGAAGAACTTCCTCAAACGAATGCTACTTATGGGATGTTAGTCGGTCCATTTGGTTCAATAGAGGACAGTGTTTTAGAATGGAATCCTTCAAAGCGATCAGGAACATGTGATAGGAGTAGTCAGTTTGCTCGTCTGGTTTGGTCTCGAAAATTTGTTTTGATTTTCCATGAGCTTTCGATGACTGGTGCTCCGCTTTCAATGATGGAGTTGGCATCGGAGCTATTAAGCTGTGGGGCCACAGTTTCTGTAGTTGCTCTTAGCCGAAAGGGTGGATTGCTTAAAGAGCTTGCGAGAAAAAGGATCAAAGTTTTGGAGGACAAAGATAAGATCAGCTTTAAAACAGCCATGAAGGCAGATCTTGTTATTGCAGGTTCAGCTGTCTGCGCATCATGGATTGGTGAGAACCCTTTGTAATATTTCTTTTTATAAACTCCTGTGCATGAAATCATGTAGTTGTGTATGCAGTAAAACAAGTGATTTTCTTTGATGGTTTATAGCTTGTTGCTCAATTTGACTGCATGAAACATGAAATCCACAACGACCTGTATATCGTCTAGAATTACACTTTTTATGCTAATCAGGACATAAGTATTGATGTTAAAGCGCTAATTGTCTCTAGCAGTTGTTATACAGCACTTAGTTCTTAAATTAAGTGAACCTATCTCGGACCATTTTCGTAAGTAAGACAAAGATTGCAATTAAAGAACAATGCAAGTAGGATACAGTACTACATGGGGAAAAACATACTAAATTACTCTGTAAAAAAAGGCTTTACAATAGAGATAATATTTGCACAATTAGGCTGGTTTGGCCGAATGAGGCATATTCTTTATATAGGCCTTCACCTTTCAATTGGAAGGCCAAGATCTATCTAATCGAATGGCTAAAATTTTGTCTGTAGCTCTTAACATATACTAGGAAGGTTCGTTACCCTTCAAGGGCTAGAACTAGATGAGCTTCAAGATTTATTGACCATTTTCATTAGAAGTCTTATAATTCTTTGAAAGCTAAAAGTCCTGATTGACCACGGTGAAGAAAAAAAAGTTACCTGAGTTTAAAATTAGAATTATTATTCCTTCGTCTGTATTTCTTTGATATTGGCAACTTTAATGATAATTAGCTGTATGATCACAGAACAATATATTGATCACTCTGTGGCTGGATCACGTAAACTTGTTTGGTGGATCATGGAAAATAGACGTGAGTACTTTGATCGCTCTAAGCTTGTTCTAAACCGTGTAAAAACGTTGGCTTTCCTTTCTGAATCTCAGTCTAAACAATGGATGGCTTGGTGTAAAGAAGAAAATATTCAGTTAAAGCCTGAACCCTCGTTTGTTCCACTCTCTGTAAATGATGAGCTGGCTTTTGTAGCTGGAATATCATGTTCCCTAAATACCCCTGCATTCAGCACTGAAAAGATGATGGAGAAGAGACTCTTGTTAAGAAAGTCAGTCAGAGACGAGATGGGAATAAAAGATAGTGACATGCTCGTGATAGCATTGAGCAGTATAAACCCTGGAAAGGGTCATTTTTTGCTTCTTGAATCGGTAAATTCAGCTATTGATATAAAACGAGGACGACCTGTTGATGATGGTGTAAGTCGTAAAAAAATGTTGAGAGGGAGTGGAGAAAAGCAGGGGAAAGATATTAAGCTTCTGATTGGTTCAGTTGGGTCGAAGAGCAATAAAGTGGTTTATGTCAAATCACTCCTTAGCTTCTTATCCAATCACTCAGATTTGCCAAAGTCAGTGCTATGGACTCCCGCAACAACACGTGTTGCCTCACTTTACGCTGCAGCAGATGTCTATGTTATAAATTCCCAGGTATTATGCATTTATACTTCTTATAGCTCAAGTACAGTCTGCTTGCTAAGTTCTTTTTCCAATTGTTGCAATTTTGCTTGATATTGTTAATGTATTTGTTTTGTCATCTTAATTAATTTTCACATTCGCTTAATCGAGACCTTTTTCATATTTACTTAATTGGGCCGGGCTGGTACTTGGTAATAGCCTAATTGGTCAAAATCAAAACAGATACTTTTTATGTGCGCTCAAAACGGGTGGGTCGGGTTGACTCAAAAGAGTTTTGTCTAAATTTAAGCAATTAGTACACTTTAGGCAACTTTCGCCCCATTTGACACGTTTCCTTCTTAACTAACATGTATATTTCAACCATCTGACCCGTCATAGATAATACATAGCCCAAATCGACCCATTCATTAGTAAATGAGCCAAATTGTCACCTCTATAATGCACGTGGGAAGATGGAAGTAGTCCTATAGTATGTTTTGGATGCTATTGCAAATTTACAGTTTCTTCGCTATTCACATAAACCATATATATGTAAGTCGCATCCGAGCATAATATGAAATCCCATTGGTCTCTAGTAAATCGCAATTACTTAAAGTAGTCGATGACACTAAATCACCGACATATATTATCACCAACATGAAACAAATTACAAATTTTTTAGATTGCCCAGCAGACATGCCTACTGCAATCACACCATTCCAAACCAAAACACACTAAGAGAGCCTAAACGTGCTATTCTGCCTAAAACAACATCAGCAATACCATATTCTATATTTCAACTCCTTAACCCAAACACCCCCAAGAATTCAGGGAGCCCAGCAGCACTAAGTGGCTGCATATCCTGTACACTACTGCAAACAATGCACCTGTTGTTATGTTATGACATCCATTCTGAATGTATCTATGTGATGGTTTATAAAATGTTGCATAGTGTTGTATATTCTGCCATTTTTCTGGAGAAAGTTAATTACTTGACCAATGTGTGAGCACAGGGTCTCGGAGAAACATTTGGAAGAGTGACAATTGAAGCAATGGCATTTGGTATCCCGGTATGATACTCTATAGTCTATATTATGCTTTTTTATGTACATCAAATATAATCGCTGTACACATCTAATATCCGGGTCCTGTGAGAAGCTATCGACTCTAACAATATCAAGTTTCGGTCAAACAGATAGTTTCGTTGCATACTTTGCTTTAACTTCTGTTTTAACAGGTTACCAAATCACAATACCTCAAATTAAAATTTTGGAACGTTGGTTACTTTAACTCAAAATCTTAATTTTTATGGCCAAACGTATTTAGTCCAGTACATCTTTAACTAGCTTCTTTTCCTAATTTAGATCATATCCTTGTATCTATTGATTAGGTGCTCGGAACAGATGCAGGAGGCACGAAAGAGATTGTTGAACACAATGTGACCGGTTTACTACATCCAATCGGGCATCCAGGGACAACCGTTCTTTCCAAAAACCTTCAATATTTACTCAAAAACCCATCAGAACGACAACGAATGGGACTTGAAGGGAGAGAAAAGGTGAAGAAGATGTACTTGAAAAAGCACATGTACAAGATGTTCTGGCAGGTTCTTTACGACACCATGAAAGTAAAATAATTTTGCTTACTGCTGCTCATGATTTTCGTCAATTCTACTATTTATTATGGGGAAATGATGGTGGCGGTGAGCAATTTAAATACAAAAGAGATGCGTCTACACTATTTTGTTACTGTTTAGTATTTATCAAATTTCGTTTGGACTTTAGGGGTCTTTGTACAATCACAAGTTTTTTTAATTTAATTTAAGTCTTGTTAAAGAATAATTTAAGAGAATTATTGGCATTGCGTTGTAAAAGTGGTTATATGTTTTAAAATTAAGTCATCTGCTAAGTTGCAAGAGATAGTGATTAGTGTATTATGCCTTACAGTTGCGACAGTTAGTCATTTGTGTGTTTGATAAATTTTGATTATTGAAGGATTATGTTTAAAAATGAGTGCTAAATGATCAGATAATCAAAATCACAGTTTGCACCTACTTTCTAATTGCGAGGATGTCATTCTGGAAACATATCCTGATTGCGTTATCTTATTGTAAAATAATACGAGTGTCATGTTCTTCTAGTTACACTCGTTAATATCACACTGTGTTGGTTTAAAGCCATGGTAAGACCTCCGTCTTTAACATTTCCGTTGTTTGCATACATTCATATTTCCAAACAGCAACCTGAATGAACATGGCCAGAATATTCCTCCGGCACCTCCACCTTCGTCCAAGTGGAGCTCTCTAGATCCAGCATGTACACCCCATGCCGCCCACTAGATCCATCAGATCCCACGGCCAGCAACCGCCTATCCCATCCGATTATACAAGGTACACTATCTATATCACTTGGTATCCTCATTCTAAAATCATGATCCAGTGCAACCACAGCACCATCATGGTGCACATACATTACCCCATCCCCACCATCCACACAAGTTCTTGGGCACGTGTCATTTCTTAAGAAGTCATCCTCCCTCAAACCCCACCGCCACGTGGACAAGTCAAAAGCCTCTGCGCTCTTTTGAAACTGCCCTTGCTTTGCCGTGTCATACCCGCCAACCACATAAAACTTGCCACGGTGGAAAACACCTTTACATTCGTCACGCTCATCTGCCATATCAGGAAGCGGCGTCCACACATCATCCACCACGTCATACATCATACTTGACCTGAGTGCATTCTTTTCATTATCATGTCCTCCGGCGACAAAGACCTTCCCCTCATTATCTGACGCACACGCAAAAAACGACCTCGTACACCCTGGCATATCGGCCCCACGCAGCCACGTGGCAGACACGAAATTATAAACAAAAACAAATTTTGTAGGACTCCAATTATCTGGGCTTAACCCGCCCATCACCACAAGATTATACCCGACTGGAGCTATCTTACAAAAATGAGGCAACCCATTGGTAAACCCGGGAACCGGGGACAACTTGCTCCATTTACCAGAGTCGGGTTCGTAAACAGTGAGGTGGTACCTTGAATACTTCCCCAACTGAACCATGATGATAATGTGACGGGTAAGACCAGAGGACTTGCGGTGGTACCTGAATGGAGGAAGCTCAATCTCCGACTTCCAACTCTGGCAAACAAAAGAGGCAGCCGGTAAGTCGTTGTATCGAACACGAATCAAACACTCGAATCCAACATCATTCGGAAGACCTGGTATAAGCTCCATTCAGCATATGTGAAATAGTAAGATGTGTAATGGGAGGGAGAGAATGAATCAGAAGCATGCATGGAGGTTTATTAAATACTGTAATAACAAGCAATGTTTGTGCTTTTTGGGTGCGTTAGGTATGCTTCCATGAATCACAATCGGTATGAGTTTGGGTATAAAGAGGGTCCTTCAGGTATGATAGTTTTCATAGGAAGCAAGTGGGTGGGGTATGAAGTATGCTATATATTTGAGTATCATAGTAAATTTTCGGATTCAAAGTAGTAAAACAAACATCTTATTTCAGAATGAAACTATTCCCTCATTCTGATTACCATATACCAAACGCACCCTTATAGTTTGTTAATTAATTTTGGTATGGAATATTTCACAAAATAACACTTATAATGCGATTGAACATTCTAATTTGATTTCTATCAATACCAGCAAATATATAACCACAAATGTAAGAGGTCTCAAGTTCAATTCATGCTAGGTGCAAATAATCCTCAAGTGATCACACCAATCTCTTCTGTGTAGCGGTGAGTTCAGACCCGTGGATTAGTTGAAAACCGTGGTGACTAAAGAAAAGAAAAACATTGAATCCGTAACTAAATTTGAGTTAAAAAAAAATGTCATATCTTATATGTATTAGATGATATAACGGCTCAAACCCGAATGTGAGTTAGGTTCATTAAGGTTTCTAATATCTTCTAGGGTTAATTCCATATATAGCCAATTTAATTATTTAAATGTCATATTTGCCCAACAAAAATTCATAAAATCATATATACCCAATTTAAATACCAAATTTGTCATATATATCCATTCCAACTATTAAATCAACTAAAAATCAATTTACATCACTAAATACCCATTCTACCCTTAATACAAACTAAATCCAAAGTATGATTGATTTAAAACATTTAAGATAATTTCTGCAACTAGAGAATATTTACCAACACTTTCTACCTTGCCCATTTAACCGCTCATTATAGTTTCGATTTATATACTTATACGGGTATGAGATGAGCTAGAAACAACCAAGAAGACCGAAGAGCAAATGCGTTAACGAAGACCTTATCTGCAAGCGTTTTTTGTTTTGTTGTGCATGCAACAATATGTAGTTCTAGATCATTTTCACTTGTCAGTATGGTGATACTATTACGTTTGTGAAACTCTATTTGGGCACCTCTTGAAACTTATGTATCATGCTCTTGTTACTATGTTACTACTGTTGGTTACCATAAAAAATCAAAATGTGTAAAGTTGGAGTGACGATTAATCCTCTCATCAATAAATATCTTCCATTTTTAAACAGTCCCATGCATCTCTGCAATAGAAAAGTACGTACGTGGTGGTTCAGGCAATGATAACAATAACAAACATTGGAGAAGAAGCAACATATAAGAATAAGGATCCATGTAGAATATTTATCATCCAATTTTGTAAAACGCTTGTAGTTAAGTTGTGACATTCTATTGCAAAATGACACTTATTATTTCAAAGAGCCTTACAAAAGACCAACGTGAGTTTTGCCGCTATTGCAAAGGGTATAACGGGTATTTATTGATGTAAATAGATCTTGAATTGATTTAATAGTAAATTGGGTAAATATGACAAATTTGGTGTCAAAATTGGGCATATATAGGATTATGAATTTTAGTTGGACAAATATGACATTTAAAAGTTTAAATTGGGTATATATGAAATTAACCCTATCTTCTATGTAACGTCCTATAAATTTTTATTATCTATCAATATTCACATAATCACATGTATGATAGAGATAGGTGTACATGATATTCTCTTGTCTTGAACTTTCAATATCCACTGGAGAATTCAAGTATATCTGTATATGCAAAGTCCTTTTCATTTGAAAAAAGAATGAAGAGAAGATAGGAATATAAAAAGGATAATAATGGCATTATATGATCATAACCTTTATTTAGTCATCAAAAAAATATAGAAATTACCCTCAAAATGGTTTAAAATGTGGTACATTACTTGTATGATTTTATGATATGGAATAAATGTTTTTTTCTTCCTTAATGTGTGTAAAGAAATTGAACAGTTGGAGTATTTAATTCGGTTTGTTCAAATATACAACTATAAGGACTAGGACCGATTTAGTTTCGACATTTCCATTTAAAGCAGCAGAACCATTTAGTACTATGTACCTTAATGATTGGTTTTTTTTGGAACGACTGTACGTTCATTATTGTTAATTCGTTGTTATGCTACTGTTTGACAGGAACTTCTACTGAGATTTCGAAAACTTTTTTGGAAAATTTAGATTTTCTTTAAGCAGAAGCAGAAGCTAAATTTTATCAATTAATATCACTAGATTCAAAAGACCTTTTATTTTTTTTTTTATTTTTTTTGACTAATTTAACTTCATGCAAATTGCAATTGAGGTTATATCGATAGAAAAGTTTGTATCTCAAATGAACTTGTTGGGATTTTAGATCTAGTTAACCAAATAACGCAACGAGTACGGAGCGGAATTTCGATCTAGTTTATGCAATTAGGTAAACACATAATCAATAAACAATAATAAATAAAAGGGATCAAGAAAACTAACCCTCGTAGTCACCCGGCCCGCAAGTAATTAACGAACAAGAAATCAAGTATTCAAAACGAATACCTCTACGAGTCCACACACAAACACTTAACCACGAATACGTTCGATAAAGCTAGTCGAGAACGTTTACCCAATTCAACCCTTAAATACTTGAACTAATCACGAACAAAGAAAACCCAAGAACTTGTCTTTTACCCTCTGTCCGAGAACTCACAGCAACAATACCCGAGAACCAAAACTAGTTCTACCCGATATCGGACAACACTGTCCGATATCTTCCTGTGACTATTTTGCCCGAGAAACACAGAAAACAAACAACCCTTTAACAGCTTCTAATCGACTTTGATAAGCTGTAAAACAAACGAACTTAGAAACCCTTAGAACACCTTGAATGTACAAAGCAAGTTAGGGTTTAAAGATGTGTACAAGTCGAACCAAAACCCTAATCGGTTTGAAGTTTTTGGATCGACTGGAATTGGATGTTTGATCGTTTTCTGAATAATATGTGAATGTAGCGTGTGATTTTAAGAGGCATAGGTGAGTTTATATAGGATAATAAACCGACCAAGCTTGGGCTCAAGACTTGAGCTCCAAGTCATGACCCATCCTAAATCGTTTCCAATTAGAACCATCCCCAACCGACCCACTTTGGAAAAAACCGGCCAAAGGGTCTTATGGGCTTGTCATAATCGGATCACATATAATACGGGTCAAGTTAATACAAACGGGTCGTATATTAGTTCAAGTAGTAAACGTGTATAATGTATTCTCGTGTTTAACGTGTGTGCCCCCATAGGCTCACACACTTCTAGCCGTTTACGTGTTAATCAACTTCCACAATCCAACAGCTCCCACTTTGTCGATTCAGGTCGTGACGGGTCTGGTCGGTTTTAGATGGATGCTCAGTGTACTACTCGAATTCAATACATTTACGCTACCAAATAAAAATCTCAATCACGCAAAAAAAGCTCAAACAAACCATCCTCTTTTTTTTGAAAGGAACAAACCATCCTCTTTGAAGTGTGGTCGAGTTATATCGATCACCATCCTTTTGATATTTTCAGCTAACTTCCATTCGAGAATACGAACATTATGAAATGTCTTTAGCATTTAAGTCTATAGTTGAATAAATGTGTGTTTACGTGTTTGTTTAGGATCAACCAATTGATGTTGAGAATGTTGAATCTGATGATAATAAATGCAAAAGGAAAGCTCCATCCAAACCAAGGAAAACGACTTCCGAGTGTTGGAAATACTTTGATGCAAAGTATGAACCGGATGAAAATGGTTTGGTCATTAAGATGGCATATTTCAAATAGTGTGATGCGGTTCTCAAAGCCGATTAAAAAATGCATGGTACGCGACACTTGAATACTCATTATGCAAATTGTGATAACAACCCCGATGTTGAGAAAATTAAGAAACAAAAAAAACTAGCTTTTAAGAAAAAGATTGGGGAGAATGTTGAGGGTGATAGTAGCATTGGTACTTTAGAAACTTGGAAGTATGATGAAAAATTGATTAAAAAGTCGTTGATTGAGTTGACTGTTCTTGCGGAGCTTCCGTTTAAGTTTGTAGAACACCCGACATTCATTAAATTTGGAAATAACATGCAACCTAGATTTAATATGCCCTCTCGTTTTACTATTGCTAGGGATGTTTCTAAGTTTTTTCTTGACGAGAGGAAGAGCCTATTAAATTTCTTAAGCAACAAGGCCACCACCGATACGTGGACTTCTAGTTGTAAAAGAATGAACTTTATTGTATTAACTGCCCACTTTATAGATGATGATTGGGTAATGCATAAAATAATTATTAATTTTAGACCAATTCATAGCCATAGAGGGGTGGATATTGGTAGGGCACTTTTGGAATGTATAAACGGATGGGGTATAAAGAATGTTATGACTATTACGGTTGATAACATTTCTTCAAATGACAAAGCTCTTGAATACTTGGTAGAAAATTTACCAAATAAGTATGATGGTGGTAAGCATTTTCACATAAGATGTATGGCTCATATTTTAAACCTAGTTGTCAAAGATGGTTTAAAAACATTCAACAAGGAAGTGAATACCATAAGCTTAGCCGTGAAATACATAAAACATTCAAGCCAAAGAGTGACTAACTTTAAAGAAAGTGTTGAAAAGGCATGTACTTCAAATAAGTTTTTGGTTTCGGAATGCCCTACAAGATGGAATTCCACACATGATATGTTGAAAACCGCTATTGAGTTAAAAGAAGCTTTTTTTGATTATGATTTTCATAACTCTTGTTTTGCCCGAGACCTAGAGGAAATACCTAAGCGGAGTGATTTTGAGGTTTGTAAGAAGATAGTTGCATTTTTGGAAAAATTTAAAGAAACAACCGAACTTGTGTCAAATGTATCATCTCCCGTAGCTCATTTGTGGTTTGGAGAGGTTCTTGATATTGATAAGCATCTTCGTGAGTGGCAAGAAAAACCTTCTTTTAAGGTAATGGTTGAAGAAATGAGAAAAAAATATGACAAATATTGGGGTGATTACAAAAAAATCAACCATTATATGTACTTTGCCATTATCTTAGATCCCACAATGAAGTCGAAAATAATAGGCTACGGGTTTAGACATTTGATAGAAAATGGTTGCATACCCATGGAGGTCGATGAAGATAGTGATGAGAAGCCAATTTCATTTTTAACCGAAGATGAATTATGTGACAAATTGGTTAAGAAGGTTGAGAAAGATATGGGGGTCTTGTTTGCCATGTACAAAGAAAAATATGGCACAACCATATCAAGTGAAATACCAAAAGCAGCGTCTAGTCAAAGTAGTAACACAATTCGTCGTCGTGGTAATTCTTTCTTAAATGCTTTTAAAGATAAAGTTGGAAATAAATTGAGCGGGGGTGAAGACGAGTTGACCAAATATTTAAAAGAACCGCGTCTTGAGCTAGAGGATGACGAAGAATTCGACATACATAATTTGGTGGAAGGTAAATAGTCGAAGATTCCCAATTGTATCAAAGATGGCTAAAGGTAAAAACGTTTATTTTTTATTTATTATTTATTATTATTTTTTTTAGATATCTTAGATTCTTTGTGCTTTGTTTTTTTATAAACTTATGTTTTTTATTAATAGATATCTTGTGCATCCAAGTATCCACCGTTTCTTTTGATTCCGCCTTTAGTGCAAGTGGTCGCGTTTTAGACCCGTATAGGAATTCTTTAGCGCCTAGCATTATAGAGGCTTTGGTGTGCACACAAGATTGGATCCGTACATCAAGTAGAAACATCACTTTGGATACGTTAGAGGATTTAATGAAAGACGACGAGGTTGCTAAAGGTAAAATATTTATATATAAGTTTATTGGTTATTTGGTTATATTAGTAACTTATGTTTGATTTATGTTCTCATATTTTTTTCTAGAAATTCAAGAGGCGTCAGAGAAACAAAAAGGAGAACATGGAAATTCAAGAATGTTGTGATTAGTATTTGGTATTTGTATTTGGAGCAATGATTCAAGACATTTGTCATTTGTGTTTGTATTTGGAGCCATATGGTATTTGGTTTTGTATGTTTGATGAATTGATGAAGACAATGTGGATTGTGAAGACACTGTCATTGTGTCACAGTAGGCTCAGTAGACATATGGTGATTGTGTATGTTTTGGTCTTACAAAAAAATGGAACTGCAGCTCAGTAGCTATTCATTTCATTTTTGGTTTTGTATGTTTGTTGGGTTGGGCCCGTTTGTTTCCATTCATTTCATTTTTGTTGGGCCTGCTTTGTTCCTTTGATTTTTGCAGCTTGCAACTTTAACTCGGGCTAGGCCCGTTTGTATTGCAACCCGAAACCGATTAGCCCGTTTGGTACCAGATACCGAACCGACTTAAACGGGTCGGGACTCGGGCATGGTTACTGAGTTTAATCGGGATTCGGTATAGTCGGGTCGGGTCGGGACGGGTCGGGCTCCGACCCGATGCTCAGCCCTATATTTGTCCTTTGCTTTTTACCATATGAAGTCATGATTGTAAAGATGAGATATATTGTTATTTACAGCAAAATTTTCCATTTATGGGATAGTGGGGTTGCCACTCTTTGGTAGCTCACATTGATGTAAAATTTTCCATTTATGGGTTACATGGTTTATTAGGTATAAACGTAATTTGAAACCAAAATATCCCTGTTTTGTAACCTAAAGAAATGAAGAACATAATTTTGTTGTGTACAATATATTCTTTTCAAAAAACATGTAACATGTTATTATTACGCATATGTGCTAGTAGTAATTTTTATCATAAATAATAGTAGTATATTGTTGCCCGCGTTGCAGCATGTATAAAAATGTTCATTTTATAAGTACCACATGTTAATACAAATAACCCGTAAAAACGTTTATTTATATTTTACGATCTTCTAATGTTTTGTCGATAACAAACGTAAAATCATTTTAACGAAACAAATAAAATACGTAAATGGTTTGAACTAATAGTTTCTAACATATTCACATTTTCACATAAAACACTAAAACAAGTATAAGTGATTTTATGATTTAATATTACATAAGTACAACAACTAGTGTTTACATATTTGGGTAAAATATACACATAACTAGTATGTAGTATATTGGGTAATATAAATGGGCAGAAACTTAAGTATCATAACCCATTAGGCAAATACATTGAATGTAGTTGGGTACAACCCAAAGCCCATGACCCATGGAGCTTGACCCATAACCCATTGCAGGACATCATGCTTATATCATATATGGATAATATCCATAACCCATGATATTGACCCATACCCAATGTCTAGATACATTGAACCCTTGGTGAGCACTCAAGAGATACATTGTATCTAGAAAGAAAACCATGGATCAACCCATAACCCATGACCCATGACCCATAACCAAAAATACCCATGGGCAAAGAGGAGCGTTCCACGGATCCCTGGCTTTGTGCTAGCCGGATCCCAAGTGGAAGGGATCCGTGGGATCTGGGGAACAATAGAGAATTTTCTCTATAAATAGAGAGCCATTTCTTCCTTTCTACTCATCACTTTACACACATACTTTCCCAAGTATTCTAACCCTCTAACCTCAGATCTAAGTGATCTATGTAGTTTGTCTTTTGTTTTTGTGTGATATTCTAGGTTTCTCTTAAAGGCAAGATCACCACTTCTTGAAGACGAGCAAGCTCAAGTCCATGAGTTGCCATGCTTCGTCATCATCAAGACAACTAAGGTTCTCTTGTTGATAGTTCTTCCTTTCTCCATAGATGTTGGGTTGAAGGCATTAGTGAAGAATGCCGAAAGTGTCAAGATGAAAGCGTTAGTGAAAGGTGCTCATCATCCGTGTCAAAGCATTAGTGAAGAATGTTAAAGGTGTCAAGACGAAGGCATTAGTGAAAGGTGCCAAGCGTTGTGTCAAAGGCATTAGTGAAGGATGCCTAAGAATCAAATCAAGTGGCATTTGGGAAGAATGTCTAGGTCGTATAATCGATGAGGTGCATCGTTATACATATAAGTATTTGTTTATTTCCAAGGATGGTGATATCCTTGATGGTGTTGTAACAAGGAGTGGATCTCCTTGATATTAGGTGTTGTGTAGTGAAGGGTAGTAGTTCCTCCATAGTAATGGAACTAGGTACTTAGCCTAGTACCTAATAAAGGGTAGGCGACGTTGTGATAGGATTAGTTCTCCTTGGTGTGAAAGAACTCGGTGGTTAGCCTAGCACCGTATAAAGGGTAGGCGACGTTGTGTTAGGTGTGGTTCGCCTTGGTGTGAAAGAACTCGGTATTTAGCTTTGTACCGAAAAAAGGTTAAGCGACGTTGTGAGGCTTCTCCGCCATAAGGAGTTGGTGTAGTGTTTACGAACTCTCGAGTAGGTGACTCGGGGAGTGGAGTAGGGCAAGGAAGGTGTCCTTGTAGCTGAACCACTATAAATACTTGTGTCGTGGTGATGTGCTTCTTACTCTTTATCTTTCATTACACGTTTATATATCTATCTATCAACGTCCAACATAAACAACCAAATAGATTGACATAAGTCGATCTAAATTTTGAAAAGGAAGTTTTAAATTGGTAAAACTATTCAACCCTCCCTTCTAGTTTTCCACAATTGGCATCAGAGCTTCGTTACCACGTTTCTTAAAGTATGTTGTACTTTAAAGACTTGATACGATCCGTGTATGTTTGAAAACTACAAAGAAGGGAATTTCTTAAAACAAAAAGTCATGTTTTTAGAAATCATCATATGTTGGATACTGATAGATCATTCTAACATTTTCCTTTGAGAAGTCTTCATACTAGGATTTGGGTATCTTAGAAGATCATGAAGTATTTCGCGTCTATGGTTTCTAAAACCATAAAAAGGGAATATAGCAAAGGATTGGGGTATCTTAGAAGATCATGAAGTATTTCGCGTCTATGGTTTCTAAAACCATAAAAAGGGGATATAGCAAAGGTATGTTTTCTTAGTTACATTTTTTTTCAAAAACGTGCTAAATTGCTTGTGGACAAAATGGTGATATATGCTTTTATCTTATAATAAGCATAATATGAAAAGTGTTTTAGTGATTTTTTTTCTTTGAAGTTTTGTTGTTAGATATCTTGTTAATCAAGCTTGAATAAAGGTAAAAATGGGTAATATAACTTCACTAAAAAGTCTACAAAGACTAAACCTTTTCGTCGGGTCAAAACATACATTTTTGTAATTCTGTGTCAGATCCGCGGATCCCTCAGGTTACACTGGACGGATCCCTCAAGCAAGGGATCCGTGGTACAGAAGACAGTTTTTGTCTGAATTTCAAAAATTCATAACTTTTTAACCGTAAGTCGTTAGAAGTCGTGCCACCTATCGTTTTAAAGGTATTTGAGTCTACTTTCATTTAAAAATAATTTCATAAACTGATTCAAAACAATAATTTACAGAATCATTGATTTATAATAGAAAGTCATTTTTCGGTCATAACTTTTGCACAAACTTTTGATCTAATTGGAGACGGATGTTTTCGCTTTCGATTAACAATGTGTCCTTTATTGAAATTAAGGTTTTGATTATATTTATAAATATAAAAGAAACTAATCAAGCTTGGTATACATGTTTATATTTAACACAAAGCGATGAAAAGAACTTTCGTATGCTATGCTAAATGATAAATTGTCTTCTTTGCATTACTTGATTATTTGCTTATCTCAAATAGCTTTTGTGCTTGTTTGATTGAATAGCATATGTGGTTTCCTTACCTTGCTATTCATTTTCTTGTTTGTCGATTTAGTAATATTCTACTAATGAATATGCTATTTGAAGGAGTGTTTGGGATAACATCTAGTTGTGTCGAAAATGTCAGTTTAGATATTTAGATAAGTCATATAGGTTGAAAAATGTTTAAAACATATAACACACTAAATGGATTTTTGATTGAGTTTGTCATATGTGCTTATATGATTTCCTTTGTTCTTGTATCATTTTCTAAAAATAACAAGAATGTACATCGGATCATAACCTACACTTGTGTTGATGATGTACTCTCCCATTTTCCTTTTCATGATCGCTCTCCAAGCTTCATAGTAGGATTGACAACTTGATTATTTCATCCGATATACTCAAGTAAATTATTTTGCAACGCAAATATAATTGTTCATATCCGAAAGTCCAAACTCAAAGCTTTCCAACAACATATGTTGAACTAGATCATCCAACCATTTTTTTTACCATATGGACAACTTTTAAACTTATTTTTAACATGACGCCTTCGTCACCTTAGTTGTCTCAAGTATAATATTAAACAAAGCAAAGTATCATCATTGTTACTCTTCGATAGGCTATTGTAGGAATATAAATTTTCCTAACTTGAGAATGAATACTGGAGAACTTATTGCACTAGAAACTTAATCTGACCTAACGGTTGAATTGCTTCCTTGATAGAAGTTGGGTATGTGGAATCACCCGTAAAAATGGTCGTGTATAGCCGTAATTGAGCACCGCTAGTAACAGTCTCATATTCATTCTCTCACTTGGGAAATTTATACTCCTATGTTTTCCTAAAGTAAGTTTACAATGGAAATACTTTGCATTGTCTTAGGATTACTAATCAAACAAGTTGTAAAATAAAATTTTCTTTTAGTTAATCACAACCACTTGCCTCATCAAGCGATTATCTTGCTTTGATCGAGAAGAGCTACATGACTTCATGGACGAAGTTCATTGTATGCTAATCACCATCCGTAATGACTATACATAGTTCATTGCTTCCGTTGGCCAAAACAACCCTATTGTCTTGAACACCATCATCTACTCTGCACGCCATTGTTAATACAAACGATTTACTAATCTAGATCGTAAATCTATTTTGAGCTTCTTGAATAACGGTTGTTAAGTTTGATAAACCTATGTGTTACTTGTGAGCTAGATCTCATTTAATTGCTTATGTGCTATTTCTACATGCTCTTAGTATGTTTTACTTGTATACATGTATACTTACTGTAGAGATCATTAGCTTCTAAGTTCGATACTTAGAACAAACGCTCCCAGATGCCAGATCCCTAGTTTGTAACTATCCGGATCCCTCAAGTGAAGGATCCGTGGGATCCGGGCGAATAGAAGTGGAATTTCAATCCTTTACACCTCAAACCATGTTCCTAGACTACTTCACACTAGCTGAACTTAATACCTTAGGATCTCTTAAGTCCTTCTCAAGCTTAGTAAGCTTCACACTCACTCATAGCTCATTAAGGATCACACTAAAAGTGCTTTTCAATCTATCGTTTCACCTAAACTCATTACTCTTCCACTCTCTATATCACTCATTATTTCTCACATGATCCCTCACATCTAGACCTAGAAATCTTTCGATTATGGCAAAATTGATCATAATCATCCTTACCTCAAAATTGGTCGAAATGGATCAAATTCTAGTTCTTCCACCTTAAAACCTTTAGGATCTTCTCCAAGACATTATCCTAAGTCACTATCTGATCACTAGGATCATCTAGCTCCATTTGACACTCTCAAGATTTTAGTGTCATCTTTGTTCATTCATTGGTACTCACGAAAGTTCCAATTTCTTTCATATAAGGCAATCATTAGCTACATCACTCATTGCCCTTGAACATTTAACTACCCTTCCATTTAAAGACACTTAGGAGAACTGAAACATTCAAAAAGTTATAGGCTTTAGACCTTTGAAACATCACTTCTATCCTTTCCTAGCTGCTGAGAGCCGGATCCCTAGGATTAGCCTAGACGGATCCCCCATTGGTGGGAACCGTAGGATCCGGGTGACAGATTTATGTCAACTCTTGCTCGAACAATCATTTCAAGCTCATCTTACTAACTTGAACACTCCACCTCATCATAATTAAATCTCTGAAGTAGACTCTTGTGCATGCTAATCATCACATTCCAAAGGATATTAGAGACTTAAGTCTTGAATGCACTTGCTAAATCCTTCCCTTTATAAGTCATCTTGCTAGAATCCCTTAGTCATCAAACACAACATAATTCTCAGCATTTAGAAACCTTTTCCTTAGTCATTTCATCATGAGGAAAGCTCCTAGTGCTAACTCATCCAACCAAGAACCACCCAAGAAACTTGCTCGTGTTGTACACGAAGTTTCCTCAACCGAATCATCCCCGGTTAAACCCACAAATGGTAGGACTTCCCATCCACCGAATCATCATCCGTAAGAGATAATAGTGCTAGAATCTCACCTCAACAAACCCAATCAACAATTGTCAAGAGAACCGCAATAATTAGCATTAAACCTCTTAGGTTAGAAAAGGGATCATCGAGCTCTAAACCAAACGTACCTAGTTCTAGCAAAACGTATAAACCTTCATTCCTAGAGCATGGACTACACTCCTTTACCGAGCCTCTCTCTATTCATTAGAGTATTCACCACCGAGAACTTCCCATTCACCAACCTTCTTGTTAAAATAGGAACCACCAACATCACCAACTAGTCCATCGTTGGAAACAAGGAACCACCAAGGACTTGATCATGTGGAGGAATTTCCATTACCACCACTCTCATTCCTAGTATAACCTCATCCTAAATTATTCAATGTACCTCCACCATCATTTGTAGAACCTCCTCAAAACATCATGTTCCTAATCAAGACAATAATTGCTCTAATTGTCTAATCACCCAAGGACTTGTTCAAGAAGTACGAAATGAGTTGCATTTCATGTTTAATTATCTTCTTGAAAGATTGGACCAAATCAACAAGTCTACTCATCCCTAGACTCAAGCACATTATTTCTTCTTAAGCTTTGGTCACTTATTAGTATTAGTAGAATATGGCTAAATCATTCTCTTAGTTTTTAGAGATTTGTTGATCATCTCTTATGTTTTATTGAATGATAGTTTACTTGCCATATTGCATTGAGTATATGTTTGTTGGTTGAATACATATCTCATTTTGATGTTAACATTACTTGTTACATCACCATTGCTGAATTTAATCATCAGCTATACGGATCCCTCAAAATTGCCTAGACGGATCCCTACTAGGAGGGAACCGTGGGATCCGTGAGACAGAAAACTATTTTTCTACTAACTTGGATCACATATGCAAGAAATTGTGCATTATACTTGTTTTCTAACCTTTGTTTTGTAGTTATTCAATCTACACTTGAAGCCTTTTGACACCCTAAAGCTAGGGGAGCTTTGTGTCAAAACAATACATTGTAATATTAGGATTACATTTCTCGACATCCCTTTGCAAAATTGCAATCATCAAGGGGGAGCACATTCGTAACTTAGACGAAATCTTTTGCAAACTTAGTTGCAAACAAACTAGATTACTATTACTTTCTTGACGCCCTTACCTAGGGATGGACTCGTCAAGGGGGAGTAAAGACGAGATCCTTTCCCGTTACTTGCTCTCTACCTCTTTTTATTTCTTTCACATGTTTTTTCTTAAAAACAATGTGTTGCTTTCTTTCAAGGCTCTTTTTGTTTTGACAAAAAGAGGGAGAAGAAAGTAAAAACACAAATTCAAACTTTTATGAATTTTAGATTTTTCTTAAAATAATTTTATGTTTTGTTATCAACAAAAAGGGGGAGATTGTTAATACAAATAACCCGTAAAAACGTTTATTTATATTTTACGATCTTCTAATGTTTTGTCGATAACAAACATAAAATCATTTTAACGAAACAAATAAAATACGTAAATGGTTTGAACTAATAGTTTCTAACATATTCACATTTTCACATAAAACACTAAAACAAGTATAAGTGATTTTATGATTTAATATTACATATATACAGCAACTAGTGTTTATATATTTGGGTAAAATATACACATAACTAGTATGTAGTATATTGGGTAATATAAATGGGCAGAAACTTAAGTATCATAACCCATTAGGCAAATACATTGAATGTAGTTGGGTACAACCCAAAGCCCATGACCCATGGAGCTTGACCCATAACCCATTGCATGACATCATGCTTATATCATATATGGATAATATCCATAACCCATGATATTGACCCATACCCAATGTCTAGATACATTGAACCCTTGGTGAGCACTCAAGAGATACATTGTATCTAGAAAGAAAACCATGGATCAACCCATAACCCATGACCCATGACCCATAACCAAAAATACCCATGGGCAAAGAGGAGCGTTCCACGGATCCCTGGCTTCGTGCTAGCCGGATCCCAAGTGGAAGGGATCCGTGGGATCCGGGGAACAGTAGAGAATTTTCTCTATAAATAGAGAGCCATTTCTTCCTTTCTACTCATCACTTTACACACATACTTCCCCAAGTATTCTAACCCTCTAACCTCAGATCTAAGTGATCTATGTAGTTTGTCTTTTGTTTTTGTGTGATATTCTAGGTTCCTCTTAAAGGCAAGATCACCACTTCTTGAAGACGAGCAAGCTCAAGTCCATGAGTTGCCATGCTTCGTCATCATCAAGACAACTAAGGTTCTCTTGTTGATAGTTCTTCCTTTCTCCATAGATGTTGGGTTGAAGGCATTAGTGAAGAATGCCGAAAGTGTCAAGATGAAAGCGTTAGTGAAAGGTGCTCATCATCAGTGTCAAAGCATTAGTGAAGAATGCTAAAGGTGTCAAGACGAAGGCATTAGTGAAAGGTGCCAAGCATTGTATCAAAGGCATTAGTGAAGGATGCCTAAGAATCAAATCAAGTGGCATTTGGGAAGAATGCCTAGGTCGTATAATCGATGAGGTGCATCGTTATACATATAAGTATTTGTTTATTTCCAAGGATGGTGATATCCTTGATGGTGTTGTAACAAGGAGTGGATCTCCTTGATATTAGGTGTTGTGTAGTGAAGGGTAGTAGTTCCTCCATAGTAATGGAACTAGGTACTTAGCCTAGTACCTAATAAAGGGTAGGCGACGTTGTGATAGGATTAGTTCTCCTTGGTGTGAAAGAACTCGGTGGTTAGCCTAGCACCGTATAAAGGGTAGGCGATGTTGTGTTAGGTGTGGTTCACTTTGGTGTGAAAGAACTCGGTATTTAGCTTTGTACCGGAAAAAGGTTAAGCGACGTTGTGAAGGCTTCTCCGCCATAAGGAGTTGGTGTAGTGTTTACGAACTCTCGAGTAGGTGACTCGGGGAGTGGAGTAGGGCAAGGAAGGTGTCCTTGTAGCCGAACCACTATAATTATTTGTGTCGTGGTGATGTGCTTCTTACTCTTTATCTTTCATTACACGTTTATATATCTATCTATCAACGTCCAACATAAACAACCAAATAGATTGACATAAGTCGATCTAAATATTTAAAAGGAAGTTTTAAATTGGTAAAACTATTCAACCCCCCCTTCTAGTTTTCCACACCACATTAAGATTTAACAATGGGAGGTAATTGAGTTGCTGACAGTTTTGATTGAAATACTCAACTTTGCAATTAGTTAAAGCATATTGTAAGTACTGTACAAGTATATAATGCATACAGTAGAGTGTCCTTAAGGCTGAGCATTACAGACCAAAAACCGACCGAGACCGAGAGAACCGACCGAAAACTGACCTACCCGAAGGACGAGTGGTCCGGTATTGGTCTAGATTATTTCCTTATTTTGGTCTCGGTCTGGTTCTGTCGGATCGGGTCTTACGTAAAACCCGACTATTATGCCTTCTTGGACTGGACCGGACCGAACCAAACACATTCAGTTCAGTCCGGTCCTCGGTCTAAGGTTTTGGGCTAGTTCGGTCTGGGTCCAGTCCGGTTTTAAACCGTTGATCACCCTGAAGTGTACCAGTCAAAAGTATGAGTGTTCAAATCATTTCCCTTTATCAATAGTATGATTTTCCTCAATAAAAGTATAAAGTTTAATAGGTTTAAAGGTTAATTTGTTATAATACTATTTTCAAGGTAGTTTTAAAATATAAAGTTATATGTTTAAGGTAGTTTCATAACTTGTTATGTTTAAACCAAATAAATGTCTAATCCATAAATCATTGACAAGTATATTACGTATATATTTTTTCTTTTCAAATTTTCATCAATCATTTTCTTAAATTAACCAATCAAATAATTATATACATAATCAAACATGATTATTAAGCACAATAATTATTTTTCTTTTAAAAATTTTAAGTACTTTAAGTCTCATTTTGTGAGCCACTTTAATTTGTAAAACTACACGTTTTATTTTTGGAGTGAAAGGGAAAGGCTTGGGGTGGTAATTAAAAAAAATTGTGTTCCTGAGATTTTTTAGGTGAGGAGAAGAAAGTAAATGATAGTAAATTACACCAAAATTACTCTCCAAATCTTCTTCCCAAATTGGGATGAAATGGAGTGAAGTTGATTTTCAAGCTTTTTTTTCCTAACATCCTCCTCTTTTCATTCCAAACTAAAGGCATGGGTGAGCTTTCTCACTATACCTCGCTCTTCTTTTATCCCGCCAGGTTTCTTATTCCTGTTCCGTAAATTTCGTACGTAGACAGTTAGTTGCTCTGACTAGTTAGTAGACTGGAAGCCAGATAAGGAAGTCTGGTCTAGCTCTCGAAAGTGGAAGGCCGAAAAAGGATAGCTGAAAGTGGGGAAAGTAGGGCTACTCACATTGATTTACAACTCAATGGGTTTCGAAGATAAAAATCCTTTATTGGACCATAAATTGCCCGGTAAATCCATGAATTAAATTTGATTATTCCTTCTTATTATTAAGCATCTGAATCATGAATTATCTTTTTATGACCCATGAATCCGATTGATTCGTCCTTATGGAAGTTCCTTGCCTACTTCTTCGCATCTGCCTTTATTATGTTTCAAACTTGGAAACACAACATAAAAAATATATTTTTTATTCTTCTCCTCTTTACTTCTCTCTTTTTTCTCTCTCCATCTTTTTTTTTTTCTGGTTATTACTCACGAACAGAGTGTAAAGTTTTGGTATAAAAGAAGGGCATTTGAAACGGATAATAATGATGACAAAGTATGTAAGTTAATAACATTCCAAATATTAAGGGCCCGTTTGGTTTGCATTAATGGGAATGAGACTATGACTTTCAAAGTCATAGTAGGTGTTTGTTTTGTTTTGTTTTGTGGGCCCGGTAATGAAATGGGTATATCATAGTCATAGATTCATTACACACCAATTTGGTGTCTATGAAATCCATTCCCGTGGACCCCTCTTTTTTCCACTACAAAATTAAAATATCTATACACTTTTTCATACCATATTTTATCAATCAAACATAAACAATCGTAATGATACACTTTTTCATACCCATTATCATTCCACCTCATTCCAAATCTGATACCCATTGTCATTCCTGGCAATAAACCAAACGAGCCCTAAAGAATATTATTTGATTCGACCTCATCCTTTTGTCTCATCTATGTACTGTTTAAGGACCTTAAAAAATTATATTTAATACTGTAATATTTTGGTCACATAAGTTAAAAATCGTATTATAAGTATGTTAGTAATATACAAATATAAATAAATATGTGAAGCATTTGTTGGGGCAATTAAACATGTGAAGCGTGCCGTGCAAATTAACATTTTAACATCACCACATTCTATTTGTAATTTTCCATTCCTCGTTATTTCACTATCCATCATATTTCACATCCTAAGCTTCGTTAAAATATTAAATAAAAAGTGAAAAGAATTATAGTAATTAGTAATGTAAATGGTTGTGTTAAGTTAAATTTCAATATGGTCTTCATATAGCATATCTTTCATATGGTTTGTAAAACATTCCAGTTGAACTAAAAACTCTCTATCCTCAAAAAAAAGTTTATATATGCATGTTTGATATGTGTGCATGGTATGATACGGGTAAACAGGTGGGACGCTTGTTTCCTGAGGGGAACCGTCATCCACCATTGTGGGAATAGAGGTGATCACAAAAAAAAAATTCCCCGAGAGGCACTTGAGTCCTGCAAATTGGAAGATAGAGAAAAGTCATTTTAAAAGAGAGAGTATTTAACCGATTGAAAAGGATAATAATGTACTAATATAAAATTAAGGGAATGAGAAAAAAGTTGCTACAAATGTTAAAAAGAAAATTGACCGAAAAAATAAAGAAAATAATTTTTGGTGCAGTGAAGTTGATGTGAAGAAAGAAAAACTCAAATCAAACCTATATTAGTCGATATTTGTGTATTAGGCCCGAAAGTTGTATAATTTTATTAGGCCGCCCATATTAATTTAGAATTATCTATTGTACCTTATATACTGGTGAGTTGATTTCAATAATAATCAAGCAATTATACCTTTCAATAACCTACACCCTAAGATAAACTTGTATAACTCAAAAATAAAAAAAGTGTTTGTGTGATGACGTACCCTCCGATCAGGTCGAAGGACACCCATTCGGGGGGTGTCCTTCGACCTCAGTTGAATTTGCATTACGAAGACCCAAGTCTTTCTTCATAAGTCATTGGTGGCGTAAAATCATTCATCATTGACATGGTTACCAGTTGGGAATTCGCCAGCCGAAGGCCTATGCCCTTCGGAGTCTTCTCTTGAAGGCACCAAGACAAAGGAGAACCTTGACTTGGTCTTCCCCCACGTTCCCACTATCTCCTTAGCTTCCCCTCCAAGACAGAGAGAGTGGGGATGAAGCCCTAGCGGTTACCACAAATCATAGGACGCCCCCATGATCTCCGAAACGTGTGCTAACACTCTCCAAGCTTATTTCTTCACCTATAAATAGGTTGAACGAGTCATTTCAATGGTATGTTCACTCAACACAGTATTTCACATACTCCATATTATTTACAACACATATCACATACTTACTCTCACGCCGGAGGTGGTTCGCAGGGCCCAACCCCTGCGCAATCACTTAACAAAGTGTCTACTATTTCTTATTGCAGATTGGCTACAAGTTTGGCGCAAGCATATCACCCCTCATACCCTTTGATCACCATCGAAGGCCTGGTAGTACGAATTATTGTACAACCAGTGGCGCCATCCGTGGGACCCGCTACTATTGGTCTCGTTATTCCAAACTTATACCCAGTCAATCACGCTCACTAGTTTTACGGCACGAATCAAGGAAGAGGGGATACACCCCCTCCGGGTTTCTCGACCTTGACACCAATCCCAGTCAATGATCCTAACAGCCTTCCCAACATAACCGCATCCACCTTTACCACACGATCTCACCCTGAAATAACTCCCAACAACCATGCCTCAACCTCGGCTAACCCTGAACCGGTAATCAACCCAGCGTTTGTCGAAACTAACATCGAAGCACTAGAGTCTTTACTGAGGGCTCGAAGGAGGCAGGCTCGGAATGTGGAGATGCGAAGGGAGTTGGAATACTCAAGCGATGAATATGACGAAGAGTTGGAAATGGAGGCTAAGCCCTTGGCTCCTAGGGCTACACGCTCAGTGCTAAGGATAGGGTCTCCGAGCAGTCGAAGGCCGAGTGGAAGGTCGGTTGGTTTTGAAGATGTTCCGGAGAGGGCTCCGACGAGAAGGGAAGGAACAATAGAAGACTCCAATGGAAGGAGTCACCGAAGGGAGACTACGGATGTTAACTTGCCACCACTCTTGGCGGCTCATCTGGGGAGAACTGAGGCAGGGGTTCCGTTGCAGCCTTCTCACGCATCCGGCGTAGAAGGCAATCCATCTCAAATGAATGGGGGAGGAAATCTTCCTCCTCATGGTATGTACCCTCCTTTTCAGGCTCAATCCTACCCTCAAGGGGTTTATCTCCCACCTAATGGGTAGGCTAGCAACCCTAGTTTTACTCAACCATACGGAAGCATGCCCTATGGGCAACCTATGGTGTACCCTTCGTATCCTGTCGGAAATTGATAAGGTTTTAAAATGTACCTTTTTGAGGGGTCGTTTAAGCCCTTATTTGATCACTTTTGTATCCGTTACTGCTTAATATCGTTCCTTTTCACTTTTTAGGTCTCTTGAAGGCAAAATGCTGGAATGGCACTTATTTGGACGAAAAGGCGTGATTATACGAAGAAAATGGCCAAAGTCAGAATCGAGACACTCAAAGCTGCTGAAAACATAAGGTGACGGCGTCAGGTGTTAATTGTGACGCCGTCGGAGGATCTTTGTGACGGGACATAAGCCAAAACTCCTATTTTCAAGTGACGACGTCAAGTTATAAAAGAGTAGGCCGTCGCAACTCAGACGGCCTAGATGTAATCCAGACGGCGTCAGAAGCTGAAGAGGACGGCGTCACAAGCATAAGGTGACGCCGTCGCAAGTCTACACGACGGCGTCACAAAACATAAGGTGACGCCGTCGCAGATGTAATATTATATATAGAATCCGAATTTTTCAGTATTTAGTGTGTAGTCTTTTGGAGTAAAAACCTAAACCGAACCAAGGATGTCTTGTACAGTATTTTAGGGTTCCAAACCCTATCTTACACCAAGATAAGTGTTTTACTTCATTAATACAATTATGTCTTTGATTATTTGTGTGTATGCTTGCATGTTTTCCATGTCCGGCTAATTTACTTGTGTGTTTGCTTAGGGAATATGAAACTTGATTATTGAATATTGATTGGTTGTCTCTTATCTTAGTTGATTAATGATCTAGTAATGCGATAGGTCATTCGTTGTGTACTTAATGCTTGATTAAATCTTTGTGAACCTTAGAATATGACTCCTTGAGTAGTTGTAATCTAAACCATCCAAAGAGTGCCTTAGAGTAAGAGTTTATTATCCCTAGTGGGTTTTGTAGACGAGACCCTTTGGTAAGTTCAAAGAGTTAGGGAGAAACGCAAACCCTACAACCTTAGACACACAACGCAACTAGGAATAAGGACGTGACAATTCAACCACCAATAGGAGATAATTAAGGAGTAGTAAAACCTAAGTAAACACATCTTTAAACTATCATACGAGCACACATTAATTAGACATAGACTACATACACCTTAGATTAGATAATTAGATAAGTAGAGTAATCGGTAGAAATACCAACCCCCCAAATTCAAACCCCGAGATTCGTACCTTTCCTTTCCTTAAAAAATATAAAAAGATAAAAAAATAATCTTCCTCAACCCCAACCTTAGCGTAGTAACTTCTCACTAGCATTCCTATTCCCCTAGAGAACGATATCAATACCCGTGGCTTACCCTAATACTACACTACAACGATTAGGTTCACTGCCTAGGGTGTTGAAAAACTTGCTCGACGAAAAGGAAGTTCCTTTGACCCTGAACGACGCGTGTAGCGTTATCAAGTTTTTGGCGCTGCTGCCGGGGAATAGAATAGCTAGTTAGTAGTCCACCTCGTTTAGGTTTCTTTGCTTGATTCCTATCAAGTAAACTTTTTTCTCATTTTTTAGCTTCCTCTTAGTCTATCCCCCTTCTTCGTGACCTTTGTTCGTAATCCCATCACTTTTCATCATGGAAGGTGATAACCACCCACCATTCATCAACCCACCACCAATTGACCCGCCAAGAGCCCGTACTCTTGGTGAATACTCGAGACCAAGCCACTTAGGTTATAGGAACACCATTGAGCTTCCCGACCAAGCCCAAACTACGGCCCTGCGATCCGACACCATCCGGTTGGTGCAAAACGGATGTGCATTCCACGAACTTC
The DNA here is from genome assembly GCA_019973895.1 of Chrysanthemum seticuspe. NCBI lineage: Eukaryota > Viridiplantae > Streptophyta > Magnoliopsida > Asterales > Asteraceae > Chrysanthemum > Chrysanthemum seticuspe. The sequence continues at coordinate 287,509,548 of BPTQ01000004.1, read as the reverse complement.
GTTCCGAAGATCCAAATCAGCATCTGAGGGATTTCTTCAAAATTGTCGATTCCATCGACCTTGATGCTACTACTCGGGAGACCACGCGCCTGCGTCTCTTCCAATTCTCTCTACGGGACCAAGCTAGTAATTGGCTTGAGCGACTTCCCGCCGGCTCCATCTCAAGTTGGGATGGTCTTACCTCTCGCTTCCTTGCTCAATTTTTCCCACCGGGGAGAACCACTAAGCTTAGGAATGACATCTTGATGTTCCAACAACGTCAAGGTGAATCTCTCTACGAAGCATGGACTCGATTCAAGGACTTACTTCATAAAGTCCCTCATCACGGCATTGATCTTTGGCTCCAAGTCCAAATTTTCTATGATCATGTCAACTTCCCCACCAAGCGATCCATTGACCAAGCGGCCGGTGGAAAACTTAGTGATCTCACCGCGGAAGAATCATGGGGTATAATAGAGGACCTTGCCCTCTATGACAACGAAAGTTGGGATGACCCTCGTGAGCTGCCCAAAACCGTTAAGGCAATCTCCTTGCCTCCCATCGACTCACAACCTTCCGACCGTAGGATGATTGAACTTGAAGATCAAGTAAAATTCCTAATGAGTTCCTACGAAAATCCTAAGTCTTCACACCATGTGAACAAAGTTTCTTCCTCGTGTGAGCCGTTTTGTGATCCTCATAACACGCGCACTAGCACCCGATCCCCCGAACATGCTTCCGTTGACTACGCATCCTCGCGTATTAATGGAACAGGAGGAAGATTCCCTACAATACCCGGACCTAGGAATTTCAATGAAACCCGAGAGGCATGGAAAGGCAAGCCCGACTTCTACTGGGGACAAACCAAGGAATTCACTTCCAATGATTTTTCATGGCCCCCACCTAACGGTCCTAACCAACAAAACATCGAAGGGATGTTGCAAAACCTTGTTGCATCCCAAGAATCCCAAATAGCTAAGCTCTCGGACCGCTTTAACCAACAACAAGCCAAAATGGATAGGAAGATAGACAACCTTTTGAAAGCCATAACCAACAGTGATAGGAAGGTTAATGCTATCTCAACTCCCGAGCCTTCTGGTGTAGAGATTAAGGACCCAAGTAAGCTAGCTAAGCACGTTCAATTCGTCAATACCATCGCCTTAGTTAAACCTAATGAAACAAATGACGAAGAGGACCATACACTTGAGAATAATGAAACAACCAAGGAAGTAGATGAAGTAGACAATGACTATTTCAATAAGTTTCCTACGGAAGAAGAACTATCTCGCCACCCTCACTTAGTGCGTGACCTCCGTCACATGTATGTTAGGAAAAGCCCTCGAATCAAGTTTGGGAACCCTTGGAATCTTAACATACCATGTTTCATAGGACACCTTTTTGTGGCAAAGGCCTACATTGATCGCAAATCCCCAATCAACATAATGACTAGCACCTACTACAATTGGGTAATGAAGAAGCCTATTCCAACTAGGCAAGACCCCGATAATCCTAGGGTTAAGTGAAATTTTCTTGGTAGAGTTAAGGGATTGCCCGTTTATGTAGGTAGTTTCACGTTTTCTACGGACTTCATAATTGTGGATGATATTAGCACGGCCATAGTGTAACAACGCGCATTTTTCGGGTTACTTTTCATATTTTTGAAAATTTACTATTCACATTTACTATTCACTTTCACTATTCATCCCGTAAAATTTTTAATCCACATTCTCGTAAGATAAATTATTTTAGTAATAACCTGAGAGTTCGACCATCGTTAGATCATTTTCGCAAAAGTTATTAAGTAAACATCGTTTTAAAGTTTCGTTTTAGACGGTCTACCGTTTAAACATCACGCGCATAACGAAAATCAACTCTGACAATTTTCCTCGCATCAGATAAATTTTTAGATCACTCATAATTAATTTGAGAATTTTAAGATTTATTATTTTTAATATTACCAAATAAGCCCAGCGCAGAACAAAACTAAACTTACGTTTTAAACAATTCTACTTACACCCAGGCTTAACGATTATTGCACTGTGTTTCTAATATGTTTTTGACACTTTTACATTTTTTGGAAAAGTCAAACATATTTCCCTCCTCCTTTGACCATAAAGGAATTAACCTTATACGTTCTACATTTTTGCATAAATCGCGTAACTTTTAAACTTCACAAATAACTGTTAAGTTATCCCGCGTATGAATAAAACCACATTTTAACATCTCATATCACTTTTAGACTAATTTTAGTCTACTCTAAATAAATTCACGGTCGTTTCCCTGAAATTTCGTTTTTTTCCGATAAACTGCGAATTACGCTTTTTTGACCCGTATTTCCAGCTTTAAGCAGCGTTTTTGCACCCAATAAGACTTATCAACCATTTTATATTTTTATATGGAGTATAATGATGAGTTTCATCATTCCTGCAAGTTTCATATTTTTACGATACCTGGTTTTACGTTTTATGGCTTCGGTTAGCATTTAACGGAACCAAAACTCACTCCGTAATCAAGATAATACCAAAAATATCCACCTAAGTCATCTTATCTCTATATGAACGAAATTAGGGAGGGGATTCATCACCTTGGTGTCAAAATCCTAAGCATGCTTCCTTTAGATCATTTACATGTGTAAATTTAACTATGGTTAGTTTTTAACCCAATATATAGTTAACTAAAATCTTTAGCCTATAAATACCAAGCATAAACCTTCATTTATTCTTGCACCACCCCTTCTTAACATCTAAAGTCCTAAACCTAAGGCATTTCTTATAAATCTTGTAAGAACATTCATGTGTTCTTGAAGAAAAACTAGCGTTTGATCTTCGTTCTTGGAAGTTTTCAAGAAAGAGTCGTTATAATCTTCAAATAACTTCAAGTCTCCAAAAAGAAGTTGTTATAATCTTCATTTCTTCTTCGGGTTCTCAAGAAGGCATTGTTATAATCTTCTAATAGCCTCGGGTTTTCGAAGATTGCAAATTCTACGTCGAAGCTCCGCTTATATTTTGTTTTCTCCGTAATACTCAAGCATTCTATATTAAGGTAAGTATTTATAAAACTCAAACTTATATAAATACTTATAAACTTTGTTAGTTTATTTATTGTATTTATAAACTCTTAATATATCATAGAATCAAGTAATTAAAATACATGTTTTACGTATTAAGTGCTACAATAGTAGGGAGCTTCATGTGAGGGGTTTCATTTGAGTAAAATGTATCGACGAGTTGTTGGATTTACGACTTAAAGTGTCCTAGCTCCTCGAACGTTTACTGCATGACCTCTGAATTATGATGGCCCGAACGGTAGTACGAGTTATACAAACTAAAACCATTTCTACAAACAAACATACAAATACTACATCACGATCAATATAGAGACGTATATAGTTTTGTTATTTCTTTCGCATCATTATTTCAAACCTAAGTCGCAACATCCTATTCTAGGTTGCTCGTAGAAGTTCTCACGGCATATCCATCATTCTCATTATACATTTGCTATCAATTACTTTGAGGTGAGTTTCATAGCCCCTACTTTTATACCTTTTGAATTACTTTTTGGGGGAGATACATGCTCAAATATTTTCATTTACTTTCACAAGTACTCTAAACTTTTACTGATTACCGTGAGTTTCATAGCCCCTACTTTAATACATTTTGAATTACTTTTGGGGGAGATACATGCTCAAATATTTTCATTTACTTTCACAAATATTCTAAACTTTGACATATTACTGTGAGTTCATAGCCCCACTTTCTATTATTTAATTGTTTTACAAACCCTTGGGGGAGATACATGCTTTATTTTTAAACCGAACACATTGCTTTGAAACTATATGTTTATCTGAACTGAATGTTTATTTATGCTAAGTAATAGTAATGCTATACGTGAATTGCATTTATATAATTATGTGCATATATAATTGTATCAAACCAAAGCGGGCTCGAGTATCATATACTTGAGGCAGCCGTATCAAACAAAAGCGGGCTCGAGTATCATATACTTGAGGCAGCCGTATCAAACAAAAGCGGGCTCAAGTATCACAACGTATTGAGGCAGGCGTATCAAACAAAAGCGGGCTCAAGTATCACAACGTATTGAGGCAGCCGTATCAAACAAAAGCGGGCTCAAGTATCACAACGTATTGAGGCAGCCGTATCAAACAAAAGCGGGCTCAAGTATCACGTATTGAGGCACCCAACATATCTTTGGGTATAGGCACCCAAGATATCTTTGGGTATAGGCACCCAACATATCTTTGGGAATAGGCACCCAACATAACTTTGGGTAGTGGCACCAAGCATAATTTGGTTTCATCATGAGTTTAGTGCAATAATAACTGTTTTGTTTTCAAACCATTGGTGTGAATTTATAACTCACACTACAAACATTATGTGTTCAACTGATTTTCTAAACTCTATGAATTTCACTCAACCTTTGTGTTGACAGTTTTAAGCATGTATTTCAGGTCCATAATGTCGGAAGCTGGCACGAATGAGCAAAGATACTGAAGAAGGCTATAAATTTTATTATCATTCGAAAACCCATTTAATGTATTTTGTAAACTTGGAACCATCTGGGACCTTATTTTTGTAAACTCTGATATTTATATAAATCGAATGATAAATCTTTTAAAACGACTCCATTAGAGTACGTTTTCTATTGTTATGACTGTTGTGCCATGAAGTAACACCCAGTTTGAATTCCGCTGCATATCACGAAATTGGGGGTGTTACACATAGACCCTAGCTTGTCCCATGTTATTCTAGGAAAACCTTTCATAGAAAGCACCGGGATGACCTATGATCCCTCGTTAGGAGTAGTGCGATTCAAGGATGAGACCGATGACATAGCTTACCAAATGCCGTTTAAGATTGAGAAGTTTTCATCACTCTCTAATGATGAAAAGGAACTTAAACTATCGGTCTATTATAGGAATGATGAGGATAGGGAAAAAGGAGTAAATTATGTTATGGCTAAGATTTTCGGATTCTATAAGGATTGCTTGAACTTAGGACCAGAATATAGGACCAAGTGGGGAAAGGACGAACTCTTAGAGAGGTGCATCATAGGGCACTTCTACAACATGGAATCCCCCATTAGAGACCGTCAGAAGGAAGAAGGTGACGGTAATGAAGTAACGTAGGAGCACGACTACGAGTCTAGCTACAAGACTCTTAAATAAAGAAAAGCGTTTCGTGGGAGGCAACCCATGCTTAATTGTTTGCTTGTTAGTGTCATATATCTTTTATTGATTGTTTATTCTCATGTTTAATTTTGTAAAAATGCTTTATTTTGTTTTTAACCTCGTCTTAATTGCATATAAAGGTATTTTACATAAGGGATAAGTGTAGGGAGGATTACACACGTTTTCAAGGAAACGTAAACATGAGAATAACAATTCATTAAAAGATATATTTGTGTGTTTGTTCGAGTCAAATGCTTGTATCGAGTCATGATGGATGTTTTGCAGAAATTTTTCCAGATTCTAAAGATACAAAATTTTCCAGAATTTTTTCCAGAAAATCGCAGACCAGTTTTTGTCAGGATAACCTGACGGCGTCAGGATCGCAACTTGACGGCGTCAGGAAGGAGTAAAAACAACAGATTACTTTTTTCTCGTTTTCTGAGCTACTTAAAAAAATTTTGGAATTTTCCAGGTCTTAATTTTCCAGAAATTTTGTAAACATCCATTCCACAAGCATTATATCCTAGTTTAAATCGAGTCTTATATATATTATTACCGCCGATTTAACGCGAAGGTTTCGTTTGTTTTCTTCAAGTGTGCAGGTTTAATTTATCAAGAAGAAGTTACATAAGATTGGAAGGAGTTTTTCACGCATAAATTATTCTTGGAAAGGATTTAGCCACTACTTCACATACGGATCCTACCGAGCTAATCAGGGGAGTACTAGTTTCTTTCGTTTTTAATTACCTTTCATTATCATACCTTTGATACTTTCGGGGAACATTGGGGACAATGTTCAGTTTAAGTGTAGGGAGGGAAAATAAAACGGGAACTTTGAAACTATGTTTATCCTTGATTATTTGCTTTGTCCAATTGTATTTGTGTAATAAACCATGAGAAAATGTCGGTTAGGGTAATTTTGGCACCAAATTTAAAATTTTTCATGACATATAAGAGTGGGCCATTAGTCTTAACAAAAGCGTCTCACGGATAGGAAGTTACATGACTAGCACAAAAAACCCTTTACCACCTAAATTCCACCAAAATGTGAGGATCGCCCTTAGATTAGTAGGAATTAAAAGCATTCATCTTCAATGCTTAGAGTGTGAACCGGTAGTATATTAGATTCTAGAACTTGTTTTGTGATGCATTCTGAGATCGCTAGTAAGACTACACTTGTGTAGTTAGGAATAACTAAATGATAAGACGCATTAGGATAACCCTTGTTTGATACCCGTAATATATTACTTTTTCCACATCGGTTGAGTAATTCCCCCACACCCTTTGCGTTGTACTCGTCTTTAGTACACGATACCCCTAGTTAACCCCTCAGAGCCTATCCTTTTCGCGGTTCTCGTGATGTTTCGGTTTTTCCGGAATATCAATGAAGAGCATTGTTTACATCCCACCCCCCAAATATACACCCAAATCGCCTTAGCCTACCCTGTATGCACTCACTTTTAGTGCATTATTGTTATCACCCTAAACCCTTAGTTCAATTATCTAGTTGCTTGCATGAGTTGCTAAGTCGAGTCATATCCTTTGTATACAGTTTTGGGACGATTGGGATTCATGGGAAAAGTTAAAGTTTATGAAATGACGGGAAGGGAACGTTAATTCAAATTCCCTTTGTTTGCGTAATAATGTACCCCAAGTGTTTTGATCTTTTCAATTCGGGTCAAATTAGTGGTAGAGTAATAAAAACTCAAGTGTAGGGATGTGCCTATAAATCCCTATTATTTTGATGTTAATGTAGAGGATGGTAGAGTAAAAGTGTATGAAAAAAAAAATCGAAAAAAATAGAAAAAGAAAAAAAAAGGAAAAAAATAGAGTGATGAAAAAAAAAAACAAAAAAAACATACGGGCTACCATCCTACATCTATCCTTTAAATTTATGTTTGTTTATTTCAGTTAGCTAGAGTTTAGAGTGTCGAGTCTTGGCTTAGCAACGCCATTCTTCGTATGCTTGTAACATAAGAGATTTTTGACTTGCCACCACTATATAGCATATCCCACCAAACCCTTTGTTTCCCTACCGTAAGCCTAACATTACTACCCTTTAAAGACCTCTTTGATAGTCTTTCCTAGGTGCTTACGCCAAAGCGATGGAGGTTTGATCTATTCTCAAGCCTATGGTAATCTATGTACTAGGACCGGTTAATGAGTGTTTATCTTCCATTTCCAATTTGTTATATTTCATATACACCCGAGAGAGATGTGAGTATCCAAACACCCCATGTGAGGTGCTAGTATGTGATTTCCGTGCTTGTTATGACTTTTGCGGGGCTTATATGTGTTGTGGACCGTTTTGAACGAATGCTTCATGACCCCTAACTTATAAATTAATTGGCTAAAAGCACATTTGCTTGAGGACAAGCAAATACCAAGTGTAGGAATATTTGATAAGGTTTTAAAAGGTACCTTTTTGAGGGGTCATTTAAGCCCTTATTTGATCACTTTTGTATCCGTTATTGCTTAATATCGTTCCTTTTCACTTTTTAGGTCTCTTAAAGGCAAAATGCTGGAATGGCACTTATTTGGACGAAAAGGCGCGATTATACGAAGAAAATGGCGAAAGTCAGAATCAAGACACTCAAAGCTGCTGAATACATAAGATGACGGCGTCAAGTGTTAATTGTGACGCCGTCGGAGGATCTTTGTGACGGGACAAAAGCCAAAACTCCCATTTTCAAGTGACGACGTCAAGTTATAAAAGAGTAGGCCGTCGCAACTCAGACGGCCTAGATGTAATCCAGACGGCGTCAGAAGCTGAAGAGGACGGCGTCACAAGCATAAGGTGACGCCGTCGCAAGTCTAACGTGGCCAAGACGAAACCCTAATGACGGCGACACGACGGCGTCACAAAACATAAGGTGACGCCGTCGCAGATGTAATATTATATATAGAATCCGAATTTTTCAGTATTTAGTGTGTAGTCTTTTGGAGTAAAAACCTAAACCGAACCAAGGCTGTCTTGTACAGTATTTTAGGGTTCCAAACCCTATCTTACACCAAGATAAGTGTTTTACTTCATTAATACAATTATGTCTTTGATTATTTGTGTGTATGCTTGCATGTTTTCCATGTCCGGCTAATTTACTTGTGTGTTTGCTTAGGGAATATGAAACTTGATTATTGAATATTGATTGGTTGTCTCTTATCTTAGTTGATTAATGATCTAGTAATGTGATAGGTCATTCGTTGTGTACTTAATGCTTGATTAAATCTTTGTGAACCTTAGAATATGACTCCTTGAGTAGTTGTAATCTAAACCATCCAAAGAGTGCCTTAGAGTAAGAGTTTATTATCCCTAGTGGGTTTTGTAGACGAGACCCTTTGGTAAGTTCAAAGAGTTAGGGAGAAACGCATACCCTACAACCTTAGACACACAACGCAACTAGGAATAAGGACGTGACAATTCAACCACCAATAGGAGATAATTAAGGAGTAGTAAAACCTAAGTAAACACATCTTTAAACTATCATACGAGCACACATTAATTAGACATAGACTACACACACCTTAGATTAGATAATTAGATAAGTAGAGTAATCGGTAGAAATACCAACCCCCCAAATTCAAACCCCGAGATTCGTACCTTTCCTTTCCTTAAAAAATATAAAAAGATAAAAAATAATCTTCCTCAACCCCAACCTTAGCGTAGTAACTTCTCACTAGCATTCCTATTCCCCTAGAGAACGATATCAATACCCGTGGCTTACCCTAATACTACACTACAACGATTAGGTTCACTGCCTAGGGTGTTGAAAAACTTGCTCGACGAAAATGAAGTTCCTTTGACCCCGAACGACGCGTGTAGCGTTATCAGAAATCACCCACCATATAATGTTGTCCCCAGTTACATGCCACCTTACAACTGCCTTTATTCGGAGCCCATGGGTTCCACAACACCCTTCGTAAGGTGGATAGAAGACTACCCTTTGCCCGATGGGTTGAAAATGCCCGCACATATTGGTACTTATGATGGGAAGGGGGACCCGGATAACTTTTTACACCTGTTCGAAGGGGATATCAGAATGCAGAAGTGGGTCATGCCCGTTGCTTGCCACATGTTTACATATACCTGATTGTACAAAAGATTGCACTACCAGGCTTCGATGAGGATCAAAGTAATGAGGGGTGTATGTTCCAGCCAAGACTTGCCTGTAACCTGAGAATAAGAAATATGAAACACTACGTTAAGTGATTGCGCAGGGGTAGGACCCTGCAAACCACCTCCGGCGTGAGAGTAAGTATGTGTTATGGTTGTTTAAGTATGTGTAAGTAAAGAAATGAGTGTGAAATGAGCATACCATAATCCATTGCCCGTCCATCCTATTTATAGTGAATGAAATAGGGTTGAGAGCACTTCTGCATGAATGTCGGAGATCATGGGGGCGTTCCATGATTGTGGGTAACCGCTAGGGCTTAGTGACCCACGTTCTCAAACTTGACGGGGAAGCCAAGAGAGAGAGGGAGATCGTGGGTTTGACCAAGTCAGGAGGTTCCCTTATCCATTGTCCTTCATCAGTCATACCCCGAAGGGCTTAGGGCTTGGGATGGCAAGTTCCCCTTAGGTAACCTTCGTGCCAACGAATGGTTTGACGCCTATGGATATTTTGGAATCCTAACTTGGGCCTTCGTATGGAAGGGCTTCGACACGTCTCAGAGGAGTGTCCTTAGAGCTACTCGGAGGGTACATCATCAAGCCCCCTAGTCGAAAGTGATGTATATGAGTGATTCGTGTCCAAACAGTCAAGTTTTCTCACGCAAGCTGACCACTTGTGAATGGCCAACTGTAAGAAACTTAAAACCGTTTGAACACGAACTCAATGAAGATCTGAGGAGTATAGTGTTTCCCCAGGTCGTTTTGTCCCAGCGAGCTATGCGATGAATTATCAAACGTAAAGTGATCGAGGAGTTTGAACGGAAAAAGGATTTGATTGATATTATAACTACAGGAAAAGCCAACAAATTACAACGACTTAAATGCAAATTAAAGAAAGTTAAAAAGATAAAATCTATTAAATAAATGCTATCACTATATTTAAAATGATGTTTTTTTTTATGTTTTTATAAAACTGAAATTAAAATTTACGCGACGTACAAATAAAAACGTGAAACTAAAGCAATATTAACCCTAAAAATATGAAAATGATATTTTTACAAACCTAATGATAAAAGAAAATATATAGAAAAAGAAAACTATTTTTACAACTATTTAATAAATTATTATTAATTAAAAACTATTTTTAACTATTTAATAATTACCTAAAATACAAGAAAATAGGAAATAAAGCTAGAAAAATAAAATTATGAATTGGAAAAGTCTAAAATATCAAAATAGAATTTTCAAAACTATTTTTGTATTTTTCTGATTATTTTTCTATTTTTTATGAATTTTAAACTATTAAAAACTAATTAAATTACTAAAAATTACAAAATAAACTATGAAAAATCTGGAAAATTACTTTATTTACTTTTTATATTTATCTAAACTTAAGAAAATTGAAAAATTATTTTTTTGAACCTTTTCTTAATTTTTTGTATTAAATGCTAATTAAAAATGCTTAAAAACTAATTTAAATTAAGAAAAATAGCAAATCAACTTGGAAAAATCTGAAAATTTCAGGAAAAGTCTAAATTAATACTAGGAATATAAGAAAAATGGAAAAACAGGCACTTATGTGGAGGATTTTGAAACTGATGACCAAGTGCTTATTGAATTAAGCACTAGAATAAGCAAATGGCTACCAAAGGCCACCAAACAAACACAGAAGCTCTAAAGTGCTAGAAGAACTGAAATGCAACTAATATCAACAAGTTATATCCTCTGAATTACAGTTTTAATCAGATTTGATTACTTGAACTAATAAGCTAAATCAGGTTCTGAGTACCAACTTTGAACACAAGCACCAGCTTAAAAATAAGCTCAAACTGAAAACTACAGGTTGGAACCTAAAGCATACCTGGTTGAGATCAATTGCACCAAAAATCAGACTATGATAAGCTCTTATGAGCCTTGTGCACAAGCTGCAAGAACTGAGAAACTCAGCTTATGACTGAGATCAGTGGAGCAGGGCAATTATGGCCTAAAAGAAGAGCTTGTTTGAAGCTTTTAAATAAATTGCAAAATTTCACAAAAATGCTAATAAGTAACCAGACCAGATGAAGTTTCTAAAATGCCAATTCCCACTTGATAAGACCCAAAGATGAGTTCAAGAAAAATCCTTTTAACTGAGCTCAAAACAGATTTTTCACAATTTGACTTTTGACAAAAATGATGAAGTTTGACTAAAATGAACTTTGGAACCAATTTTTGATTTGATACTGATGTAATATGATAGAACAAGTGTAATGCAAGCAATGTTAATGATTTCTAAACACAAAATAATGATCTGCAAATCCAAAACTACAACAGTGGACAGTTGAGATGGATTTAAGGGAAATGTTGACTTGAAGCTTTGCAGACCCAATATTTTGAATCAAATGAGCTCAAATACACTTAATAAACATGAACCAATAGAACTTAACTACTGAATAGACCTATGAGATCAGTTATGACAGTAAACCAAACATCCTTGTTACACTGATTTGCAAACAAAGAAACTAATCCAAGGACTGAACAGGCATCAATCATGATCAATCTAACTTTAACTATTCTAAATGCTACTATTTGAACCGGTTTTAACAGATTAAGACTACAAATACTGATTATGCTAAGAATTTGAAAATCACTTACAAAGTTGCCTAGCCACAATGGCTTGCTAGTAATCAAACCAGAACTACAGTACCACTAACCTACATAAATCAATCCAACTAGCTATTATTCAACCCAAATCCATGCCTGCATCAACCCTTTCCTGTTCTGCATCATTTTTCTTACCCATGTTGACTTTTGTTGACCAGGTTTCAATATTGCTTAAAACTTAAACACAAGTTATGAAAAGCTATTATAAGCTAATATGAACCTGTTTTACTTTAGAAAGAAGCTAATTGAAGCTTGATATTCAGAGTTTGACATTACAATTTTCAACAGTTAACAGAAAATTATGAAAATTGAACAATAACTGGAATTGATAGTGGAAAATAGTTACAATACACCTTAATACCCTTGTTTGATACAATTAAGTTTAAAAACACAACTGAAAATAATTTAAGACCTACCAAGCTAAGAAACGACATACATTTTATGAAAAATAAAACTAACTTCTCGCTTGTTGCTTCTTCCTCCTTTTTATATGCTCAAAACTCTTTCTCTCACCTCTATGAATAGTTCCCAGCACAAAAAGTGGCCATTGGATTGCTTGGGAACATCTTGGCCATTTAAATGGATTTGGCGCCAAATTTGGTTTAAGCCAGCTGGGGAGGGTGTTAGGTACAAAGGATGCATTAAATGCACCTTTGGCTTGTTGTGTTTGGAGGGGGTGTAGAGGTGATGATGGTGGAGTGTAGCAGAAGAGTTGCAGGGTGGAATGATGGGGAAAGTGGGTATCTCGTGAAGGAGAGGGAAAAGGGTGGTCAACTGTGGTTTGACTGGTATTATTAAAAAGGAGGGGTTCAAAAGTATTAGTGACAGGGGTCCAAAGAGGTTGTGGCAGGGGGTCCATTGGCTTTTGACTTGGTCCAAAGTAGTAAAAGGGTAATAATAAGCAAAGGACCAAGTATGCAATTTCTGAAACTTCAGGGACCTGATCTGCCAAATCTCAAAGTTGCTCCAAGGATTGAAATTGACAAATGTTGATATTACAAGGACCAAAGTTGCCATTTTTAGATTTTCTAGGGACCAATTTTGCCAAATTTCAAACTTGAAAGACCATTTTTGTAATTTTCTCAAACTTTTTACATTTTTCACCAAAGGACTAATTTTGACAAGTTATGATTTAAAAAGGACCTTTGGTGACTTTTCCTTTGAAATTTTGACTCAGGGACTATTTTTGACAATTTTAGAAACTTGGGGGACTGAAACTGCCAATTATGCAAACTTTGCTCAATTTTTCATCTGATTTTAAACATTTTGCATCTGAAACATATAAAATGTAATTTTGGAATATTTTCAGTATTTTGATGCATTTCTGAGCATTTTTAGACGTTTTGCAGTTCAGATTTGACTAAAAATGATGAGTATTTACACACTCATCAATGAGCGAGGAGACATTGCTTTCGACTTCATGCTGCGAAAAAATACCATCCTGCTGCTAAACAAACTAGTTGGGAGAGAAATACGCAACTAACTAGGCGTATTTAATGTTAATTAATCATTACCGCTGCCCGCTACAGGAATCACAACTTCCCATAATACCCGGAGACTAAAAGTCTTCTTTATTTTAAACTTTAAAAATTTACACCGGATAAGAGTAATTGTTGGGACACGTGTGCGGTTCTTAATAGATGTCAAAGAGAGTATAAAAAGAGGGTAGATGAAACCCTAACTCATTTTACTCTCTCCGTCTATTTTCACACACAGTAAAACGCCATCGCAATCACTCCGAAAACAATGCTTGTCCGATGTTCCAAACAATTTAGATGCATTTGATGTATGGCCATGAGCCAAGAACAAATTAACTGGAGCCTATGCTCCTCGTGCAGGTATAAGGGCATTAGCCCTTATTTTGAATGTGATGGTGTAGGGGACATACCTCTACACACTTAGTTTATATTCGTTTTGTTAACTTCTCGTACGCCATTTTTCCGACGCTTAAATTTTACAACCTAAGGTTAAACAACCTCATTGTGTGTAAATTTCAACACCAAGAATATAATGACTAACTTGATCATTGACAGAGGGTCGCGACCCACTCTATCTCAAATCCTTTACATAGTATGACTTTGTAAAAAAAAAATTTACAAGCGCCAAAAACTACTAGGAGAGTTAATGTGAATGTTTAAGTTGGCTTAAATGATAAGGCATGTATTACACCTCAAGCCATTCGACATTGAAACTCATTAACGACTTGGCTGAACAAATCTTTGTGTTTAAGAAATGAAGCAAGAGATTTGTGAGAAATGTCTTATTTATCATTGAATTGGTAGGGAGGATTACATCATTCTTGAAATGAAAACTAAGACAACTACCAATAATGTGTGCTTTCCCTTGAGAAGCTTCTAATTACAAGAAAAAAGTAAAAATACTTCTTAAACATAGAACTTTCGAAGGTTCGTACCATTCCATGTCCTGTCGATGGGTTCTCCGAGAAGAGTGGCCATTTTGTAGGCTTCGTTGCCGTAGGCCTCAGCTACCATGTAGGGTCCTTCCCAAGTTGGTCCCAGCTTTCCCTGATACTCTGCTTTGCTTGCACTGTTGAGGCGTAGCACATATTCTCCAGGTTTGAAAGTGGAAGGTCTGACCCTTTTGTTATAGTAGCCTTCGATCTTATGTTTGTGCATTGCTTCTCGGATGGAGGCTATTTCTCGTCTTTCTTCTAGAAGATCAAGGTTTTCCCTGATTCTTTCGTCATTTTGGGAGGCATCATACGTTGCCACACGCTCCATGTGTACAATTAGTTCCGAAGGGATGACCGCTTCTGTTCCGTATGTTAGGCTGAAGGGAGTTTCACCATTGCTTGACTTAGGATGCGTCCTGTGAGCCCATAAGACTTGAGGGAGCTCATCCACCCATCCATGATGAGTTTGCCCCAGCCTTTTTTCGATCCCTTTGACGATGTCTCTGTTTGTAACCTCCACTTGTCCATTACCTTGCGGATGGTAGACGGATGTCCAGGATTGCTTTATGTTGAGCCCTTGATAGAAGTCGTAGAAGACTCCTTTGGCAAACTGCTTCCCGTTGTCAGATATGATTATATGAGGCACTCTGAATCTGCACACAATGTGCTCCCATACAAACTTCTCGATCTGTCTCCCTGTGACGGAGGCAAAGGGTTTAGCTTCCACCCACTTAGTGAAGTAATCGATTGCTATCAACAATAATTTGACTCCTCTGGGCGCTATAGGCATAGGCCCTACGATATCGATCCCCCACTGAAAGAAGGGCCATGCGGATGTCACACTTGTCATGTCTTGCTTTGGCATCTTTGGAACGTTTGAGTGTATCTAACAAGCTTCACATTTGAGAATGATTTCGGCTGCGTCCCTGTGCATCGAAGGCCAATAGTAGCCCAACTTCATTATCTTCGAGACAACTGAGCGGGGTCTTGCATGAAGACCGCAGGATCCTTCATGGACTTCAGAGATGATACTCGAAGCTTGCTTGGGGCCTACACATCGTAACCAGGGTGACAAAAATGACCTCCTGTATAGGGTTTCCCCTATTAGCCGGTATTGTGGGGACTTAACCTGAACCTTCCTTGCTAGCTTGGGATCTTCAGGGAGAAGACCACTTATCAAATATTCCCTTATGGGAGTCATCCATGTCTCTCCTTCTTCGTGAATCACATCGGCAACTTCTTTGCGAACAATGGATCTTTCAGGAAGAACTTCCACGAGTACTTCTTTAGTGAGATGAGCGAAGACCATTGAAGCTAGCTTGCTTAGTGCGTCTGCCTTCTTATTCTGATTCCTACGAACATGCTGGATGGTGTAGGAGTTGAAGTTTTCCAGCATCTCCTTTGTTTTTTCCAAGTACTGTTTGATGACGGGTTGCCTTGCTTCATAGGAGCCTGTCACTTGGTTTGCAACCAATTGGGAGTCTACGAAAACAGCGAGAGCTTTGACCTCCATGTCTTTGGCCAATCGGAGTCCTGCTAGCAACGCTTCATATTCTGCTTCGTTGTTTGTGGCTTCGAACTCGAACCGGAGAGCATATGTATGCTCCTTCCCTTCAGGACTGACCAACATTAGACCTGCTCCAGAACCGTCGGAGCTGGATGCTCCGTCTGTATAAAGTTTCCATTCAGCCTGCACTTGAGCGAGGTTGGTTTTGGCCTCTTCCTTTCCTATGTCAGGCTCGGAAGGTGTTTCGGCCAAGAAGTCTGCGAGAATTTGCCCTTTAATAGAGTTTCGTCCTTTGAACTCTATTTCATGTTCTCCAAGCTCAATAGCCCATTTAGCCACCCTCCCATACTTTTCGGGTTTCGACAAGATCTGTTTTAGTGGCTTGTCGGTTAAGACTGTAACTGGATGGGCCTGGAAATAGCGTCGGAGCCTCCTTGCTACGTAGATTAAGGCGAGTATTAACTTCTCCAATGTTGGATAGTTGATCTCTGCTCCCTGTAGGACCCTGCTAACAAAGTAAATGGGGATCTGTCGCTTGTCCCGTTCTGCCATAAGGACTGCGCTAACACTCTCCATTGAGGATGCTAAGTACATGAACAACACTTCGCCTTTGATTGGGGCTGTAAGTGTTGGAAGGATTTCGATGAACTCCTTCATCTTCTGAAAGGCAGCTTCAGCATCCTGGCTCCATTGGAAAGTTTTCTTGTCCACGCATCCTTTGAGTATTTTGAAGAATGGTAGGGACCTGTCAGCTCCTTTCGATAAAAACCGGCTTAAGGCTGCCAGCTTCCCATTCAGGCTCTGCATATCTTTTAGACACTTAGGGGCTTGGAGATCAGAAATTGCCTTGACCTTAGAGGGATTAGCTTTTATCCCCTGCTTAGTGATCAAATGCCCTAGGAATTGTCCCTCTTCGACACCGAAGGAGCATTTCTTAGGGTTCAGCTTCATGTTAATTGCTCGAAGCTGGTCAAATGTTTCCTGTACATCGAGGAGTAGGTCCTCCTCCGTCTTGCTCTTGATAACCATGTCGTCAACGTAGGCTTCGAGATTTCTGCCTATCTGTTTGTTCAAGGCTTTATCTACGAGACATTGGTAAGTCGCCCCTGCATTCTTCAATCCGAAGGGCATCTTTCTGTAATAGTAGACACCTTTGCTTGTGTAGAAGGCTGTCTTTTCCTCGTCCTCCTTTGCCATCTGGATCTGATGATACCCTTTATAGGCATCTAAGAAGCATTTTAACCGAAAACCTGCCAAGGACTCTACCTTTCAGTCAATTTCTGGTAGGGGGTAGCAATCCTTCGGGCATGCTTTGTTGATGTCAGTGAAGTCAACACACATGCGCCACCCTCCGTCGCTCTTTTTGACCAGCACCGGATTGGACACCCAAGTTTGGTACTTGACCTCCCTCAGGATGCCTGCTTGTGTGAGTTCGTCGACTTCTTTGCAGGCAGCAGCGTTTCTTTCGGGGGCTAGGCTTCTCCTTTTCTGCTTTATTGGCTCAATGTGTTTGTGCTCATTGAGTTTATGCTCCGTTCCGAAGGACTGTCCGTCTATCAGCAAGGTTCTTGGTACCCCTGTCATGTCAGAATATTTCCAAGCAAAAACATCAAGGTTAGTCCGCAACAGTTCTGTGAGCTTCGCCTTGAAATTTTCCGGGAGTTGCTTTCCTATTACCACCGTTTGTTCAGGGTAGCTAGGGTTTACTACAACTCGCTCCTCCGTATCTGTACAGCTAAGAATTGCCATCGGAGGCTCCTCTGATTCTTCTTTGATCTTTTTGACACCATATACACCCTTATCCGTCCCATAACTAGAATGAACAGTTCCTACTCCGAAGGGGGTTTGGAACTTAATAGCAGCATGTATGGTGGAAACAACGATACCCATTTTTTGCATAGCTGTCCTCCCTATTAACAAATTATAAGGAGAATCTGACCTTACTATGATGAAGATGAGTGTTTCCGTGCAGGATAAGGGGCCTTCGCCTATGGTGATTTCCAACGGTACTTCTCCCAGGGGCCACGAGTGTTCGCCGGAGAACCCTACAAGCGGTGCTTTCGAGCCTACCCTCCGTGAGCGTATGGATGACTTGAGCTTTAGGAAACAATGCTCATAGATGATCTCGTAGGAGCTTCCACAATCCATATATGCTCGATTCACTTCCCTGTTTGAGATTCGTACCTTGATGATCATGGGATCAGTCGAAGGTGTCTGTCCCAATATATAAGGGAAGGTTATTTCCCCTACACTTCCCAGCTCCCCATCTGCTTCCTTTCTTTTCAAGGTTGAATCGTGCCTGTGTACCATTAGTATAGGAGCTTCTGCGGGCGTAGCTTCCTTCTTGTTCCCCTTCCATTCACCCAGTTGAGTGTCGGAGAACTTGTCTTTTCCCTTCTTGATGCCTTTGACCAGATGTGCGAACTGTCCAGACCGTACCGCCTCCTCGATATGCTTTTTTAGTTCCCTGCAGTTGTTCGTGTCGTGTCCATGATCTTCATGGAAATGGCAATACTTGGACATGTCTCTGGCTTTGCTTCATGCTATCATCCGAGGTGGTGGATCGAAGGACTTTGCGGCTTTCTCGGTGGCAAGGATCTCTCGGGGAGATTTGACCAAGTTCGCCAAGAGTCCATGGTTCGAACCTTTGTTGTAGGGGGTGAAGCGGTCTCTGTTCTTCTTCTTGTTTTTGGGTCCTTCCTAGGAGGACCCTCTAGAGAATTTGTCAGACGCCTCCTTTTGCTCTATCAGAGCCCCGTTTGCTGCTACCTCCTTGGACTCAATCCAGGTGTAAGCCTTCTCGATCAAGGCCTTGTAGGTGTTGGGAAGGTCGGTGGACAGGAATTCCACCAAGCTTCGATTCCGAAGGCCATGTATGAAACCAGAGATCCTATGATCTTCGTGCAACCCTAGAATTTGCAAAGTTTCATCGCTATACCTGGTAACGAAGGCCCTTGTGCTTTCGTTGTCCCTCTGCTTGATGGTGTGCACGGTTAAGTGAGTCTTGGTGTACTTCTTCTGTTGGCTAAAGTGTAACCGGAACTTAGCCTTGAGATCGTCCAGACTTATAATGCTCCCCAACTTCTGTCCGTTCCACCATATTCGTGCGGAGTCTCTGAGCATGTAAGTGAACATGTGGCATGCTACAGGCATGACCCACTTTTGCATCTTGATAGCGCCTTCGAATAAGTGGAGGAAGTTATCAGGATCGCCTTTCCCATCGTAGGTGCCTATATGAGTAGGCATCTTTACACCGTCAGGTAAGGGGTAGTCTTCGATCCACTTCACGAAGGGTGTGCAAGCTCCAGAGGCTTCGGCACAGTAAGGGTTGTATGGAGGTGGATAAACAGGTGTAGGATTATACGGTTTAGGAAATGGCTGTGCGTAGGTAGGGTAAACAGTAGCGGGTTGGTACGAAGGGTTCACACCCATCAATTGCATAGGAACCTGTCCATAGGGCATTTGCTGGTAATTCTGGTTGGGGAGTGAACCATTCGGAGGGTAAGTGTTGTAGGTTTGAGCAGGTAGGTAGGGGTTCATTCCCGGAGGGGGTAATTGATTAATGCTGGAGTATGGAGGTGGGTCTCCGATACTCGAAACATAAGAGGGGGTACTGGAGCCCCCATCCCTTCTCTTCCTAAATGGGCAGCTAGAAGAGGTGGTAAATTCACCCCTCCGTTTCCTACCGGGTTGCTTCCTCCGTTGGAGTTCTCGCTCCTTCTTTCACCATGCATTCTTTCCCTTCTTCCCGGATTTCCTCCGGGTCCTTCTTCAAAACCTACAGTCCTCCCATTTGGCCTTCTGATGGAAGGAGAACCATTTCGTAGGGCCGAGCGCCCCCTGCTAACAGGTTGAGGCCTATTATCTGCTTCAATCTCCTCGTCATACTCCTCACTGGAGTATTCCAACTCCCTCAGCATTTCAGTGTTGCGAACCTGTCTCTTATGAGCCCTTAGCAAAGAATCTAAGGCCTCAAAGTTTGCCTCAACGAAGGCGGGACTGATATCTAGAATAGGGTTAGCGGATGTTAAGGCGTGCTGTATGGGAGTGGTTTCCAAACGAGATCGTGTGGTAAAGGTTGAGGCTGTTATGGGGGCGAGATTATCGATGTCAGTTGTGTTGAGTGGGATCAGGGTAGAGAAACCTGGTGGAGGTGTATCTTCTCTTCCTGGTTCCATGCTGGAAAAGTAGTGTAGTCGGTTAGGGTATTAGGACTGGGTGATCACTGGACTAATTGTAGTGGTCCCACTGATGGCGCCACTAATGGTACAAAAGATTGCACTACCAGGCTTCGATGAGGATCAAAGTAATGAGGGGTGTATGTTCCAGCCAAGACTTGCCTGTAACCTGAGAATAAGAAATATGAAACACTACGTTAAGTGATTGCACAGGGGTAGGACCCTGCGAACCACCTCCGGCGTGAGAGTAAGTATGTGTTATGGTTGTTTAAGTATGTGTAAGTAAAGAAATGAGTGTGAAATGAGCGTGAAATGAGCATGCCATAATCCATTGCCCGTCCATCCTATTTATAGTGAATGAAATAGGGTTGAGAGCACTTCTGCATGAATTTCAGAGATCATGGGGGCGTTCCATGATTGTGGGTAACCGCTAGGGCTTAGTGACCCACGTTCTCAAACTTGACGGGGAAGCCAAGAGAGAGAGGGAGATCGTGGGTTTGACCAAGTCAGGAGGTTCCCTTATCCATTGTCCTTCGTCAGCCATACCCCGAAGGACTTAGGGCTTCGGATGGCGAGTTCCCCTTAGGTAACCTTCGTGCCAACGAATGGTTTGACGCCTATGGATATTTTGGAATCCTAACTTGGGCCTTCGTATGGAAGGGCTTCGACACGTCTCAGAGGAGTGTCCTTCGAGCTACTCGGAGGGTACATCATCAATACCCTACGAGACTCTGCTCGTATATGGTGGAACGGGCAAAAACCAGGTAGCATTGTGAATTTGGATGGTCTCAAGGCCAAGTTTAGATCACATTTCAGTCAACAGAAAAAGTTCACAAGAACGCACCTAACAGTGCAAAACATCAAGCAGAAGGAAAACGAGAGCACCAGGGCTTTCATTACCAGATATACCGATGACACCTTACACATAATGGGCCTGCACGAAGACCAACGCATCTCAGGTTTCGTGCATGGCCTACGAAACAGGAGTTTGCTTGAATTCCTCTCCACTGACCTTCCTGCAACCTACAAAGGCTTGGTGGAGAAGGCTTACACCTGGATCGAAGCCAAATAAGTATCTACTAACGGGGCTCCGGTCGAAAATAAAGAAAGTCACAGCAAAGCCCCGAAGCATCCTTCGTGGGAAGGGTCAAAGAACAAAAACAAAGGCAGGGATAGGTTTACGCCCTACCACAAAAACATCAACCACGGGCTCTTGGCTAATCTATATAAATCTCCAAGGGAGATACTTGCTACGGAAAAGGCTGTGAAGGCCTTTGATCCTCCTCCTCGTTTGGCAAGTAGGGGAAGAAGCAGGGATACTTGATCGGTGCTGAACCGTCAAGTTTTCTCACGCGAGCTGATCACTTGTGAATGATCAGCCGTAAGGAACTTAAAACAGCTCACACACCAACTCAATGAAGATCAGGAGAGTATAGTGTTTCCCCAGGTCGTTAAGTCCCAACGAGCTGTGCGAGAATAGTCAGACGTGTAGTGATCGAGAGATTTGAACGGGAAAAGATTGTGGTGATTATTATAACTACAGGAAAAGCCCATAAACTACAAGGGCTAAAATGAAAATTAAAGGAAATTAAAAAGATTAAAAATATTAAATAAACGCTATCACTATTTTTACAATGATGTTTTTATGATTTTATAAAACAAAATATCTTAAATAAACTATTTTAACTAAAACGTAAACTCAAATTACTTAAAAACGTGGCTTAAAATGAAAACGTACGTTACGTGTAAAAATAACGCTGGAGCGCAAGCAAAAACGTAAAATTATTGAAATAAAAGGCCTACGAATGTAAAACTAATTTTCTTACGTACTATATGACAAAAGAAATTTTTAGGAAAAAGCGGAATATTTTTTTGAGTTTTATTTTATTTATTACGAATTAAAAACTAATAAACACTAATTAAATGATAAAAAATACTAAAACATTATTGAAAAATCTGAAACTTTTGCAGAAAATACTTGAGATACTATAGAATCTAGGAAAAATGAGAAACTACACTAGTGCTTAATGAAATAAGCTGTAAAAAATCGAATAAGCTAATTAAGCTACACTACTACTACTACCTTATATATTAAACGGGGTAAAATAAAACAAGAAAGACCCAAGGGCGCTTATGGTTCCAGGTACACATGCTATCAACATCAAAGCTAGGAGGTCTCAGGTTCGAGCCTGCCTCCTAGCTTTTTGCTACTTCTATTTTTTTTTCTTGATTTTTTCTTTTGAAACTTGAAGATGCAATTGAAATAAGAAACTTTTGTAAAAACTTTTCTTGTGAGAACCTTAAATAAGCTGTATTAACAGCTTATTTGACCACTGCTGTGGGCAGACCCAACCAAACACCCCTTTTAGCAGCTAAATGAAGCACAAAAATAAGCAAGATAAGCAGCATTCAATCGAATAAGCTAGCATGCATATGAGATAACAAAAATAAGCTAAGATTAACAGGAATAAAGCTACACTAAGGGGAAATAAGCAGTTGAAACAAGCTAAGCTAATGGGGGACCCTAAACTAGATAAATGATGAAATAAGCAATTAAAAGCTACAAAAAGGCTAAAATATAATCTACCCAAACTAGACTTAACCTATGGGATCCTAAAGTATATAAATAAGCTGACTTAAGTCTAATAAGCACTTAAAACAAAGCAACTTAGCTGCTGTGGTGGTTTGCAGCACATCAGTCCAAGGTGCTCACTTTGGAGCTTATTTGGAACAAGCTAGGAAGAGAGTCAGCTCCAGAGCTTCTAGGGAGTTGAAGTCAACCCAGCTGGCTCCCTTTTGCCCCACAAGAACACCCTTGATAAGCTGTGTGCAGCTTATTAATAAGCTGAGAAAAATTACTGAGATGGGGGAAATCCCCTGTGCACAGAACATGCACATGCCCAATCCACCCACTTTGAGCTTATTTATGAGCTTATCAGAAAAGCTTTAGGTCAAAACAAATAAAGGGTCTTGAAGACCACCTAGCCTACTGCAATATTACCAAATTTGAGACCTTAATTAGTTGAGATGAAACCTGTGCAGTTGATCAAAGATCTGCACAAAATGGGTTTATGACAAAGTTTGACTTTTGAAAACAGATAATGATGTTGACTAAAATGAGATTTGAAAGCAAATTATGGACTGAACTTGATGCAAAATGTTGAAATGAAACTATAGTAAGCTAGCTTATCAAGTCTAACACCTATATGCACAATCCTACCCACTGATTATGACAGAAACAGATCCTAGATCAGTTTCTAAATGATTCTGACTTTTAGAGTAAAAAGGCTGTAACCAAGAACTCAAATGATATCAATATCTTATAGAAGCATGAATCAACTACTATCAAATGATAAGCTAAGCCATAACACAGTTTAATCACCAATTCCAAACACTACTTTATATTAACTAAAAGCAAGTAAATCACTGAAATCCTAATCAAACTGAGCTCAAATTAATCCAACTACTCAAAACACATTAAAACTCTTCAAAATAACATTCTCAAAACAGATTTTAGTCCAGAAATAGATTGACTTTGAAAATTGACTTTTGTTGACTTTTGTTGACTTTTGAACAAACTTGCTTAAAATTGTAATGTAAGCTTATCACAAGCTATATAAAGCTTATTTAAGCTTATTGGAATTTAGAAAGAAGCTTTTTAAAGCTTAAATGTCTGAAGTTGAGACTGCAACATTCAATCAGTAAACGTAGAACATGGACTTTTACCAAACCTTGAAATTGATTATCCAAACAGATTACAAAGATAACTAACTTGAGTTTGAATCATTAAAACTAAAGATTACATAATTTAAACTACCCTAAGACATTGATTAAAAAAAACGACATAAAGAAATTTTTATAAAACTAACTACTGCTTTCTCTGGCTTTCTCTCTTCTTTTTTATAGCTTCAACAGCTTCCACGTGTCCTTTAGAGTGAATCCCACCACTTTTCCTGGCCAATGGGAGAGTTTTGTGAGATTTGGCCAATTTATCCTTTTGGCGGGAAAAGGCACCATTTGACTTCTGGGTCTTCTGAGCTAGCACTAGGGGGGGGGGGGTGGAGGTGTAGGGTTGATGGGAGAGGGGTTGGAAGGGATAAGGCATTGGGAGATGGAATTTGGTGAGGTGTTGCAGGGTGAAACAGTGCAAGTGGGGGAGAAGACTGGTTGGGAGGGAAATCAGTGGAGTGTTTGACTTGGTTGTTGACCAGGGGGTCCAAAATGGGCAGGGGGGTCAATTGGGTGTATGGCAGGGGTCAAATGTAGGTAAAGGGTCCATTTGGTTTAGGCTTAGAATACAAGGACCACTTTTGTAATTCTTCAAACTTGAGGGGCCATTCCTGTAATTTTCCAAACTTGATACAAGGACTAAAACTGACAAACTTCAATAGTACAAGGACCAGTTTTGACAATTTCAAATTTTCCAGGGACCAAACTTGACAATTTTGAAAGTTTAAGGACCTTTTCTGCCATTTTACAAAAGATTTATTCAAGGACCATTTTTGACAAATTAGAATATTTCAGGGACCTTGAATAACATTTTTCTTTATTTAGATTTACCAGGGACTGTTTTTGACAACTTTTGAAACTTGGGGGACTAAAACTGCCAATTATGCAAATTTGATACGTTTTTCACCATATTTTGATATTTTTGCATTTAAAACACATAAAACACTTATTTGTGATATTTTTATCATTTTGATGCATTTCTGAGTGTTTTCAGATGTTTTTGCAGTTTAAATGGTACAAAAATGATGAGTATTTAGACACTCATCAATCCCCCACACTAAGATATTGCTAGTCCCTAGCAATGTTTTGAGAAAAATTAATGGATTTTATCTCTTTACCAAAAGCCATTACTTCTGGAGTAGCCAAATGTTTCAGTTCAAGTAAGAACCTTGGTACACCGATAACCAAGTGATTTTGAGCAAACCACCAGCTTTCAACGGATTTGATTCGTCTTTACCAGAAGCCGTACCCTTCTGGACTAGCCAACTCTTAGATAAATTATCAATATTATCTTTGGTGAGCTGATTACCAATTATGGTTTTTCCACTGCCTTTACCACAGGCCATAAACTTGCGGGCTAGCCAACTCTTCACTTTTAAGGATATGGTGAGCTGAATACCATACAATTTTGGGCAAATTGTAAGCCGTCAACGGATTTGAGATATCTTTACCAAGAGCCGTTTGCTCCTGGATTAGCCAATCCTTATGTGGGTTAGACATGGTGGACTGATTACCATTTGTTGTGTTTAGTATATAGTACTTCCACTAAAAAATTTTTTAAATTTTGGCCATTTTGGGGGGAAAAGGGACTAAAAGGGTACATTTTATGATCAAATTCGCCAGAATTTCCCCCCCACACTTAGAAATGAATATTGTCCTCAATATTCAAAGTACCGGCTGTAATGCTGAAACTTAGAACGTAAAAAGATAACATTACTAGCTAAGTGTGGAAACACAACAGTTATTCTCTTTTTTTAATATTTACAATTTTCATTAATTTTTTAGATCTATATACAACATGTGGGGCATCTCCCCCACACTAGGGTGGTACACACGGGTGAAAACCCATGTTAAGCTACTGTTTTTGATTACCGAGTCGCTAGCTTGACTCGACCCCGAATTAATTTGTTCATGGGGAAGTAAGTGGAAGAAACAATCTCCATCGGTCTTTCATTCAAGATGTTTGGACAAACATTGAAGTACATGAAAGTTCCACACCGATGAGATACAGACAGACAGACCCGGCTCACAAATGATAAATGAAAATGCCTGGGTCAAAGATAATATCTTCATTCCCGAAGGAGTGAAGAACAGGAGAAGCCACGGGATAGGTGAAGAAGAGAAAGAAAATCATGATAAATATCATGACTAACTCATCATCTTCATCCATAGGAGGATCCATAATTTCAGGATTATGAATCTCATCATTTAAGCTTATGTGATCAAGACAAATCTCGGGTGTGTCATGATCAAATTGGGAGTTATCATACTCCGGTGGAGATATGATATGAGTGAGTTCACCGGCGAACTCCTCGTGAAGAGAATCAATCACAAGATGTAAATCTGTGGATTCTTGTTCCACTGTAGATTCATCACTATCCTCAATCTGAGTATCAAAGAGTGGATTCTCAGAAATTAAAGTGAATTCAGAGTCGAATTCAAATAGAGGATTAGTTGTGGATTCTTGTTCCACTGTAGACTCATCACTATCCTCAATCTGAGTATCAAAGAGTGGATTCTCAGAAATTAAAGTGAATTCAGAGTCGAATTCAAATAGAGGATTAGTGAAAGTAGTTTTGAATGTTTCAGGAACAAAGTGATTAACATTCTCAATTGGACTGTTGGGATAAGAAGTGAGTGAACGATCATTATCAAGGAGACTTTCAGTCTCTCCCAGATCAACTTTGAAATCAGAAAGATTATCACTACTTTCTGATGAAAGTGGATTGGTGTGAGTGAGCTCATCGGTGAACTCCTCAAGATGATGATCAGCATCAGACTGTGGGAGTGATGCCTCAACATACTCGATGTTTCCATGAGAAGTACAATCTTCGCTAACATAGGAGAAAGTTTCAAAATGATCTTTTGAACACTCAAGAGGGGAGATAGAATCACACACATGATCAGAAGTTCCCTGTGACTCTCTCGGGATTGGGACAAGGTTCTCAACACTAGACTTTATGAATTCGTCCGATTCCTTTTCAGGAACAGTGTCAAGATGCTCGTCCCCCATAGTCAGAGAGTGAGTGGGAGCTTCGGGTGTGATAGCAGTTGTTTGAGATGGAATCTCAACTGCTGGGATATCATCTGATGAACTTGATGAATCAAGTGTATCATCATCATCACTGTCATCAGGAATAAAACGAAATTGAGAGCTAGATCTGGCTGCTTTTTCTTTTGCAATTGATTCCTTAACAGATT
Source organism: Chrysanthemum seticuspe (assembly GCA_019973895.1). Classification (NCBI taxonomy): domain Eukaryota; kingdom Viridiplantae; phylum Streptophyta; class Magnoliopsida; order Asterales; family Asteraceae; genus Chrysanthemum; species Chrysanthemum seticuspe. Next base: position 287,482,602 of record BPTQ01000004.1, on the reverse strand, counting down.
TCTCAAAGGCAATTTGGGATTTTATTTTAGCAGCCTGCTCTTCAGCTAGCAATTCTTCCATGGATTTCTCATGTGAATTTTGAATGACAGGACATTGTGGGAGCGGGGATTTGTCAAAACCGGAAGGTTGACATTGATAATCATCATGAGGACCCCCACAATGTACACAAGAAAAACTGGGAATATTATGAAGTATAGTTTTATTGAACTCCTCACCTCTTTTCAGTAACTCCAGAAGTTCTAGATAAGAGTCTTGTTGGGTTTGCTGAGGAGTTTGAGTCATTTGGCACTGTGGAGGTTGGTCGTGACATGGATAGTCGTAATTGTTACAAGGAAATGGATTCCCTGTTTGACAATCAGAGCTGAAATGGGGACCTCCACAGTTCTCACAACAAAATGATTGTTGTGGGTGGTCATGTGAATAATATGGATTTTGGTCATTTCCAAAGTCCTGAGTGTTACCAGAAAACTGTTCGTAGACAAACGTGTTTCCGGATTGACACTCAAATCCTTGGTGAGGACCTCCACAAAATTCACAGCAGTAATGTTGGTTATATGAAGACGAGTCGGGCTGTGGTGGGTAATTGGAAAAGTTTGAGGGGTCGTTAAGTGAGTTCTGATAAGGATCATAATCAAATGAATTCCTCGAACCACAAAACAAACAACTCCCGTTACGGATATCATTACCACATTGTACACACGTACACCAACGACAGGGTGAACCATAGAGAGGCTCACCACAACCGACACAAGGAATAAACGATTCTAATTGAGAATTATAAGAAGGAATCTGTTTATTCAAAGAATCGACAAAACCAACATGGTGATCTGAATGACTATCAAGTCTCGAAGAACATTTTGAAAAATCCGGAGGTGGGACAAGTGGTGTGCTCTGAGAGCTAGCAATTTCCACCACTTCCGTTATGGTCTCCGGTTCTGGTTCTTGAGAAACGTAAAGATTAGGCAAGTCATTCATGCGAGTCACCTGTCTGAATTCTGCATGTTTGCTTTTAACCGTAAACTGTGAAAGTTTAGAATCAATTCTAGACGGTTTTTGAGCAATCGAGGGGTTAGGTCTTTGGATAACCGTAGGTTGGACGTATTTGGCACTCCCATTATCAGAAGGAAGTATCTGGTCCTTTGTCACCCCGGTTTCTTTTTCCATTTCCCTACGCAGAAAGAATGGATCTTCACGAACAACGCGAATTCTAGACATTTGTGATAAAGTCTGAAGCTTTTCAGCTTCGTCCCAGAATTCGTCCTCGAGAGATTCCATGAGAAAAAGAATCAAATGGATAGAGGGTAAAGGAATGAAGAATTAAAAAGGGTAGGAGGGTTAAGATGAATATTTTTGGTATTTTGGATAAACAATATGTAAAAACTAAGAATGAAAATCTTTTTGGGTTTTTTTGATTTTTAAAAGATGGTATGAACAAGGAGTGATTATTCAAATCACTAATATGCTAAACGTAAGACTATTAGCACTGCTCCCCGGCAGCGGCGCCAAAATTTGATCGGTGCTGAACCGTCAAGTTTTCTCACGCGAGCTGATCACTTGTGAATGATCAGCCGTAAGGAACTTAAAACAGCTCACACACCAACTCAATGAAGATCAGGAGAGTATAGTGTTTCCCCAGGTCGTTAAGTCCCAACGAGCTGTGCGAGAATAGTCAGACGTGTAGTGATCGAGAGATTTGAACGGGAAAAGATTGTGGTGATTATTATAACTACAGGAAAAGCCCATAAACTACAAGGGCTAAAATGAAAATTAAAGGAAATTAAAAAGATTAAAAATATTAAATAAACGCTATCACTATTTTTACAATGATGTTTTTATGATTTTATAAAACAAAATATCTTAAATAAACTATTTTAACTAAAACGTAAACTCAAATTACTTAAAAACGTGGCTTAAAATGAAAACGTACGTTACGTGTAAAAATAACGCTGGAGCGCAAGCAAAAACGTAAAATTATTGAAATAAAAGGCCTACGAATGTAAAACTAATTTTCTTACGTACTATATGACAAAAGAAATTTTTAGGAAAAAGCGGAATATTTTTTTGAGTTTTATTTTATTTATTACGAATTAAAAACTAATAAACACTAATTAAATGATAAAAAATACTAAAACATTATTGAAAAATCTGAAACTTTTGCAGAAAATACTTGAGATACTATAGAATCTAGGAAAAATGAGAAACTACACTAGTGCTTAATGAAATAAGCTGTAAAAAATCGAATAAGCTAATTAAGCTACACTACTACTACTACCTTATATATTAAACGGGGTAAAATAAAACAAGAAAGACCCAAGGGCGCTTATGGTTCCAGGTACACATGCTATCAACATCAAAGCTAGGAGGTCTCAGGTTCGAGCCTGCCTCCTAGCTTTTTGCTACTTCTATTTTTTTTTCTTGATTTTTTCTTTTGAAACTTGAAGATGCAATTGAAATAAGAAACTTTTGTAAAAACTTTTCTTGTGAGAACCTTAAATAAGCTGTATTAACAGCTTATTTTACCACTGCTGTGGGCAGACCCAACCAAACACCCCTTTTAGCAGCTAAATGAAGCACAAAAATAAGCAAGATAAGCAGCATTCAATCGAATAAGCTAGCATGCATATGAGATAACAAAAATAAGCTAAGATTAACAGGAATAAAGCTACACTAAGGGGAAATAAGCAGTTGAAACAAGCTAAGCTAATGGGGGACCCTAAACTAGATAAATGATGAAATAAGCAATTAAAAGCTACAAAAAGGCTAAAATATAATCTACCCAAACTAGACTTAACCTATGGGATCCTAAAGTATATAAATAAGCTGACTTAAGTCTAATAAGCACTTAAAACAAAGCAACTTAGCTGCTGTGGTGGTTTGCAGCACATCAGTCCAAGGTGCTCACTTTGGAGCTTATTTGGAACAAGCTAGGAAGAGAGTCAGCTCCAGAGCTTCTAGGGAGTTGAAGTCAACCCAGCTGGCTCCCTTTTGCCCCACAAGAACACCCTTGATAAGCTGTGTGCAGCTTATTAATAAGCTGAGAAAAATTACTGAGATGGGGGAAATCCCCTGTGCACAGAACATGCACATGCCCAATCCACCCACTTTGAGCTTATTTATGAGCTTATCAGAAAAGCTTTAGGTCAAAACAAATAAAGGGTCTTGAAGACCACCTAGCCTACTGCAATATTACCAAATTTGAGACCTTAATTAGTTGAGATGAAACCTGTGCAGTTGATCAAAGATCTGCACAAAATGGGTTTATGACAAAGTTTGACTTTTGAAAACAGATAATGATGTTGACTAAAATGAGATTTGAAAGCAAATTATGGACTGAACTTGATGCAAAATGTTGAAATGAAACTATAGTAAGCTAGCTTATCAAGTCTAACACCTATATGCACAATCCTACCCACTGATTATGACAGAAACAGATCCTAGATCAGTTTCTAAATGATTCTGACTTTTAGAGTAAAAAGGCTGTAACCAAGAACTCAAATGATATCAATATCTTATAGAAGCATGAATCAACTACTATCAAATGATAAGCTAAGCCATAACACAGTTTAATCACCAATTCCAAACACTACTTTATATTAACTAAAAGCAAGTAAATCACTGAAATCCTAATCAAACTGAGCTCAAATTAATCCAACTACTCAAAACACATTAAAACTCTTCAAAATAACATTCTCAAAACAGATTTTAGTCCAGAAATAGATTGACTTTGAAAATTGACTTTTGTTGACTTTTGTTGACTTTTGAACAAACTTGCTTAAAATTGTAATGTAAGCTTATCACAAGCTATATAAAGCTTATTTAAGCTTATTGGAATTTAGAAAGAAGCTTTTTAAAGCTTAAATGTCTGAAGTTGAGACTGCAACATTCAATCAGTAAACGTAGAACATGGACTTTTACCAAACCTTGAAATTGATTATCCAAACAGATTACAAAGATAACTAACTTGAGTTTGAATCATTAAAACTAAAGATTACATAATTTAAACTACCCTAAGACATTGATTAAAAAAAACGACATAAAGAAATTTTTATAAAACTAACTACTGCTTTCTCTGGCTTTCTCTCTTCTTTTTTATAGCTTCAACAGCTTCCACGTGTCCTTTAGAGTGAATCCCACCACTTTTCCTGGCCAATGGGAGAGTTTTGTGAGATTTGGCCAATTTATCCTTTTGGCGGGAAAAGGCACCATTTGACTTCTGGGTCTTCTGAGCTAGCACTAGGGGGGGGGGGTGGAGGTGTAGGGTTGATGGGAGAGGGGTTGGAAGGGATAAGGCATTGGGAGATGGAATTTGGTGAGGTGTTGCAGGGTGAAACAGTGCAAGTGGGGGAGAAGACTGGTTGGGAGGGAAATCAGTGGAGTGTTTGACTTGGTTGTTGACCAGGGGGTCCAAAATGGGCAGGGGGGTCAATTGGGTGTATGGCAGGGGTCAAATGTAGGTAAAGGGTCCATTTGGTTTAGGCTTAGAATACAAGGACCACTTTTGTAATTCTTCAAACTTGAGGGGCCATTCCTGTAATTTTCCAAACTTGATACAAGGACTAAAACTGACAAACTTCAATAGTACAAGGACCAGTTTTGACAATTTCAAATTTTCCAGGGACCAAACTTGACAATTTTGAAAGTTCAAGGACCTTTTCTGCCATTTTACAAAAGATTTATTCAAGGACCATTTTTGACAAATTAGAATATTTCAGGGACCTTGAATAACATTTTTCTTTATTTAGATTTACCAGGGACTGTTTTTGACAACTTTTGAAACTTGGGGGACTAAAACTGCCAATTATGCAAATTTGATACGTTTTTCACCATATTTTGATATTTTTGCATTTAAAACACATAAAACACTTATTTGTGATATTTTTATCATTTTGATGCATTTCTGAGTGTTTTCAGATGTTTTTGCAGTTTAAATGGTACAAAAATGATGAGTATTTAGACACTCATCAATACTTCCAAATACTGCTATTTCCATGACGATTACGGGCATGACACCAACAATTGCAGAGAGCTCAAGAAACATATAGAAGAGGCCGTAAAGTCCGGCCAATTGGGACATTTGGTGAAGGGCATAAAGAAAGGTAAAGAAAAGGTCTCCGACACACAGTTGGGGAAAGACACCACACCTGTCGAAGCACCCATCCTCATGGTATACAGGGATGATTCTGGTTTGAAAAGGAAAGCAGCAGAGGAAACATTATGCGGAGTAGGAGATGTCACATTTCCTTCGATCACAGGCAAAGTTCTCTCAAATGACCCCGTGGTCATCAAAGTCTTGATCTCCAACAGAGAAGTAAACAGAGCCTACCTAGACTGTGGTAGCTCTTGCGAAGTTATCTACAAACATTGTTTTCTAAAGCTCAAGCCTTCGATAAGGTCGAAGAGAGTAGATTCGAAGGTACCCTTGGTAGGGTTCTCAGGGGAACACTCATGGCCCTTGGGAGAAGTCCCTCTAGAGGTTACGATTGGAGAAGGAAGGCTAAAAAGAACAGAAACCCTGGTTTTCGCGATCGTAAGGTCTGAATCTCCCTATAACCTGTTGATAGGGAGAACAGCAATGCAAAAGATGGGCATCGTTGTCTCCACCATACATGCCGCGGTCAAATTCCAAACACCTTTCGGTATTGGAACGGTTTTCTCCAGCTACAACATGAAGAAGCCTATGGAAGTAGGCAAAAGGGTCAAACAGGTCTTGGAGGAGCCTCCGAAAGATGTTCTCAGCTGCACTGCTGCCGAAGAGCACATCGTAGTAAACGATCTCTACCCTGATCAGACGGTGGTAATTGGAAAGCAACTCCCTACCTCCTTTAAGGCTGAATTGGAAAAGGTACTACGGGCTAATGCAGATGTCTTCGCATGGACTTACTCCGACATGACGGGGGTCCCTAGAACTCTCACCATAGATGGAAAGCCCTTCGGCACTGAACACAAGCTTAATGAGTTCAAGCACATTGAACCTATCAAGCAAAAGCGTCGAAGCCAGGCTCCTGAAAGAAATGTCGCAGCATGCAAAGAGGTGGATGAGCTCGTAGCAGCAGGCATACTCAGAGAGATAAAGTACCAAACCTGGGTAGCCAATCTGGTGATGGTTAAGAAGCATGACGGAGGATGGCGGATGTGCGTAGACTTCACAGATATCAACAAAGCCTGTCCGAAGGACTGCTATCCTCTACCAGAAATCGACTGGAAAGTGGAATCCTTGTCAGGGTTTCGGCTGAAATGCTTTCTGGATGCTTACAAGGGTTACCACCAGATACAGATGGCGGAAGAGGACGAAGAAAAGACAGCCTTTTTTACAGGAAAGGGCGTCTATTGTTACAAGAAGATGCCTTTCGGCTTGAAAAATACAGGTGCTACCTACCAACGTTTAGCGGACAAAGCATTCCACAAGCAGATAGGTAGGAACCTCGAGGCATACGTGGACGATATGGTCATCAAAAGTAGAACGGAGGAAGACATGCTCTCCGACATAAAAGAAACCTTCGACCAGCTTCGCGCCAACAACGTGAAGTTAAATCCCAAGAAATGTTCCTTCGGCGTGGAAGAAGGATAATTTTTGGGACATCTGATCACCAAACAAGGTATTAAGGCCAATCCTTCGAAGGCTAAGGCCATCACGGACTTGTAGCCTCCTAAGTACCTAAAGGAAGTGCAAAGTCTGAACGGAAAGCTAGCAGCCCTCAACAGATTCTTATCGAAGGGTGCAGATAGATCTTTGCCATTTTTCAAGACACTCAAAGGATGCACGGATAAGAAGACATTCCAGTGGAACGCAGATGCAGAAGCTGCCTTTCAAAAGCTCAAGGAGTTCATGGCTATTCTACCTACACTTACCGCCCCAATCAAAGGCGAGGTGTTGTTTATGTACATCGCAGCCTCCTTCGAAAGCATCAGTGTTGTGTTATTGGCAGAAAGGGAGAGGAAGCAAATCCCTATCTACTTCGTTAGCAGGGTTCTACAGGGAGCTGAGCTAAATTATCCAGCGTTGGAGAAGCTAATCTTGGCTTTGGTCCATGCTGCGAGGCGCCTTCGAAGGTACTTCCAAGCTCATCCCATAACCGTACTCACTGACAAGTCTATTAAACAGATACTTTCGAAGCCGGAGAAATCGGGAAGGATAGCTAAGTGGGCCATCGAGCTAGGAGAACACGAAATGGAATACAAGGGTAGAAACTCGGTCAAAGGGAAAATATTGGCATACTTCTTAGCCGAAACACCTTCCGAACCGAAGCAGGACACAAAGGTTGCTTACAAGAAGCCTGTTAAAACGGTCGAAGGGTAGAAACTTTACACCGATGGAGCCTCCAGCTCCGACGGTTCTGGCGCAGGTCTAATGCTTGTTGATCCCGAAGGGAAGGAGTATACTTATGCACTCCGTTTTGAATTCGATGCTACTAACAATGAAGCGGAGTACGAAGCCTTGCTAGCAGGCCTCCGACTGGCTAAGGACATGGAGGTGGAAGACTTGGCTATTTTTGTTGACTCACAACTGGTGGCTAATCAGATAAAAGGCTCCTACGAAGCAAGACAACCTGTGATCAAGCAATACTTGGATAAGGCCATGGAAATGCTCGAAGGGTTTACATCCCACAACATAGAGCATGTTCGAAGAAACCAAAACAAGAAAGCGGATGCACTTAGCAAACTGGCATCAATGGCATTTGCTCATTTAACTAAGGAGGTTCTGGTCGAAGTGTTGGCAGACAGGTCCATCATCCGAAAGGTGGTGTCTGACGTAATACTGGAGGAAGACTCAAATTGGATGATCCAATTAGAGTATATCTAATAAGTGGTATACTGCCGGAGGCTCAGAAACTAGCTCGAAAGGTCCACCACAGTACAGAATCATGGGGAACTACCTATACCGAAGGTCATTTTTGTCTCCATGGCTTCGTTGTGTGGGACCTAGGCAAGCCGCCAACATCATTCAAGAAGTGCACGAAGGATCCTGCGGGCTTCACGAAGGACCTCGCTCTGTTGTTTCTAAGATCATGAGGATCAGATATTATTGGCCTTCGATGCACAGGGATGCAGTAGAAATCATCCAGAAGTGTGAAGCCTGTCAAGTTCACTCAAGGGTGCCGAGGCTACCAAAACAAGATATGACCTCTGTAACGTCCGCATGGCCTTTCAGCCAATGGGGAATAGACATCGTAGGCCCTCTACCAATTGCTCCAGGAGGAGTAAAGTTCTTGGTCGTAGCCATCGACTACTTCACGAAATGGGTGGAAGCTAAGCCTTTGGCATCCATCACAGGAAGACACATGGAAAAGTTTGTATGGGAACACATTATCTGCCGGTTCGGAGTACCCCACATCATCATCTCAGATAATGGGAAGCAGTTTGCCGAAGGGGTATTTCCAGTGTTTTCCAGAGGCCTGAACATAAAACAATCTTTCACTTTCGTCTACCATCCTCAAGGTAACGGACAAGTGGAAGTTACTAACAGGGACATCATCCAAGGCATAGAACGAAGACTGGGATACAGTTACCACGGTTGGGTAGATGAACTACCTCAAGTACTCTGGGCTCACAGAACGCACACAAAGTCAAGTCATGGGGAAACACCTTTTAGCTTGACATATGGCACGGAAGCTGTCATCTCTTCGGAAGTAAGTGTCGAAACAGAAAGGGTCATGGACTTCGAAACAGCAGACAACGAAGAAAGACTCCGTAGCAACCTAGACCTACTCGAAGAACGAAGGGAAATAGCCTCAATCAGGGAAGCTATCCATAAGCAAAAGATTGAAAGGTACTACAACAACAGGGTTCGGCCTTCGACCTTCAAGCCAGGAGAATACGTCCTCCGACTCAACAGTGCAAGTAAAGCTGAGTACCAGGGTAAACTAGGGCATACATGGGAATAAATGAGTTCTTACAAGTAGTTTTATATATCTTTTGCTTATTGTTGTTTAATTATAAATAGATGGATGCTTATTGTTACGTTTGAAATGAGTATTTATACTTTATCTCATTCTATTTGAGGAATGTTTAAAGCTTATCAATAAAAATTAGTGCTATTGTTAATCTTTTTAATCATGAATGTATTAGTGTTTGTAGTTACTTGTTGTAGTTAATCTCACTCATTTAATGGTGATTATGTCTTTATGTTGCATCATTGGAAATAGATTAATCTTTTCGCGTAAGTTTATGCATTATATGTTTTGATTGCTAAAATAGTTGTGTATAGGCGGTGTGTGACTTAGTTTATGCTAATGGAACATGGTCTTTCACACAATACACAAGATTTAAACTTTCTAGAACATCTAAAGCATTTGGTGGATAGAATATTGATCAGTGAATGTTCATATAATCGACTATCTTCTGCAGGCATTTTAAGAGCTCTAAAATACGTTCCCACCCCTAAAATGCCTGCAGAAGACAATCGATTATGACATTCACCGATCAATGTTCTATCCACCAAATGCTTTAAATGTTCTGCAAAGTTTAAATCTTGTGTATTGTTGTTCTTTCTTACTTTATTCACGTACTTACTTTTTTTAATCAAAAACCCTCTAAAATCCCGTGGATTCCACAGGTCTATAAGGTAGTAAAGGGGATATTGTGGCAAGGTTATATAATACCAACTTATTCCTTATGTCTTAAGTTTTAGGGTTCATGCAGTTTTGAGGCTAATTGAAAAATCGAATTTAAGATAATAATAATTGAAGCAATCCAACAACAACTATTCTCTCTGCAAGGGCGGAGACAAGAAGCGGTCACAAGCAGGGACGGAGCTAGAAGGTTCCCGCAAATGTCCGGGAACCCCAAGGATTTTTTTTTTTTTTTTTTGATGTATTGTAGATTTTTGAAAAAAACACCGAATTTTTTTATATGCATTTTAAATACACCCGATCCTTCGAAACGTGTTTCCATTATTACGGCTCAAAAGACTTTATGCACCATGTCATATTTGGTCCTGGCTCCGTCCCTGGTCACAAGGGTTACGTGCTCTCCTAGCGAAAAAATTATAGTGTAAATTTTCTAAAATATCTGGATTTTTTTTTTTTTTTTTTTTTTTTTTTTTTTTTTTTTTTTTTTTAATTTGCCCCTCTTAAGAACAATTTGTAATGTAGTTTTTCAAAAATTATTAAAGTATGACCCCCCGAGCAAAATTTTCTGGCTCCACCTTTGTCTCTCCATACCAAAATAAAGGGTTAACTTTTAAAATGTACCAAGTTTTACCAAATCTCGTTAACTACATTTTCATCAATCAAATATCATCTTCATCCTCTAAACTCTCTTTTCAACAGTTAAATACAATTTTCTCAACTTAAAGAATTCAACCAAAAAGATTCCGGGGTTAAGTCTGAGTTTAAGCATAGGTGTGTCAGTGTGTGTATATTTGTCCTAAAAAAACATATAACCAACTGGATGTGGATTTAGCATGAAAATCATAGAAAACCATTTGAAGAATTTGTAATTTAAAGTTTAAACAAACATGAAACTAACCAACTAGGTTCATATTTAGTCAACACAGGCCCAATTTCGCATAATGTCCAGGCCCAGATTGTAGTCACAGATATTTTGGGGAAAAGTTTGATTCACAGTTTTGGCAACAGCTTATAGATTATTTGGTTTTCGGCTTATGTTTCATAAGCTTACTTTTTGTGGTTTGAAACTTTTCGGCTTATATAAGCTTATCATGTCATTATATAAGGCAAAAAGTTTCAAAATAAGACACAAAAAAATGAGCTTATGAAACATAAGCCGAAAACTGCATAAGTCATAAGCCCGCAATATAAGCTTAAGCAAACACTCCCTAACTATACAATGAAGGGGTAAGACGAGTCGACTTAGTTTTACTTTTTTAGTGCATACAACTATTCTTTATATCATAATAGTTGGTTAAAATGCTTTTGTATCATAGTCAATGCATATAAATACATAATAAAAGAAGTCGAATCGTAATGTTTGAACTTTGAAGGTCAACCTAACCCGTTTTCCTTGTTGCCTACTTGCCCATTTTGCAACCACGTAATATTTGATATGGTTGACTGTTGGCATTTAGTTAAGGAGATGCGCGAGATGGTGTGGATGATGACGACCAAGGTAAATCTTAAGGTATGGAAAGAGGTTGTTGGTCAAAAATAAGGGTGGAAAATTGTGATTTACTGATCGTAAGTAGTCTTGCATAATAGCGTCAAGCAGCAAGGGGCGTGATAAAAGATGACCTTTAGGCTTTTATGTTTATCGCAAGGCACCAGAGTTATGGAGTCACAGTAACGATCAATCTATCTGTTGTCATCAGATGCTACATTTGTGGTTATGACATACATTCAGGTTGTATCTATGTAATCTTTCTGAATTTCTGATACATACGTTCAGTGAGAATATATGCCTAGAGAAGTACTTGGAAGAGTGACAATCAAAGTAAGGGTATTTGGTATACCGGCTTCATACACTCTTTTTCATGGACTAGGTAGGGGCGCAAATCAGATTATCACCTTCAAATGGAAATACATTTTACTGAAGCAGTTTTGGGTTAGTAGTACAAAACAAATATATTTACATCTTAATACAAAAATTCCAAGATGCAGGTAAAAACAATTCCATATGTTTCCAAACATTCATATCTCCAAACAGCAACCAGATTGAACATGGCCGGAGTATGCGTCAGGTACCTCAACTTTTGTCCACGTCGACCTCTTCAAATCCAGCTCGTAAACCCCATGCCTCCCGCCGAAACCAACTGATCCAACGGCCAACAACCGCCCGTCACATTCGATCAAACAAGGCACACTATCCATATCAATAGGTAACCTCATTCTAAATGAATGGTCCAATGCCACAACCGCACCATCATGATACATGTACATCACTCCGTCACCACCCGCCACGCAAGTCCTCGGACACGCGTCGTCTCCCAACAACCCGTCCTTAGTCTCCCACCGCCACGTGGACAAATCAAAAGACTCCGCGCTTTTCCCAAACTGCCCCTGCATTAAAGTATTATATCCACCAATCACATAAAACCTGCCACGGTGGAAAACACCTTTACACTCGTCACGCTCTTCCGCCATGTCAGGCAGTGGGGCCCACACGTCATCCGCCACGTCATACACCCACCCTGACCGAAGCGCATTTTTCTCATTATCATGTCCACCAACCACAAACACTTTTCCAACATTATCCGAGGCACATCCAAAAAACGACCTCGTACACCCGGGCATGTCGGGCCCTCGCCGCCACGTGGCAGACAAAAAACTATAAACAAAAACAAAATTTCTCGCTTCCCAATTATCCGTATCCAACCCACCCATGACCACAAGATTATACCCAACGGGTACCACTTGACAAAAAAGCGGTAACCCGTTTGAGAACCCGGGTATGGGCGGCAACCCGGACCACCGACCCGACCCGGGTTCAAAAACTGTCAACTTATAAACTGGTACAGCTGAATATTTTCTCAGCCCGTATTTCCGGGCTGGGTCTACTTGAGACTGCACCATTATTACAACACGCTCAGCGTGTTTACGGTGGTGCCGGAATGCTGGAAGTCCGAGTTCAGACTTCCAGCCCCGGCACACAAAAGTTGCATTAGAAAGATGTGTGTATGGAACCCGAGCTAAGCATTCGAACGCGATATCATCGGGTAGACCAGGAATAAGGTCCATGAATGGTATAAAAATGATTGAATAAGTGAATGTGAAGTTACAAAAGTAGGAATATATAAAGATGGAGTGGGTACGAAGAGAATATATAGTGGAGCTAATTATATAATAAAGTTGTATTTGTTTCTAGAAGGTGTGTGTGTTTTTTTAGTATGTGTTTTAGTGAGTGAGTGAAGGTGGGAAAAGAAGGTTTTAACAGAAAGTGGTGAAACTGACCACTCATTGACTAATAGTAGTTGGGTCAGTTAGGCATTTGTGTCCGCCTTTACATATCCATGTTACCATTTTTCATTTTCCGTTTATCAAGTTTTACGTTGTTATTTAGACTCATATTTCTGTACCCTTCCATGTGTTTGTTTTAACATGAGATGTGTTAATGGGATAATATTTGATAATTTATTTGGTTAATGGTTTATGCAGGTGAACAATGGACAAAAAGATGGATCAAAACGAGCAAAAATCTCATAAATCATGGTCTTTATAAACGGTTTTAATAAGCATCCAAACAACCCTTCATAAGCATGGTTAGATGAATGTTTATTGATAAGTTCATTATTTATATGGTGATTAGTTGTTATTAATGTCTATAGTTGTGAATAAGTGAGTTCTTATAAGTAGTTCTATATATCTTTTGCTTATTGTTGTTTAATTATAAATAGATGGATGCTTATTGTTACGTTTGAAATGAGTGTTTATACTTTATCTCATTTTATTTGAGGAATGTTTAAAGCTTATCAATAAAAATTAGTGCTATTGTTAATCTTTTTAATCATGAATGTATTAGTGTTTGTAGTTACTTCTTGTAGTTAATCTCACTCATTTAATGGTGATTATGTCTTTATGTTGCATCATTGGAAATAGATTAATCTTTTCGCGTAAGTTTATGCATTATATGTTTTGATTGCTAAAATAGTTGTGTATAGGCAGTGTTTGACTTAGTTTATGCTAATGGAACATGGTCTTTCACACAATACACAAGATTTAAACTTTCTAGAACATTTAAACCATTTGGTGGATAGAATATTGATCAGTGAATGTTCATATAATCGACTGTCTTCTGCAGGCATTTTAAGAGCTCTAAAATACGTTCCCACCCCTAAAATGTCTGCAGAAGACAGTCGATTATGACATTCACCGATCAATATTCTATCCACCAAATGGTTTAAATGTTCTGCAAAGTTTAAATCTTGTGTATTGTGTGAAATACCATGTTTATAAACCCAACTCATTCTCATTTTCTATCCACCAAATGGTTTAGAAAGGAACGTTTATAAACCCAACCCATTCTCATTTTCATTCCCATAGTGATTCTTTTTTACTAAACAAACACCTCAAGTTACAAATGAAGAAGTATTCTAAAACTTGAATACTTTAACATATTAACCTTTTTTATTTTAAGGAAGGATATGAGTTAATGGTGCACGAATAGCGCGCTAAAGCTATCATTGGTGATCTTTTAATTAGCAATAGTGTCATACAAACTTATATTTTAAGTCATCATGTTTGATTGTATGGGTTTCATGAACATGGTCGGTGCATACCAGTGAAAGCATAGGTTAAAAAGGCACATATGATATTTTTGTTGGTGCCTTCCTAATTATTATCGTCGCTAGCGTGTGCTATAGGCAATGTTAGCACTTTGCCACATGTTAGTCAGCCCACATGTCAGTCAGCTAAGATTCACATATGTTACTAATTTTGACCCATGAATTATAAATGGACCAATATGGATTATGTTATTATATGTCGCAACGGGTAAAAGAACAAGCTTTGATCAGGAAATGGGTCAAAGTTTTCTTACAAACTTAGGTGTGAACATCTTGGTTTTTTACTCTTCATCGTATGTCCTTAATGAAATGGTTGGGCTAATTGAGTTTTTTCATTTTTTAAAAGGCAAATTATTGAAAAAAGTATCATACTTGCCACAATTTCTTTTTGTGGGGAGCGAACAAATTTTTTTTGCTTTCGTGGGTACTTTTCTTTCAAATTTATCCTTTTTAGGGTATTTTGCGAATTTTTGGACATTTTTGCCCCTCTTAGCTAATAGAAATTTTTTTTCCCCGAAGAACAAAAATGTCACATATTACCCTAAAAAGGATGAATTTGAAAGAAGAGTACCCACAAAAGAAAAAAAATTTGTAAGGCAAAAAGTTTCAAAATAAGCTTATATAAGGCAAAAAGTTTCAAAATAAGACACAAAAAAGTGAGCTTATTAAACATAAGCCAAAAACTACATAAGTCATAAGCTCGCGATATAAGCTTAAGCAAACACCCCCTAACTATACAATGAAGGGGTAAGACGAGTCGACTTAGTTTTACTTTTTTAGTGCATACAACTATTCTTTATATCATAGGGAAGGGTTCTTTTCAGAACCATAAAAAGGTCGAGAACTGCGAGAACCGCCATCAACCAATCAGATTTTTTTGGATATTAATTATTATTATTTAATTTAAAAGGGTATAATAGTAAAAGTACATTTTCATTTTCTTTTTAGGAAATTTTTTTTTAATAATATTTTTTTCCGCATGCGTGTTTAGTGAGGTGCACATGTGTTTTTTAGATAATCTAAATTTACGTGTGTTTGTAGTGTCCAATTTACATGTATTTTGTAAGGTGCATATATGTTTTTGTAGATAATATAAATTTACGTATGTTTGTAGTGCATGAAATGGAAAACAAATGTATTTTACATGTATTGTATATAATTTAGAACAAAAACATTAGATACAAAATTTAAAATCATGTGATATACTATTCTAAGTACAAATTTCTAAAAGAAAAAAATATATTGCCGCATATGCACATGTATTTTCACTCCTTGGACAATTTGGATTTCTTTGTACGTATATGTGCACTTGTATTTACGCCATGCACTTGTGTCTTTAAACCTGGAATCTTTAGCATAACTATCTTGTCGCTAGATAATATGTACAAAACACATGTGCACTCTTGAGCCATGTACCTGTAGTCTTACTCTTGAGCCATGTAGCTTGGAATTCATCATCTTCTTCAAAAATCTACAAGTATATCCAAACATGAAAAACAAAATTGGTTAGAACCAACAATATGAAATACATATATTTAAGATTTAAAACTAATATCCATGTGTAAAATAGGCAGAACCAGACAACATGTTTTGACATCAAAAGCCAGAACTAGACAGCATGCTTTGAGGACAAAAAACAACAAAAGAAGTCCTTTTGACTAAACATCCATGTTTTGTCATAAAAAAATAGGAACCAAACAACCCATTCTGAGGATGCACTCGTGCACACATTATTTCTTTAACAATGGCTTTATTTTTTCAGTTGCACATGTATTTGACGTCCAAAATAAGTATTTATCTGTTATTGTGCACATGTATTTAGACACCCTTTTAGAAGTGATTATCGAACTAGTGGTTGAAAAAAACCTCAGTTAGTATCCGTAGAGCCTAAGGCCACCTCTTAATCTTATACATGACTCATAATATGAACTAAACTTCATAAAGACCATAAACTAAACTGAATTGACACTTAAGAGTTGAGGCCATATGCACACGAGACCAACAACCAATAACAGATGGTGAAAACTACTTCCAGATTTCTACTCGCATTTATGCACACCATTTTCACAGCAACATATTTTTTAAACACAATTAAGCGAATCAAATAATCAAATATGTAAGAATAGCCAT
Source organism: Chrysanthemum seticuspe (assembly GCA_019973895.1). Lineage (NCBI taxonomy): Eukaryota > Viridiplantae > Streptophyta > Magnoliopsida > Asterales > Asteraceae > Chrysanthemum > Chrysanthemum seticuspe. The sequence continues at coordinate 287,466,295 of BPTQ01000004.1, read as the reverse complement.
GGCCACTGAAACCTTAAAGAAATAATTGTTACATCATTTTTTTCAAGCAATGTCGAGTTATTCAATTCAAACAAAAGTTACTTTAAAGGCATAACTTTTACCTATTAAAAAAATTTTAAACAAAAAAAAACTAATACTATGATGGATTTGTAGTAAAATATGATCTAATATCTTAATAAAAATTGTCATGAAAGTACCGTATTGAACTAAGAAAACTACAACTCAACTGAAATAAACTACTATTTCACATACATTTATAAAACCACAATTGAGAATACAAAATATAATCCAATTAAAAAAAACAAACCTGATTGTGAATCGTCGCTTTATCCCATTTAAATCTTCTACACAATACCTTATGGAATAATTAATATATAAGAAAAAAGATTTAGACCCATCATTTCTTTGCTTCATGCAATAAACAAATATAAAAATCATATAGAAATAATCCAAACCAATAAAAAATTAAAGAGATTAGAAATTAAAGGTTATATGGAGCGGCGGATCTGAGACGGAAGAAAAATTAACTTCATTGTGAATAGTTTGAAAAGAGGGATTATGGTAATATTTAATTTATCCTAAATCTAAGGAACAGTTATTGAAAGAGATTTATATGAATTACCGTAAATGACCCTCATTAATTTACAATAGTTTTCCTACTCTTATCTTTAATGACACTAATGGCACAAGTAATAATAGCCATTGATCAAAAAATGAATGGATCAGATCGGTTCTCGCAGTTCTCGACCTTTTCTTGGTTCTGAAAATAACCCTACACTTATATCATAATAGTTGGTTAAATTGCTTTTGTATCATAGTCAATGCATATAAATACTTAATAAAAGAAGTCGAATCGTAGTGTTTGAACTTTGAAGGTCAACCTAACCCGTTTTAGTTAACGGTTTTCATTTTGTATTGTACATATATCGACATTCAATGCTGTCTTCTGTAGAGGATAATAAAGAATATATTTGGATATTGTGGCAGGTTATATAATATCAAGCTATTCCTTATGTCTTAAGTTTTATCGCGTTGGTGACCTTTTAATATACGTTCTCAAGACGGAGCCAGAAAATTTTGTTTGAGGGGATGCACTTTAATAATTTTGAAAACTATGTTACAAACTGATTCTTACAAAAGAAATTCAGAGATTCTTAAAAGGCAAATTACAAAAGAAATTCAAATATTAAAAAAATTTACACTACAATTTTTTTGCTAAAGGCACGTGACCCTTATGACCCCTTTTTATCTCCACCAGTGCGTCCTCCCCTTTCCTCCTCCCTTAACGTGTCACTGGTGAGGTAAAAGAGAATTCGGTCCTTTGATCGACCGACTTGTGGTGTTGTTTATGTGTGTGATATTAAGTTTCGTGAAATATATTTGTATATAAGTGAAGTATATTTAGGTGGTAAAGTTGATGAGTTTTGTAACATTTTTTGACATATATCTCTTGACTTTTATTTATTTTCCGAGATTTATCGCCATAATTACTTGCATTGACTTGAGTTCATGCTGTTTTGTGGCTAATTCAAAAGTTAAATTTAAGAAAATAAAAATCGACGTAATCTATTAGCAACAACTTTCTTTGTCTTAGGAATAAATGTTTACTTTCAAAATATACAAAATCTCATCACCTACACTTTTATCAATCAAATATCATTTCCACCTTCATGGGGAGTTAGCCGCACCCAGGAATGATACAAATACTACTGTTGCTTTGGTTTTACTCACGTCAGTACTAAAATCTTCTTTTATTAGTTGAAATGCAAAATTGACACTTATTATGAACCATCTCAAAATATCTATGTAAACACTTATTTTATAACGGGGCGATTATTATATACTCGTAACACATTAGCCGAAGTGAACAAGTCTTTGGTTGATTAGTTGGTTTCACTTCCGTTTTCCAATAGTACTCTTTAAGCTAAATTTAGTACTCTTTCCGTTTCATATTTATTGTTCAAATTTTTATTTCGGGTTGTTCTAAATTAATTGTCCACTTCCACAAATAGATAAGGGATTTAGTTCGAGTTTACCATATTACCCTCACTTTAGGTTCTTATTACAAACATTAAATAAGTTTTAAATTAATTAGTTAAGGATAAAGCTATCGCTTTACAAGAGAAAGTTGTAATGATGATGTTTTCTTTAAACTATGTGTTTTTTGTCTGTTGATAAGAATTTCGAGACAGAGGGAGTAATTTGCTATTCACTCCGTCTCAAAATAAGTGTTTACATTGTTATTTTGAAACGTGTCAAAATAAGTGTTCATTTTATATTTCAACTAATGAGAAGATCGACTTTAGGGGGCATAAATATTATTTGATTGATAAAGAGTGTCATCAGTAATTTTTTACAAACTTTGTATATTTTCATAATAGACGCTTATTCGAAGACGGAAAGAAGATAATTCAATGTACTAGGGATGCAGCATGGAAGGTTCAAAACCGAACTGGACCGACAAAACCTACCGAACTGACAAAAACCTAGCCGACCCGACAACCTTTCGATTCGGTTTCGGGTCGGTTCGGTTCGACCCTAAACCGACAAAAACACAAATAAACACACCTACACCGAACCGAACCGACGGACCCGACACAAAACTGAACCGAACCAATCATATTCGGTTCGGGGTTAGTTTAGGTTTTTCACGATTTTCAGTTTTGTCAGTTCGAGTCATGTCGGGTCGAGTCGGTTTTAGACGGATGCTCAGTGTACTACTCGAATTCAATACATTTACGCTACAAAATGAAAGTCTCAATCTCACAAGGAAAGCTCAAACAAACCATCCTCTTTGAAGTGTGGTCGAGTCATATTGATTACCATCCTTTTGATATTTTCAGCTAACTTCGAGAATACGAACATTATGAAATGTCTTTAGCATTTTCGTCTATACTTGTATTTGTCCTTTGCTTTTTTATCATATAAAGTCATGATTGTAAAGATGAGATATTTTGTTATTTACTGCAAAATTTTCCATTTATGGGATAGTGGGGTTGCCACTCTTTGGAAGCCTCCATCTATCGGAGTATAATAACACATTGATATAAAATTTTCCATTCATGGGTTACATGGTTTATTATGTATGAACGTAATTTGAAACCAAAATATCCCTGTTTTGTAACATGAAGAAATGAAGAACATAATTTTGTTGTACATATGCTAATAGTAATCTTTATCATAAATACTAGTAGTATAGTGTTGCCCCGCGGCATGTATAAAAATGTTCATTTTATGGGTACGACATAAAGCTTTAACAACAGAATGATTTTTTCGATAAAAGTATAGAGTTTAATAGATTTAACGGTTAATTTGTTATACTACTATATTTTAGATAGTTTTAAAATATAAACTTTAATATGTTTATAAGATAGTTCTAAAATATAAAGTTTAATATGTTTAAAGGCTAAATCGATATTTTCAATAAACTTATGAAGTGATACGTACAAAAAGTTAAGACATAAGAGAGTTATAAGAACTGCCTGCACCGTGCTCAGGGGGAAAAAGCCATGTAACATGTTATAAGAACTGCACCGTGCTCAGGGACGGATCCAGGATTTGTAGTTAAGGGGGGCCAAAGTTCATTATATAACCCGAAAAAATAAAAGTGTAAATAGAATGTTTCCAACTTTAGTTTATACAAATAAACCATCACAAAAACTTACGAATGCATTACTAAACCTAATTTTTTCTAACATATTTAGTGCATAAAAAGTATAGTAATCTCAAAATAAGGCCAGTTCTTTATCTATTTTGATGCTTCTGAGTATATAACTGTGGGAGAGCAACAAAGCCGAAACTTTCTAGGATTTCTTGATTAGGTTGTTGGTGTTCAAAAAATATTCGTATTCAGATATCTAAAACTTGATCATAGTTTATCAAAAAGTTGGGTTTTATGAAAGGACAATTTTAGAACTCATATAAAAGTTTTTCAAAAATTATAGATATCGGATATTCGGATTTATAAAATTGTTATCTGAAATTTCGAATGTCTGAATTAAAAAAACTTGGATAAAATATTATGTCTAAAATAAAACCATCATCGCAAATTTCAGATATCCAAGTTTATGATAAAACTAGTTATCGACAAGTCCCTTAAATTATTTAAATTAAGAACAAAAATATTGTCAAAAATGTCTCAGTTCATATTTTCGCTTTAGGCATCAAATAATCATGAGACGACTCTGATGCCATCATAATCATATTTATCTCATTGACAGATCTTTATCTTTTAAATAACTTTGTCTAAATTCATTAGCTAACTGTTTGCGAAAGTAATTATAAACTCCAAAAACCGAAAACACCAAACCGAAATTTTGGTGCGGGGTTTGGTATTAGAGAAACTTAAAACCGAACTTTTAGTTCGGGGTTTGATTTTAGCCAAAAACAGTCTCAAACCCGCCCATGCTCACCCTATATATAACTTGAACTCTTTAGTCTCATATAGTTTTAATAATTGTACACAAAACCAAAATAAGAAACATAAACAAAATATATACCAAAATTAATGCACAATTCATATTTGTCAAGAGTAAAGCGATAAACAACTAACACATGACAAAAGATAAGGGAGAAAAAATCAAAGTCAGTATTAATATTCAAGGATAAAGAAAGAAGTATAAAAACCATTTAAGGTAGAAACAGGTTACCCCCAAATTTTGGATATATTTTCCTACAGTGGCCACTTAGAAGGAGATATTTCATGTCGGTTGTTTTCTTTTCTTTCATTATAAAAAGTCGCTAGTTGGGAGATGCTTGTGGTATATTAAACGTTAAATTATGGGCTAAAAAATGATATCTTAATACAATTATTGGGCTTATTAGAGGGGCCTAAAACCCGCTAGCCACCTCCTCCCTCCGCCCCTGAGTCCCACCGTGACCCGTCATAGATAACACATAGCCCAAATCGACCCGTTCATAAGTAAATGAGTCAAATTGTCACCTCTATAATGCACAGGGGAAGATGGAAGTAGCCCTATAGTATGTTTTGGATGCCAAATTTACAGTTTCTTCACTATTCACATAAACCATATATATGTAAGTCCTGTATAGTTGCTTACATCAAAAGGCGAAAAGTGTTTGTTTTTCTGGCTTTATACTTTATTAGAAGGTACTGAGTGGCATAAAAAGAGTTTGACCTTTGGCTTTTTTACTTCATCAAAAGGCATTGAGAGCCATGTGTTAATAGCATCGATCATATATGATGTTTCTGTTTTTTTCCAAAAGGTTAACATATATATTATCACCAACATGAAACATATTACAATTTTTTTAGATTGCGCAGTAGACATGCCCTACTGCAATCACACCATTCCAAACCAAAACACACTAAGAGATCCTAAACATGCTATTCTGCCTAAAACAACATCAGCAATACCGTGTTCTATAATTCAACTCCTTAACCCAAACACCCCCAAGAATTCAGAAAGCCCAGCAGCACTAAGTGACTACATTTCCTGTACTAGGTACTGCAAACAATACACATGTTATAACATCCATTCTGAATGTATCTATGTGATAGTTTATAAAATGTTGCATAGTGTCGTATATTCTGCCATCCATTTTTCTGGAGAAACTTAATTACTTGACCAATGTGTGAGCACAGGGTCTCGGAGAAACATTTGGAAGAGTGACAATTGAAGCAATGGCATTTGGTATCCCGGTATGATACTCTATATTATGCTTTTTTATGTACATCAAATATTATATCCAATATCCAGATCCTTTGAGAAGCTATCGACTCTAACAATATCAATTTTCGGTCGAAGAGATAGTTTCGTTGCATACTTTGCTCTAACTTCTGTTTTGACAGGTTACTAAATCACAATACCTCAAATTAAAATTTTGGAACGTTGGTTACCTTAACTCAAAATCTTAATTTTTATGGCCAAACGTATTTAGTCCAGTACATCTTTAACTAGCTTCTTTTCCTAATTTAGATCATATCCTTGTATCTATTGATTAGGTGATCGGAACAGATGCAGGAGGCACGAAAGAGATTGTTGAACACAATGTGACCGGTTTACTACATCCGATCGGACATCCAGGGACAACCGTTCTTTCCAAAAACCTTCAATATTTACTCAAAAACCCATCAGAACGACAACGAATGGGACTTGAAGGGAGAGAAAAGGTGAAGAAGATGTACTTGAAAAGGCACTGGTACAAGATGTTCTGGCAGGTTCTTTGCGACATCATGAAAGTAAAATAATTTTGCTTACTGCTGCTCATGATTTTCGTCAATTCTACTATTTATTATGGGGAAATGATGGTGGCAGTGAGCAATTTGAATACAAAAGAGATGCGTCTACACTATTTTGTTACAGTTTAGTATTTATCAAATTTCGCTTTTAAATTTAATTTAAGTCTTGTTAAAGAATAATTTAAGAGAATTATTGGCATTGCGTTGTAAAAGTGGTTATATGTTTTAAAATTAAGTCATCTGCTAAGTTGCAACAGATAGTGATTAGTGTATTTTGCCTTACAGTTGCGACAGTTGGTCATTTTTGTGTTTGATAAATTTTGATTATTGAAGGATTATGTTTAAAAATGAGTGCTAAATGATCAGATAATCAAAATCACAGTTTGCACCTACTTTCTAATTGCGAGGATGGCATTCTGGAAACATATCCTGATTGCGTTATCTTATTGTAAAATAATACGAGTGTCATGTTCTTCTAGTTACACTCGTTAATATCACACTGTTGGTTTGAAGCCATAGTCGTTTTGGGACCTCCGTCTTTAACACTTGCATTGTTTGCATACATTCATATTTCCAAACAGCAACCTGACTGAACGTGGCCAGAATATTCCTCCGGCACCTCCACCTTCGTCCAAGTGGAGCTCTCCAGATCCAGCATGTACACCCCATGCCGCCCACCAGATCCAACACATCCCACGGCTAGCAACCGCCTATCCCATCCGATTATACAAGGTACATTATCTATATCACTTGGTATCTTCATTCTAAAATCATGATCCAGTGCAACCACCGCACCATCATGGTGCATATACATTACCCCATCCCCGCCATCCACACAAGTTCTTGGGCACGTGTCATTTTTTAAGAAGTCATCCTCCCTCGAACCCCACCGCCACGTGAACAAGTCAAAAGCCTCTGCGCTCTTTTGAAACTGCCCTTGCTTTGCCGTGTCGTACCCGCCAACCACATAAAACTTGCCACGGTGGAAAACACCTTTATAAACAAAAACAAATTTTGTAGGACTCCAATTATCTGGGCTTAACCCGCCCATCACCACAAGATTATACCCGACTGGAGCTATCTTACAAAAATGAGGCAACCCATTGGTAAACCCGGGAACCGGGGACAACTTGCTCCATTTACCAGAGTCGGGTTCGTAAACAGTGAGGTGGTACATTGAATACTTCCCCAACTGAACCATGATGATAATGTGACGGGTAAGACCCGAGGACTTGCGGTGGTACCTGAATGGAGGAAGCTCAATCTCCGACTTCCAACTCTGGCAAACAGAAGAGGCAGCCGGTAAGTCGTTGTATGGAACACGAATCAAACACTCAAATCCAACATCATTCGGAAGACCCGGTATAAGCTCCATTCAGCGTATGTGAAATAGTAAGATGTGTAATGGGAGAGAATGAATGAAGAAGAAGCATGCATGGAGGTTTAATAAATACTGCGTACTGTAATAATATGCAATGTCTGTGCTTTTTTAGTTTGTTAATTAAAGACTTATTTCGTCAGGAATATTTCACAAATTTACACTTATTTACCATAAAATATATCTCAAATGTTTCAGAAAAGATTTGAACTCACAACTTGTTTGTTTTGTTAAGATGTTTCGAGTCTGAATTTGAGTATCATATCTTACTGTTAATAGAATAAGAGGTGGCTAGAAAGTCTCAACATGAATAAAATAATGTTGTTTGTTTTTGTTAAATTGTGTGAATGATTTTAATTTGCAAAATTTTTATATAAAATCACTTCTTTGCGATGAATAACTAACTTCTATAAATATGAAGCAAATTAAAACATTTTTATCATACATTTTACATAATCAATAAACCATTATATAAATTATCTTAATACAAGTATAAATTTATAATAATAAAACACGATTACACATCATAAGAGATGGAAAGAGGCAATAAAAAAAGTCCCCATCTCTTATATCGGGTAAGAGGCATTATGACTAACCACATCTAACTTAAAAAGAAATACGTAACAAACAACGCAAAGTCTAACCGCATCTGATTGAGTAATGTACTATACGAGGTCGTAAGTTCAATTCATGCTATGTGTAAATAATCCTGAAGTAGTCACACCAACCTCTTGAGAAATGAAGGATTTATCTGGTTTGAGTATGACAATATGTGTAGCAGGGAATTCAGACCACCGTAGATTAGTTGAAAAACGTGGTGACAAAAAATAAATAAATAATTGCATCCGTAACTAAATATAATAAATTTTAAAAATAAAAACACAATTGGTATCTTATAATCACATGTATGATAAAGATAGTTGTACATAATGTATATTATCCTGTCTTGAACTTTCAATATCCACAGGAGAAATCAAGTATATGCAAAGTCCTTTTCATTTGAAAAAAGAATGAAGAGAAGATAGGAATATATAAAAAGGATAATAATGGCATTATATGATCATAACGTTCAATTAGTCATCAAAAAAATATAGAAATTACCCTCAAAATGGTTTAAAACGTGGTACATTATTACTTGTATGATTTTATGATATGGAAATAGATGTTTTTTTCTTCCTTAATGTTTGTAAAGAAATTAAACAGTTGGAGTATTTAATTCGGTTTGTTCAAATAGACAAAACAAACAGAATTGATTCAGTTACTATAAGGACTAGGACCGATTTAGTTTCGACCTTTCCTTTTAAACCAGCAGAACGGTTTAGTACCATGTACCTTAATGATTGTTTTTTGAACGAATGTACGTTCATTATTGTTAATTCGTTGTTATGCTACTGTTTGACAGGAACTTCTACTGAGATTTCAAAAACTTGTTTGTCAATATATAGATTTTCTTTTAGTACTAGTATCACTCGATTCGAAAAAAAAAGAAGAAAAGGACTTATATCACTTTATGCAAATTGCAATAGAGGTTATATCGATAGAAAAGTTTGTATCTCAAATGAAAAGATTTCGGGGTTAAGTCTGAGTTTAAGCATAGGTGTGTATATATTTGTCCTAAAAAACATATAAGCAATACAGTAAAACTCAAAATACAAAGAATTCTCCAATTCTCCAAAATACAAAGAATTAAGATGTGGATTTAGCATAAAAATCATAGAAAACCATTTGGAAGAAGGGATAATTGTTTGTAAATATAACGATCACTTTTTGCTAAGTTGTGTATGTATCTATTAATCTGTCTAAACAATATAAACATTTTACTAATCATATTATTATGTGTAAAGATTAAGGTTGCCTGTTTTTTTGCTAACGTGACATGGATTATACCAATCTAATTGTTTATAAATGTATCGAAGTTTCCACTTTTTAGTAAGTTGTGTATTGTGTCTATTTTGGTTAGAATTAATTAGGGTTAATAACCTATTAAAGCATCATACTTGTCACAAAAAGCAGTTTGACGTAGCGAACAAAAAAAATAGCTCTTCTATACATTAAACTTACTTTTTTGTCTTCAATCGAGTATTATGACCATTTTACCCTTTCAAATTACATGAATGGTCCCTGTGAGTTTGCAAAAATTGCATCCATCGTCTCTAGGATAAATTACAAAAATAGTCCCTGTAGTTTGAAATAATTGCGTCCATCGTCCCTTTTCTAACAATCAATATCAACAAATAACTAAATTCACCTTACTTAACAACAAAGTCACAAACTTTATACAACACATTTGCTATACATTGCATAATGCATACCTGATGAGCTAGATGGAGACGAATAATCTGGCGAATATTGGTTTTCGATACACAACTTCAGGCCTCACCTCAGATCAGTTCAAGACCCAAATACGAAACCCAAATACACCAACAACAACGGGTTTTTTTGGCTACAAACCAAGGGATCAAAAATGAAATACACCAACAACTGATCGAAACAAACCATCTAATAACCAAAAATGAAACTCAAATACATCAACCTCAAATACATCAACAACTGATCGAAACAAACCAAATAAAGTGGCATTTTCGGCTGCATATCAACTGTTATAGATCAACTGTTTAAACGACAGGTTGTGGACCCGTATTCCCATTAGTGATGGCGGCTAAGGTTCTGATATGGAGTTTCGGCAATGACGCTACCTAACGGATCAGTGGGTTCACAACATATATGACCGGATCAAGTCTATAAAGAAGATAAATATGTGACCGGATCTAGAATTAAAAGAGTAAGATAGAATTTCGTGGGTCTTTCAAAGAACAAAGATAATCACTAGTTTAATATTTGTATTTGATAAGAATAAAAGGTTAGGTAAGATATGAAGAAAACCAACATGCTGATCTGGGATCTGGGTTTGTTCTTCCATGGGTTAATTAGGAGGTGTGTTTGGATTTAAGGTTTGAAAAATGTGAAATCTTGAAAAGGTATGAAGATGAAATTGATGATTTTGGGTTATTTATATAGTTGGGACAAATGATGCAATTTTTATAAATTTAAGGGTAAAATAGTCATTACAATTTTGTATTTTGGAATTATTACTCAAAGGAAGACAAGAATTTAAGTTTAGTAGCCAAAAGGGCTATTTTTTTTGTTCGCTACGTCAAACTGCTTTTTGTGACAAGTATGATGCTTTAATAGGTTATTAACCCAATTAATTACATAAATCGTCCTTGTAGTTAGGCCCAATCGCAAGTTTCGTCCGTCACTTTTAGAACTCACCCATACCAGACAAACAAACACTCATTTGTTAACCCAACATAATCTTTTTCCTCAAATCTGCTACTCTATTTTCTCTCCAACACCATACACAATCACTATCACCAACATTCTCTCTATAATTCTTACCAAAACTAGACTCTAATCCACCACCACCCTTCAACATCAGATCAACCATTACCATCTAACCTGCAACCACAAGATCCACCACCGATGTTGCTCGCCGGAATCAATGGCCAACCACTGTTGTTCTGAGGGTTGGTTTTAAGAAGGTGATATGTTGTAACTTTTAAGTTGGTGTTGGTTTCGAAAATGGTGGGTTTTGAGATGTTGAAATTGTTGATAATGTGAGTTTTACTTTTGGAGAAAATAAGAATGTTTTTTTAATCAATTGTTGATTAATGTGAGTTTTATTTATTTATTTTTCTTTTGATAGAAAAGAAAAAGAGAAAAAGAATGGGTGGTCGTTGCTTGCCGGAAAAAATGTTGGTTGAAGAAGAAAAGGTAAGGATTGGTTTCTTGCGTTTTGGAGTGACGGACGAAACTTGCAATTGGGCCTAACCACAAGGACGATTTATGTAATTAATTCTAACCAAAATAGACACAATACACAACTTAGTAAAAAGTGAAAACTGCGACACATTTATAAACAATTAGATTGGGATAATTCATGTCACGTTAGAAAAAAAAACACACAACCTTAATCTTTACACATAATGTTTGTATTATTTAGACGGATTAAAAGATACATACACAACTTAGCAAAAAGTAATAACTTCGTTACATTCACAAACAATTATCCCTCGGAAGAATTTGTAATTTAAAGTTTAAACAAACAAACATGTAACTAACCAACTGGGTTCATATTTAGCCAACACAGGCCCAACTTCGCTTAATGTCCAGGCCAGCAAGTTGTAGCCACAGATATTTTGGGGAAAAGTTTGATTCACAGTTTTGGCAACAGCCTATAGATTATTTGGTTTTCGATTTATGTTTCATAAGCTTACTTTTTATGGCTTATTTTGAAAATTTTCGGCTTATATAAGCTTATCATGTCATTATATAAGGCAATAAGTTTCAAAATAAGACACAAAAAAGTGAGCTTTAGAAACATAAGCCGAAAACTGCATAAGTCATAAGCCCGCAATATAAGCTTCAAGCAAACACCCCTTACTATACAATGAAGGGGTAAGACGAGTCGACTTAGTTTTACTTCTTTAGTGCATACAACTAAAGCACAGCTTCTATTCTTTATATCATAGTTGGTTAAATTGCTTTTGTATCATAGTCAATGCATATAAATACATAATAAAAGAAGTCGAATCGTAGTGTTTGAACTTTGAAGGTCAACCTAACCCGTTTTCCTTGTTGCCTACTTGCCCATTTTGCAACCACGTAATATTTGATATGGTTGACTGTTGGCATTTAGTTAAGGAGATGCCCGAGATGGTGTGGATGATGACGACCAAGGTAAATCTTAAGGTATGGAAAGAGGTTGTTGGTCAAAAATAAGGGTGGAAAATTGTGATATACTGATATGTAAGTAGCCCGGTGCATTGCTGAAAGACAGTCTTGCATACTAGCATCAAGCAGCAAGGGGCGTGAAAAAAGATGACCTTTAGGCTTTTATGTTTATCGCAAGGCACCAGAGTTATGGAGTCATAGTAAAGATCAATCTGTGACTCTGTGTGTTGTCATCATTTGTGGCACTACATACATTCATGTTGTATCTATTTCTATGTAGTAGTTTCTGTGCTTGTCGCCAAGTCCCATTTGTTCTGCCTCGTATCTCCAGGAACTTAGTTACATGATTGTTCTGTGAGAACATAGGCTTAGAGAAATGGTAATGGGTATTCCCGCGCCAAACACTCTTTTATGGACTAGCTAGGTGAGCAAATCAGATTATCGCCTTCAGATAGTAATACATTTACTGAGGCAGTTTTGGGTTAAATACTTTTTAGTACAAAACAAATATATATACAATTTTAGAACAAAAAATCCAAGATGCTGGTAAAAAACAATTCCATATGTTTCCAAAGATTCATAACTCCAAACAGCAACCAGATTGAACATGGCCGGAGTATGCGTCAGGTACCTCAACTTTTGTCCACGTCGACCTCTTCAAATCCAGCTCGTAAACCCCATGCCGCCCACCGAAACCAACTGATCCAACGGCCAACAATCGCCCATCACATTCAATTAAACAAGGCACGCTATCCATATCACTAGGTAGTCTCAATTTAAACGAATGGTCCAAAGCCACAACTGCGCCATCATGATACATGTACATCACTCCGTCACCACCCGCCACGCAAGTCCTTGGACACGCGTCGTCTCCCAACAACCCGTCCTTAGTCTCCCACCGCCACGTGGACAAATCAAAAGACTCCACGCTTTTCCCAAACTGCCCTTGCATTAAAGTATTATATCCACCAATCACATAAAACCTGCCACGGTGGAAAACACCTTTACACTCGTCACGCTCTTCCGCCATGTCAGGCAGTGGGGCCCACACGTCATCTGCCACGTCGTACACCCACCCAGACCGAAGCGCATTTTTCTCGTTATCATGTCCACCAGCCACAAACACTTTCCCAACATTATCCGAGGCACACCCGAAAAACGACCTCGTACACCCGGGCATGTCGGGCCCACGCCGCCACGTGGCAGACAAAAAACTATAAATAAAAACAAAATTTCTCGCGTCCCAATTATCCGTATCCAACCCACCCATCACCACAAGATTATACCCAACGGGTACCACTTGACAAAAAAGCGGTAACCCGTTTGAGAACCCGGGTATGGGCGGCAACCCGGACCAACGACCCGACCCGGGTTCAAAAACTGTCAACTTATAAACTGGTGCAGCTGAATATTTTCTCAGCCCGTATTTCCGGGCTGGGTCTACTTGAGACTGCACCATTACTATAACACGTTGGCTTAAACCAGCGTGTTTACGGTGGTGCCGGAATGCTGGAAGTCCGAGTTCAGACTTCCAGCCCCGACACACAAAAGCTGCATTAGAAAAATGTGTGTATGGAACCCGAGCTAAGCATTCGAACGCGATATCATCGGGTAGACCAGGAATAAGGTCCATGAATGGTATAAAAATGATTGAATAAGTGAATGTGAAGTTACAAAAGTAGGAATATATAAAGATGGAGTGAGTACTAAAAGAGTATATAGTGGAGCTTATATAATAAAGTTGTATTGTTTCTAGAAGGTGTGTGTTATTTTAGTATGTGTTTTAACAGAAAGTGGTGAAACTGACCACCACTGGATTTTTTTTTTTTTTTTTTTTTTTTTTTTTTTTTTTTTTTTTCAATTAATCAATTAGTATGTTTTAAAATTATTATTTGTTTTAAAACATTGGCCGTATTTTGTTTTGGTTTTTTTCTGGTTAACTGTTTTCATTTTGTATTGTACATATCGACATTCAATGCTGTCTTCACTAGAGGATAATAAAGGATTATATTTTAATAATTTTTGAAAACTATATTACAACTTGGGTTTTTAGGGGGCAAATTACAAAACTAATTCAGATATTTTAAAAAATTTAGACTAATTTTTTTCGCTAGGAAGCAAGTGACCTTGTGACCCCTACTTGTCTCCGCCACTTCGTCCTCCCCTCCCCTCCTCCCTCAACGCGTCACTGGTGAGGTAAAAGAGAAGTCAATCTTTCGATTGACCGACTTGTGGTGTTGTTTATGTGTGTGATATTAAGTTTTGTGAAATATATTTGTGTATAAATGGAGTATAGTTAGGTGGTGATGTTGGTGAGTTTTGTAACATTTTTTGACATATATCTCTTGACTTTTATTTATTTTCCGAGATTTATCGCCATAAATTACTTGCATTGACTTGAGTTCATGCTGTTTTGTGGCTAATTCAAAAGTTAAATTTAAGAAAATAAAAATCGACGTAATCTATTAGCAATTACTTTCTTTGTCTTTGTCTTGGAATAAATGTTTACTTTCAAAATATACAAAATTTTATGAAATCTGATCATTTATACTTTTATTAATCAAATATTATTTCCACCTTCATGGGAAGTTAGTCGCACCCACGAATGATACAAATACTATTGTTGCTTTAGTTTTACTCACATCAGTACTAGAATCTCCTTTTATTAGTTGATGAAATGCAAAATTGACACTTATTTTGATACATCTCAAAATATCTATGTAAACACTTATTTTATAACGGGGCGAGTATTATATACTCGTAACACATTAGCTTAAGTGAACAAGTCTTTGGTTGATTAGTTATTTTTACTTCTGTTTTCCAATAGTGCTCCGTAAGCTAAATTTAGTACTCCTTTCATTTCAAATTTATTGTCCACATTTTCATTTCGGGTTGTTCTAAACTAATTTTCCACTTCCACAAATAGATAGAGAATTTAATTCGAGTTTATCATATTACCCTCACTTTAGGTTATTAAAAAGTAATTAGTTAAGGATAAAACTATCGCTTTATAAAAAGTAAGAAAGAGAAAGTTGTAATGATGTTTTCTTTAAATTGTGTGTTTTTTGTCTGTCGATAAAAGTTTGAGGCAGAGGGAGTAATATACTATTCACTCCGTCTCAAAATAAGTGTTCACATTGTTATTTTGAAACGTGTCAAAATAAGTGTCCATTTTATATTTCAACCAGTGAGAAGATCGACTTTAGCGGGCAGAAATGATATTTGATTGATAAAGAGTGTAATGAGTAATTTTTTTAAAACTTTTTGTATTTTCATAATAGACACTTATTCTAAGACGGAAAGAAGATAATTCAGTGTACTAGGGCTGAGCATGAAAGGTTCAAAACCGAACTGGACCGAAAAAACCTACCGAACCGACAAAAACTGAGCCGACCCGATAGCCTTTCGGGTCGGTCGGTTTTACCCAAAACCCAAAAAACACATATAAACACACCTAAACCGAACTGAACCGAACCGACGGACCCGGCACAAAACCGAACCTACCATATTCGGTTCGGTGTTGGTTTAGATTTTTCAAGATTTTTTTTTTGTCTGTTCGGGTTAGGTCGGTTTTAGACGGATGCTCAGTGTACTACTCGAATTCAATACATTTACGCTACCAAAATAATAGTCTCAATCACACAAGGAAAGCTCAAACAAACCATCCTCTTTTAAGTGTGGTCGAGTCATATCGATCACCATCCTTTTGATATTTTCAGCTAACTTCTAATCGAGAATACGAACATTATGAAATGTCTTTAGCATTACAAGAAATATAAAATATTTGTCCTTTGCTTTTTTATCATATAAAAAGTCATGATAGTAAAGATGAGATATTTTGTTATTTACAGCAAAACTTTCCATTTATGGGATAGTGGGGTTGCCACACTTTGGAAGCTTCTATTAACACATTGATGTAAAAATTTCCGTTTATGGGTTACATGGTTTATTAGGCCAATGCTAATGGTATGGTTGCCTTCCAACCAACCGAATAGATGACCGAATTTTTTCTATTAGCTCAATCGAATTGGTGACCGATCACCTCTAACCTTTTCAAAGTTATGACTGGCCTGGCAACCGCAAGTTTCATTCCCTTTTGTGTGTGTATTGCTTTTTTATTAGTTTTTGTGGGGTATGTTTTTTGTTGTGGTTGCGGTCGTCTTATTAGCTAATTGTGGTTGGGTGTTGTTTTAGAGAGAGAAAGCTGATATATTACTAATGTCGCAAGGTGTAACCACAATATTTATAGTTGCCATTAACATTAGCCTTAGGTATGAACTTAATTTGAAACCAAAATATGCCTATTTTGTAACATGAAGAAATGAAGAACATAATTTTGTTGTGTATAATATATTCTTTTCAAAAAAACATGTAACATGTTATTTTTAAGCATATGTGCTAGTAGTAATTTTTATTATAAATAACAGAAGTATATTTTTGCCCCGCGCGTTGCAGCATGTATAAAAATGTTCATTTTATACGTACGACATAAAGCTTTAACAATGATATGATTTTCCTCGATAAAAGTATAGAGATTAATAGATTTAGTGGTTAATTTGTTATACTATTATGTTTAAGATAGTTTTAAAATATAAAGTTTAATATGTTTAAAAGATAGTTCTAATATATATAGTTTAATATGTTTAACGACTAAATCGATATTTTCAATGAACTTATGAAGTGATACGAACAAAAAATTAAGACATAAGCGAGCTAGGTGTAGTTGTGCCTTATAAATTTTATATCGCACACCACCTTAGTACCATATAACACAACTATATCATAAACCCTCTCCTCCATAAAAATATTATAACGCACCATCAAATATACCTACCACTCACAAAAAAAAACAAAAAACAAAAAAAAAATACCTCATAACACTGCAACCGAATGGCTATGTGCCCTATAACATGGCTATGCACTACTCTTGGTGCAATTTGGCTATGCTATAGGACAAAAAAAAAACCTATAACATGTTATAAGAACTGCACCGTGCTCTCTAACAGTTAAGACATATATGGAAAATTGTATTTTAATAAACTCAAAAAATTGTTTTTGGGCTAATTTTTTGGTTATCTTTCATCAACAATAACCTCAAAGATGATAAATGTTAAAATGTAAATATATTGGGTTGGGATAGTTTAATGTTTAAGCAACAAGATACCTATTTGGCATTTCTTTGCAACGCATCAAAGCAATCAAATAAGTTTTTTTTATCGATTAACTAATGATTAACTCAATTACGCACCTAATAGAATTTAAATAAATATTTCCAATAACTTTACGTACCTATAGTTTTAAGTCTCATTTTGTGAGCCACTTTAGTTTGTAAAACTAAATGTGAAACGGATAATAATGATAACAAAGTATATTTATAAGTTAATAACATTTCAAATATGAAAGAATATTATTGATTCGAACTCATCCGTTTGTCTAATCTATGTACCGTTTAATAATGTATGCTTAATAATATTTTAGTCATCTATAAGTTAACAATCGTAGAGAAATGATATAAAGACCTAACTTGCATGCCTAAATTCATGCCTAATCCATTAATTACTTGACACATCACTTATGCATTTTCTCTCTCTAAATCTCCAATTTTGATTTTTACACTTGACATCATCTTATTATTAGACATACTTTTAGGCATGAGAATCATTTTCCATTTCTATATGATTTCAATAAAGCATATATTTCTAATGCAATAAGATATTCAAGTTGAATTTAAAACTCTCTATGTTCAAAAAAGTTTAGTATATTTTTTTTGAACGGCGGCTTATTACTAAAAAACTAGCAAAAGCTAGAGAAAGAAATTACAAAAAAAAAAAAAAAAAAAAAAAAAAAAAAAAAAAAAAAAACGATATTAACTAAAGAGTTTTTGCAACCATCCTACCCAACTAAAGATTAAACTTAGGATTTCTAGATATCCACAAAAAACAAATTGAGAAACAATAAAATCTCAAAGCACCGCCTTCTTTAAAGAAAGATTGGAGAAAACCAATTGATTGTGAAAGCTCCAAATAAACCATAAAAGCGTCCCTCCCACACTTTCAAGGATCAATCGCACCTTATTCGAAAGATGAAGGGAGTCAAGCCAATCGAACCACTCAGAAAGATCAGCACAAATAGGGATGTCAAGCTCCCATCACCTAGCCATCAAAGCCCAAAGATCTATAGTCGTCTCGCAAGAAAAGAATATGTGGTTAACAGTTTCAACATCCTTTTGATAGATGGGACATAAAATCGAATCAACTTGTATGCCTTTTCTGTCCAAGTTTACCCTGGAAGAAAGTTTATTAATGAACAATCTCCACAGAAAGACATTAACCGTAATTGGAATGCAAGGATTCCAACGTGTAGCAGTAGAAGCCACATCAAGGATTTTCGTACCAATGAAGGTTCGAACAGAAGATACCGAGAACCCAGAAGAGGCATCAAGCGACCAGTGTCAAGAGTCTTGTTTATCCGATAAAACGACATCCTTGATCACGGATTGTAACGCAGAAAATTGACACGATTCAGCTCCACCTCTCGGGTGCCTTCTAAGAACAGAATTTGTAGGACCTTACAAATATCAACCTTATCACAAAACCCAACACGTTAAGCGTAGAACACGTTAAACACAAACCCAAACTAAGCGTAGAGATAAGAAACAAAGATGAGAGAGATTGGTGACTTGATATAAGATATGTTATGCGTATGAACAAGATAGAATGATGACAACAATAAGATGTTATATTGCTCCAAAGAAAACACACACACACACTTTTTCAAGCACACCCCTCAAATGACCATTTGAGGGGTATTTATAGTCTAAATACAAGATGCCCTAAAAGGCTTTCTATGGGCTTGGATTGGGTTGGATTGGATAATATCATTCATAAGGCTAGCTTGTCTTAACTTCTAACCAATTAGCTTAGCCCAATCCACGCGCCCGTTGACTATTCTATCACGATATCTAACACACGATATAAGGTTCCTAAATGTGAATGACCATCACTTCTAATAAAAACTATTAAGGCTAACAATCTCCCCCTAAGGGGTGGTCATTAAAATGATGCTCCACTTGATTAGGTCTTTACTTTTCTAGAGCTTGAACTTTGTGTGTAGATATAGAATAGTCTTGATTCTTTGTTCCTTCATGCTTTGTTATCAACTAATGTGGTTGTCTGCCGAATGTCAACTTCGTTGGTTAGGTGTCTCCACATCTTTCTCCACCATGCTAACACTTCTATTTGTCTTTTGGTTACCAATGATGTAGTTCTCGAGTCTTTATACTTTGTAGATTCTTTGACTTTGACGAAGAATCATCTTTAACTTTGTGTTGCCTTTGATTTTGATGAGAACTTTCATGTGTTGTTGGTATGAGCATGTGGAGAATCTGCACGATCAATCCGCTCCGGAGCTTCCATAAGAAGAAAACATAAAAACATGTTAGTAATAAGCGGATTCCGGCACTTACAGGTTTGAATTTCGAAGGTGTTAACAGCATAGTGTGAAAACACATCTCTAATTCTTACAGAGACCGTTCCTGAACTGGAGTCCCACAAGTGAGATAACACGATATACCGAAGTACATCTACAGTTCAGATGAGTCGCTGAGGTACACCGAAGCATCACCCCACGACTGTAGACCGTTTGAGACACACTAAGCGTAATCCACGGGGAGTTACCGAAGTGACCTGCTGTCAAGGCTGCTTGATGTTGACCCTGGCAGGAGTTTCCATTCAATCATTTAAGATCACGAATGTGAAACTTCTCATAAATGTTCTGGCAGATTGCTAAGATCTGCGTAGGACTCTAGAATATATCACTTGTGTCCTTATTGATGAACAGCAAGCGATGTCATGTCAAGTGTTCCTATGAGATCTTTTTGATGAATCTCGTGGCTCTAGACTCAATAGTGCATTTTGGTTTTCTTGAGCGGAGACTAGGGAGAGGGTCTCCTTCTTCAATACCAACCAACTCTAAGAGAAGGTCAATAGATTATGTAGGGTTCCCAGTGAGAATGAAACAAATCCTTTTAAGAGGAATTGAGTGGCTAGAAGGTTTAGTGCAGTGCGTCACTGGGTCCATGACGTCTTTGTCTTCAATACCAGTGTCATCTTAGTGACACCCAGTAGCAGATGAATTGAACCCGGTTTCTGCCCTAAGGTTGATTATGGAGGGCTATTTCTTTTCACCCTTTCATTTACTTTTCTTTTTAATTCTTCAACCCCTTCTTTCTCCTTTCTCACATTACTCCTTTTTTTTTTCAATCATTCCTAAGGACTTCTAATACTAACTATTTGTGATGTCCTTGGGTAGATCCCTCCGGCTCTGGCGGATCATAGGACGAATTTCCTATCCTTAGTCACCTTATAACTCCATGACTGTCCTATTGTTGCCATAAAACCATTTTTCTTGAAAATTTCTCACAGTGTTTAAGATTGAAAACATGTTTGGAACACTCTGAGAGTTTTATATTTTCAGAAACACTCCCCCTTCACATGTGCTAATAAGTTTTGACAAAAATCTGCACATAGAGGGTAGAGTTCGCACTTTTTGAATTGATCGACTTTAAATGAACTAGACCGATTCGAGACACGTTTACATCACTAGTGAACTAGCTTGAAATTATTACCCGTCCAGGTCAAGTCCATAGAAAGTTTCTCGAGATGGTACATTATTCCTCGTCAATTCATTGGTTTCAACTGAGTCAAGCTCATTTTGAGATTTAAACAACGATCATTAAACTTTTTGATCACATTTTAATCACGTCTCCTCCCCCTCAAAAATAGCATAATTGTGATATTTTTGATATCCACGGATTAAAAATCATTTTTAGAATCTTTTAGTGAGACAAACGGATATGATTTAAGCATGAATTTGGAACATTTTGTTTTATACTCCCC
>BPTQ01000004.1:287375379-287433427 GCA_019973895.1 Chrysanthemum seticuspe | reverse complement strand
TTATGAAGAAAATTTGAGAAATGACATGTTTTGGAAAACATTAAAGAACTCTCGCTCAAGCATCTGTACATACCCGTATCATTGTAGAATGACATTTCTAGAAACGTACAGAATATCGATTATACGAGAGACATGTCGTGAGAAGAATATTTTTAGATTTTTGATTTTATATTGTTTTTGTATTTTTTTTGAAAGTTTTATATTTTTATATTTTGGTTTTTTTGGTTTTTCAAATTTTGTATTTTGTTTTTCAAAAATATTTACAGCGAAGCTTTTTGGAAAATCATTTTCAAGAAGATTCGAGAAGACGTTCTAACTCCTCAGGGGTTAGGCTTCGCATTCCAATTCGTCGAACTAAATAGTCAAACCTTTCTTTTGGAAGGGCTTTAGTTAATAGATCGGCGAGTTGGTAATCAGTCTTCACGAAGAATAATTCAACAGTACCATTTTCGACGTACTCTTTGATGAAGTGATAGCGGACACGGATATGCTTAGTCTTTGAGTGATGAACAGGATTGCATGATATGGCTATGGCACTTTTCGAGTCACAATACATAGGTATTTTATCGAAAGTAAAGCCATAATCTGTGAGTTGTGTTCTCATCCATAGAACTTGAGCACAACACGCCGATAGAGACACATACTCAGCTTCAGCGGTTGAAAGTGCAGTGCAATCTTGTTTCTTTGAAGACAAGCTTACTAACTTTTCACCCAAAAATTGTGCTCCTCCAGATGTACTTTTTGCTGTAACTTGATCACCTGCGTGATCCGCATCTGAAAAGGCAATTAGATCAAATCCGGATTCCTTCGGATACCAAAGTCCCATGTGAATGGATGTCTTCAGGTACCGAAAGATCCGTTTAACCTCTTTGAGGTGCAGTTCGGTAGGCTTTGCCTGAAACCGTGCTAATAAGCAAACAACAAAATGAATATCTGGTCGACTAGCAGTGAGGTACATGAGAGAACCAATCATGCTCCGATATTTCTTCGGATCAATAGGTTTCCCAAACATATCGGCTCCAATTTTTGGTGAAGTTACCATTGGTGTTCCGACCGAGTCACAATTATCCATACCATGATTTTTCAAAATCTCAGTTGTGTATTTAGCTTGATTTATAAAAATTCCACGTGGGAAATGATGTATTTGTAAACCAAGAAAGAATTTTAGTTCCCCCATCATGGACATTTCAAATTTAATTTTCATGAGATTTTCAAAATG
Source organism: Chrysanthemum seticuspe (assembly GCA_019973895.1). Taxonomy (NCBI): domain Eukaryota; kingdom Viridiplantae; phylum Streptophyta; class Magnoliopsida; order Asterales; family Asteraceae; genus Chrysanthemum; species Chrysanthemum seticuspe. Next base: position 287,432,208 of record BPTQ01000004.1, on the reverse strand, counting down.
TTTTGAAAGATTCGGATTAGTGGACCCAAAGATGATGTCGTCCACGTAAATCTGAACAATCAAAATGTCTTTTTTGCATTTTTGTGTAAACAAGGTAGGATCAACTGTTCCTTTGATGACATTGTTTTGGATAAGGAAAGAGGACAGTTCGTCATACCACGCTCTCGGAGCTTGTTTTAAACCGTAGATTGCCTTTTTGAGTTTGTAGACGTAGTCTGGATGTTCCATGTCTACGAAGCCTTCTGGCTGACTCACGTACACTTCTTCTTTCAGAGTTCCATTCAAGAACGCGGTCTTAATGTCCATCTGATAAACCGTGATGTTTTTGTGTGCTGCATAGGCCAAGAATATCCTGACTGCTTCAAGTCTAGCTACCGGCGCGAATGACTCTTCAAAGTCTATCTCTTCCTCTTGTCTGTATCCTTTGGCCACAAGACGAGCTTTGTTGCGAATTACATTCATCTCTTCATCCCTTTTGTTCTTCCATAACCATTTGAGATCAATGACGCGAATGTCAATTGGTCTTGGAACCATTTCCCAAGAGTCATGTAGACGGTATTGGAGAAGTTCCTCCTGCATTGCTTCTATCCATGCGGGATCTGCCATTGCCTCATGAATGTTCTTTGGCTCGATATTGCTAATTGAGCAAAGGTAAATGCACAAGTCGCAATCAGTGGCAAGTTAACGTCTCGTCTGAATTGGCCTTGAAGGTTCACCAATAACTTGTTCAATTGGGTGGCCTTTTGTCCACTTCAGAGTAGAAGGATACCGTTGGTTAAACGTGTGCGAGTTAGATGGTTCTCGTAAGCTTGAGGATGATTCAGCTGATTCCGTAGCAAACGGGGTTTTCAAATAAGTCGTCATCTAACGTTGCATCATTCTGGTTTTGGTTTTGCTCATCAACTGCTGGTAGAACGGGTGCAATAACTGTAGTAGATGTAGATGTAGATGATGTAGATGGAGTTGGTGCATTGGTTTCGACCATTGTAGATGCATCTTCTGTTGGTGGTGGAGGATGATTTTGAGCGGGTGCAGCGGAATGATGGTTTGATGCATTTGTCGAAGTTCCACCATAGTATTCATTGAACATTAACTCGAAGAAATTCTCCCATTCTTGTTATTTAGGATTGTCAAACGAAGTTGATTGAGCTCTTTGAGGTACGAGTCCTGAACTGATGTGTCCAGAAGTCTGCGGGTTTAGTGCGGGTTCTAGAGCGAGTCTTTCAGAAGCCATTTTATGTGAAAGTTCATCAAATTTCACATTCATCATCTCCATGATCCTCCTAGTTCTTCTGTTATACACCCTGAATGCCCTCGAGTTATCTGAATATCCAATAAAGATTCCAATATCACCTTTAGCTTTCAATTTACCTAGATCTTCTCTGTCGTTCGTTGGATAGCACAAAGCGCCAAACACGTGAAAGTAAGAGATATCAGGTTTTCTGTTGTTCACAAGCTCATACAGGGTTTTATTGAATCTAGGATGGATTAGGGATCGGTTCTGAGTGAAACAAGCAGTGGCAACAGCATCAACCCATAGAAATAACGGTGCACTAGAATAAATTAGCATTGTGCGAGCAGCTTCCACAAGAGTACGATTTCTTCTTTCAACTACCCCATTTTGCTGTGGAGTTCTAACAACTGATGTTTGATGAGTTATTCCAACATCTTCAAAATAAGCTCTTAACTCCTGATTTGTGAATTCTGTGCCATTGTCTGTTCTTACAACCCTTACTGGAGTTTGAAGAAGTACTTGAATACGCTTCAGAAAGGTGATGATGATGCCTGGTGCTTCGTCTTTTGATCTCAAAAACCTAACCCATGTATATCTTGAATAATCATCGACGATAACAAGAATATACTTTTTCCCATTAATGCTTTCAACTCTCATTGGGCCACATAAGTCCATGTGCAACATATGCAACTTTGCTTCCGAACTAGGTACGGATTTGGGTTTATATGATGCTCTTTTGCTTTTTCCTTGTTCGCATGATGGACATAAGTGATCCTTGGTGTATTTGAACTTTGGAAGTCCGTTGACGATGTTGTCTTTGGCAAGATTGTTGATGGTGTCGAAATTGAGATGGGATAACCGTCTGTGCCACAACCAGGACTGTGTTCCAGATGCTCGTGTCATAAGACATATTGGTGATGAAGAGGCCATTTGATTGATGTCGATAGCATACAAGTTTGTATCACGATTCCCAGTTAAGAGATCAGTGCCATCTAAGTTTCTAATGAAGCAAGCATTTCTCCTAAAAGCAACCTCTAAATCTGCATCATAGAACTGCCCGACTGAAAACAAATTGTGTCCCAACCCTTCGACATAGTAAACCCGAGTGATCAAATAATTTCCAAAAGGTAGATCTCCATAACCCATGATAGCTGCTACATGATCATTTCCAAAACGTACGGTTCCCATGAATTTCCAGATGAAATTGATCAGCAGCTTCAGATTCCCGGTCATGTGCTTGGAGCAACCTGAGTCAACGATCCAAAGACATATTTCGATAACCTGCCAATCACAGAAGAAGAAGATTTTGGAAACCGTTTTGATTTTGGTTCCTTTGGGTTAGAGATAAAATCCTGATCACACTCATAGAAGTTATCTATTGGTAAGACAGGTGCATCACTCATTCTACCATTCTCGAGTGTGAAAGTTCTACCCGTGGGTTTCCAAATGTCATCCCTGTAGTAAACATTATGCTCCCTATCAGTAGTGTAAAGCCTAAGTCTCGCAACTAGTCTTCCTATTCGTTTAGCATAAGTTCTTTTGGGAACATTCTTCTTTACAGGCTTAACAATCTCATTCTTAGAAACACAATCATCATGAACATTAGTTAAAGATTTCTTGCAAGTTAAACAAAGAGATTCAACACATTCATTAGACTTAGCAAGTTTCATAGGTTCATTACATTCAGATGAAATGTCTTTCTTATTCAAAAGCGTTAAATTCCTAGGGTGTTCTTCTACTTTCTTCTCTTTATTCAAGATACTACTCCTAGAGGCAGGCGAGACTCTATTGTTCCTTGTATTGCTCTTAGGCTTTAATCTGCTGCTCCTAGAGGTGCTTTCTAGTCCTGTAAAAGGTAAGGCACACGCATTAGGATTCACATTTTTATGAAGGGAGGTGGTTTCAGCTTTCCTAGTCTCTTTAGAGTGCTTTTCTAAACTTATGTCGTTTGTTCCATATGTTTTAGATGTGGAGGCAGACGCATTAGTGGTACTCATCTTAAAAAGGCCAGGTGCTAAAACTTTTGGTTTCTCGATAAACGCTTTTCCTTTATCAACATGTTGTTTAGGTAAGGCAGGTGGAGTGACTGGTTTTGATGAAACATTTTTCTCATTGACTTTTGGAGGAGGCATAGAAACAGACATTTTTGGTTTTGAAACCGGTTTGGGAACATTTGTTTTCTCCTCAGTCAATGGTTTTGCAAACTTAGTATCCACAGCCTTTCCTTTTAGACATTCCAACTGAGCTCTCAAAAGATCATTTTGCTCTTTCATGTCCTTGTATGCACGCTCATACGACAATTTGTCATACTTGCATTCCTCAGATTTTTGATCAAGTTGTTTAAAATAGGACACATTTTCTTTCTCAAGTTTTTCAAGAGCATTTTCATATTTTGAAACAATTGCGGAGGTCTCAGACTGGAGTCTTTCATGATCTTCAACAGAATATGTTTGTAAGATAATGGACATGATATCAGTAGTCATAACATCTTCGAAGAGAGAATCATTCAGATTTTCCAAAAGTTTGATGTATTCAACACTTTCATTAGCTTGCTTTACCAAGGATTTATGGTCCTTGACAAAGTCAACTGTTTCTTTCAAAAATGCTTGTTCAAGATGAATTACCCTTGCACTGATGGCAGTTAACGAAGGGGCAATTTGAGTTTCAAAAAACTTTTTATTTTCATTATCAAAACTATTAAACCAGATGTTTGTTATAATATTGGTTTTAGTTTTAACAATCTCTTGAAGATACCTAATTCTAGTTTTAACGTCATCTAAAATGCTTCTAGCATCACTTGTGTTAAAAGGATTGTTTAAAGACATTTGTTCCATTTTCGAAAGAGATTTGGAGACAACAAATGGATTTGAAACTGATTTTGAAACAGGTGTTGACACTTTGTTTGAAACACTTGGTGTGGTGGAAAACGTTGATTGTTCTTTATGAGAAACAAATGAAATACCATTAATTTTTTTCCATTTGTTATAATCAATTGGTTTGATTTCCGAATGTTTTTGTTTCATTTTTGATCTACTCTCCTCAGATAGTTCCAACGTTTCATGAGAATCATGCACAATTATAGGTTCATGCAAAGGTTTTCCATTGTTTAACACATTCTGAGATTTCTTGAGGAACGAAAAAGGGTTGTTACCAAGAGCCATTTTATGTGCAGTATGAAAAATCGGATTTACTTGATTAGAAAGCATCTTGTTTGTTTTAGCGGAATGACCCGTTGAAAGAAGCAAATTGTCCAATTTTTTGATAGTTTCATTTTTATCTAGAATTTCATCAAGAAGAGAATCTTCTCATTTTGAAAAATCAGCAATCAACTGTTTCTTCTCTTTTTCAAGATCAGAAAACAGTGCTTTTTGTTTAGAAAGTTGGTCATTTAGATCAGAAATTTCCTTGTTTAAAGATTTTATTTTCAAGTTCAAATTCACATCAAGTGTGTCATGCTTGAGTTGCAATTCTTTTTCTCTTAAAACAGAATCTCGATAACCAATTTCTAATTCTGATATTTTGTTTGTATGAAATTCAAAGGCTCTGGCGTTCTCTTTGTAACTCTCAAGCTCAGCGGTCAATTTAGCATTCGCTGCCTTAACTTCACGATTGACCGTTCTAACTTTCTCAATTTCAATGCCACAGTTATTGATTAATGATTCAAAGTAAGCACGTGTTTCCTCATCAGTCTCAGTATTTTGTGCCACACAGCCTCCACCAGGATCCACATCTGGAGTTTCAGAGTTAGTATTGCTACAACTCGGATTGTCCAGGTATGTATCATAAGTAGGTGCTGGCGTCACAGAATGCTGTTCGTCATGAGTAAACACATCAAATATGACATTGTTATAGCATGGATCAATGATTGGTACCTCAGATACTGCGTTGGCGTCATAGACAGGAGGTGCGTCAGAGTCAGTGTCGTACTTAGTCTCCTGAAGATTTGCCATGAAGATGCAGTTTGCATTGAGTTCCTCGAGGTCTTCCAAATCATCCATAATAGCCAAGAAGTCATGTTCCTCAGCACTCAATTGAAGTCCAGATTGTTCCTTTTGTACTGATACGCTTACGCAGCGCGTTCGGGGTCAAAGGAACTTCCTTTTCGTCGAGCAAGTTTTTCAACACCCTAGGCAGTGAACCTAATCGTTGTAGTGTAGTACTAGGGTAAGCCACGGGAATTGATATCGTTCTCTAGGGGAATAGGAATGCTAGTGAGAAGTTACTACGCTAAGGTTGGGGTTGAGGAAGATTATTTTTTATCTTTTTATGTCTTTTTAGAAAAGGAAAAGTACGAATCTCGGGGTTTGGATTTGGGGGGTTGATATTTCTACCGATTACTCTACTATTATCTAATTATCTAAACTAAGGTGGTGGTAGTCTATGTCTAATTATTGTGTGCTCGTATGATAGTTTAAAGATGTGTTTACTTAGGTTTTACTACTCCTTAATTATCTCCTATTGGTGGTTGAATTATCACGTCCTTATTCCTATTTGCGTTGTGTGTCTAAAGTTGTAGGGTATGCGTTTCTCCCTAACTCTTTGAAGTTACCAAAGGGTCTCGTCTACAAAACCCACAAGGGATGATAAACTCTAACTCTAAGGCCTCTTTGGATATTTTAGCTTACAACAACTCAAAGTGCTATAACCTAAGGTTCACAAAGATTAATCAAGCATTAAGTACACAACGAATGACCTATCGCATTACTAGATCATTAATCAACTAAGATAAGAAACAACCAATCAATATTCAATAATTAAGTTTCATATTCCCTAAGCAAACACACAAGTAAATTAGCCGGACATGGAGAACATGCAAGCATACACACAAATAATTGAAGACATAATTAAATTAATGAAGTAAACAACTTATATTGGTGTAAGATAGGGTTTAGAACCCTAAAATACGACCTTGGTTCGGTTTAGGTTTTACTCCAAAAGTTTACCCAAAAGACTACTCTCTAAAACTGAAAAATTCGGATTCTATATATAAGATTACATGTGCGACGGCGTCACCTTATGATTTGTGACGCCGTCGTGTCGCCGTCATTAGGGTTTCGTCTTGGCCAAGTTAATCTTGCGACGGCGTCACCTTATGCTTGTGACGCCATCCTCTTTAGCTTCTGACGCCGTCTGGATTGAATCTAGGCCATCTGAGTTGCGACGGCCTACTCTTTTAAAGCCCGACGCCGTCCTTCAAAACTAGCAATTTCTCTTCTGAGCAGTCACAAATTCCTCCGACGGCGTCGCAGATTAAGCAGTGACGCCGTCCCCTTGTAATTTAGCAGCTTGAGTGTCTTGATTGTTGACTTTGGCCATTTTCTTCATATATCCGCGCCTTTTCGTCCAAATAAGTGCCATTACAGCAGTTTACCTTCAAGAGACCTAAAAGTGAAAATGAACGATATTAAGCAATAACGGATACAAAAGTGATCAAATAAGGGCTTAAACGACCCCTCAAAAAGGTACATTTTAAAACCTTATCAAATATCCCTACACTTGGTATTTGCTTTTACTCAAGCAAATGTGCTTTTAGCCAATTAATTTATAAGTTAGGGGTCATGAAGCATTGGTTTAAAACAGTCCACAACACATATAAGCCCCGCAAAAGTCATAACAAGCACGGAAATTACATACTAGCACCTCACATGGGGTGTTTGGATACTCACATCTCTGGGGTGTATATGAAATATAACAAATTGGAAATGGAAGATAAACACTCATTAACCGGTCCTAGTACATAGATCACCATAGGCTTGAGAATAGATCAAACCTCCATTGCTTTGGCGTAAGCACCTAGGAAAGACTATCAAAGATGTCTTTAAAGGGTTGTAACGTTAGGCTTACGGTAGGGAAACAAAGGGTTTGGTGGGATAGGCTATTTAGTGGTGGCAAGTCAAAAATCTCAATGTTACATGCATACGAAGAATGGTGTTGCTAAGCCAAGACTCGACACTCTAAACTCTAGATAACTGAAATAAATAAACATAAATTTAAAGATAGATGTAGGATGGTAGCCAGTATGTTTTTTTTTTCATACACTTTTACTCTACCATCCTCTACGATAACATCAAAATAATAGGGATTTATAGCACATCCCTACACTTGAGTTTTTATTACTCTAACACTAATATGACCCGAATTGAAAAGATCAAAACACTTGGAGTACGTTATTACGCAAATAAGGGAATTGGCGTTCCCTTTTAGTCATTTAAAACTTTAACTTTTCCCATGAGTCCTAATCGTCCCAAAACTGTATACAAAGGATATGACTCGACTTAGCAACTCATGCAAGCAACTAGATATTTGAACTAAGGGTTTAGGGTGATAACAATAATGCACTAAAAGTGAGTGCATACAAGGTAGGCTAAGGCGATTTGGGTGTACATTTGGGGGTGGGGTGTAAACAAATGCTCTTAATTGATATTCCGGAAAACCGAAACATCACGAGAACCGCGAAAAGGATAGGCTCTGAGGGTTTAACTAGGGGTATCGTGTACTAAAGATGAGTACAACGCAAGGGTGTGGAGGAATTACTCAACCGATGTGGAAGAAGTAATTATATTACGGGTATCAAACAAGGGTTATCCTAATGCCTCTTATCATTTAGTTATTCCTAACTACACAAGTGCAGTCTTACTAGCGATCTCGAAATGCATCACAAAACAAGCTCTAGAATCTAATATACTACCGGTTCACACTCTAAGCATTAAAGATGAATACTTTAATTCCTACTAATCTAAGGGCGATCCTCACATTTTTTGTGGAATTTAAGTGGTAAAGGGTTTTGTGCTAGTCATATAACTTCCTATCCGTGAGACGCTTTTGTTAAGACTAATGGCCCACTCCTATATATTATGAAAATTTTAAATTTGGTGCCAAAATTACCCTAACCGACATTTTCTCATGGTTTATTACGCAAATGCAATTGGACAAAGCAAATAATCAAGGATAAGCATAGTTTCAAAGTTCCCGTTTTATTTTCCCTCCCTACACTTAAACTGAACATTGTCCCCAATGTTCTCCGAAAGTATCAAAGTTATGATAAAAGAAGGTAATCAAAAACGAAAGAAACTAATACTCCCCTGATTAGCTCGGTAGGATCCGTGTGTGAAGTAGTGGTTAAATCCTTTCCAAGAAGAATGTATGCGTGAAAAGCTCCTTCCAACTTATGTATCTTCTTCTTGATAAACAAAACCTGCACACTTGAAGAAAACAAACGAAACCTTCGCGTAAAATCGGCGGTAATAATATATATAAGACTCTACTAAACTAGGATATAATGCTTGTGGAATGGATGTTTACAGAATTTATAAGAAAATTAAGACCTGGAAAATTCCAAAAATTTTAAGTAGCTCAGAAAACGAGAAAAAGTAATCTGATGTTTTTACTCCTTCCTGACGCCGTCAGGTTGCAATCCTGACGCCGTCAGGTTATCCTGACAAAAACTGGTCTGCGATTTTCTGGAAAATATTCTGGAAAATTTACATCTTTAGAATCTGAAAAAAAATTTCTGCAAAACATCCATTATGACTCGATACAAGCATTTGACTCAAACAAACACGCAAATATATCTTTTAATTAATTGTTATTCTCATGTTCACGTTTCTTATGAAAACGTGTGTAATCCTCCCTACACTTATCCTTTATGTAAAATACCTTTATATGCAATTAAGACGAGGTTAAAAACAAAATAAAGCATTTTTACAAATTTAAACATGAGATTACACAATCAATAAAAGATATATGACACAAACAAGCAAACAATTAAACATGGGTTGCCTCCCACGAAGCGCTTTTCTTTATTTAAGAATCTTGTAGCTAGACTCGTAGTCGTGTCCCTACGTACCGATATAAGTAAGCTTGTCCTTAACAATGTCATAAGGATCAAACTTATCATTTAGGTTCCTAGTAGTACGTTCGGTTCGATACGCCTTTTCAAACTTTTCTCCATCGGGATCATAGATTGTTATCCTAATGTGCCATTCTCCATTTCCATTACTAGGCGGTCTACTCCAATCCCACTTATGTTTAGGCTTCTCAATTTTCCACCTATTCATAATGAGATTGACGGGCAAACTTTCTAAGAACTCGGTCATCTTCCTAAATACTAAAGCGTCTTCGAACGGGTTTACTTCCATGTCTCTAGCCATCTCTTTTTCATGGAAAGTTGCTTTGCTAGCAAAGGCATCATCTAAATAGAAAGGTCGTTGGGGGCCTATGAGGTTTTTATCAATCCAAGGTCCATATCTAGAAGGTGTTCTATCCATCCTAATCTCATGTGGAATTTCCTCCTCTTTGTAGTATGTATGCCTTTTGACATCGTAAATCGACCTAGCACTACCTTCTCCTACCACTATCTTGGACATCTTACAATCAATGATGGCACTAGCGGTAGCTAAAAATCCTCTTCCTACAAGTAATGGGCATGTCGGGTCCTCATTCATGTCAAGCACATGGAAATCGGCCAGAAGAGTTAACTCTCCTACGTGTACTACCATGTCTTTTATTATCCCTACTGGATATGAAACACTACCATCTGCTAAACCTAAAATGGTTTCCGTTGGTTCTATTTTACCTAGGTTAAGGCTTCTATGGAGGGACAACGGAACAAGATTGATGCATGATCCTAAGTCGGCTAGAGCATCGAGAGGTTTGGAAGTTCCAAGCCTACACGGAAGAGTAAATAGCCCTGGATCGTCTAACTTCTTAGGTAGATTATTTCGCACAAAGGCGGACCCATGTTTTCCAAGTTTAAGTTCTAACTCATATTTTTCTTTCAAAGCATTATAATAAGGTGCATGAGCTAAGACTTCAAGAACCGGTTTTTCTTGATGGAGTTCCTTGTGCTCCTCCTCTAGATTGGGTTTGGGTTCTTGGTTGACGGGTTTCTCAAGAGTAGGTTCTACCAATGGTGCAGGGCCTTGGTACCTAAATTTGGATTGCTTAGAACCCTTGTTGATAGCATTCACCAAGTGAACCGTTGGGTGTGAGGGACATGGATGTGTACTCTCCCAAGGTGAACAAGAACATGAAGTCGACGAAATCGAATTTACTTTTGGGTTCTTTATGGTATCACTTGGAAGTGCTCCAATTTCTTTTTCATTGAAGGCTTTTAAGAGTGCATCAAGCTTGTTTGTCATCTCGCCTTGCTTTCGCTTAAAATCAGCTTCAAGCTTAGTCAATCGAATCTCTTGAGATGACATGAATCTAGATGCAATTTCCTCAAGATTAGTGGGGTTCCCGGTGTTTAGAGAATTGAACCTATTAGGTGGACTAGATGAGCTTTGGGGTGTACTTGAGTTTTGATTCCACTTAAGGTTAGGGTGATTTCTCCATGAGGGGTTGTAAGAGTTTCCTAAGTTGTTTTGTTCGGGCTTGAAAGTGTACCACTTCTCTCCCGCTCCGTCGGTACGTGTGGAGGCGTAGTCCGCAAAAGCTTGTTCGAGGAGTCTTGTGCAATCACGAGTGTCATGGGGACCACTACATAATTTACAAGGTAGAGTGATTTTATTCACTTGATGTAAAGACTTAGGATTTTTGTAGGAGCTCATGAGGAATTTTACTTGATCTTCAAGTTCAAGCATCCTACGGTCGGAAGGTTGTGAGTCAATTAGAGGCAAGGAGATTGCCTTAACGGTTTTGGGCAACTCACGGGGGTCATTCCAACTTTCGTTTTCATAAAGAGCAAGGTCCTCTATTATACCCCATGATTCTTCCGCGATGAGATCACTAAGTTTTCCACCGGCCGCTTGGTCAATGGATCGCTTAGTGGGGAAGTTGACATGATCATAAAAGATTTGGACTTGGAGCCAAAGATCAATGCCGTGATGAGGGACTTTATGGAGTAAGTCCTTGAATCGAGTCCATGCTTCGTAGAGAGATTCACCTTGACATTGTTGGAACATCAAGATGTCATTCCTAAGTTTTGTGGTTCTCCCAGGTGGGAAAAATTGAGCAAGGAAGCGAGAGGTAAGATCATCCCAACTTGAGATGGAGCCGGCGGGAAGTCGCTCAAGCCAGTTACTAGCTTGGTCCTGTAGAGATAATTGGAAGAGGCGTAGGCGCGTGGTCTCCTGAGTAGTAGCATCAAGGTCGATGGAATCGACAATTTTGAGGAAATCCCTCATATGTTGATTTGGATCTTCGGAACGAAGTCCATGGAATGCACATCCGTTTTGCACCAACCGGATGGTGTCGGATCTCAGGGCCGTAGTTTGGGCTTGGTCGGGAAGCTCAATGGTGTTCCTATAGCTTGAGTGGCTTGGTCTTGAGTATTCACCAAGAGTACGAGCTCTTGGCGGGTCAATTGGTGGTGGCTTGATGAATGGTGGGTGGTTATCACCTTCCATGTTGAAAAGTGATGGGGCTACGAACAAAGGTCACGAAGAAGGGGGATAGACTAAGAGAAAGCTAAAAATGATAAAAACGTTTACTTGATAGGAATCAAGTAAAGAAACCTAAACGAGGTGGACTACTAACTAGCTATTCTATTCCCCGGCAGCGGCGCCAAAAACTTGATACGCTTACGCAGCGCGTTCGGGGTCAAAGGAACTTCCTTTTCATCGAGCAAGTTTTTCAACACCCTAGGCAGTGAACCTAATCGTTGTAGTGTAGTATTAGAGTAAGCCACGAGAACTGATATCGTTCTCTAGGGGAATAGGAATGCTAGTGAGAAGTTACTATGCTAAGGTTGGGGTTGAGGAAGATTATTTTTTATCTTTTTATGTTTTTTTAGAAAAAGAAAAGTACGAATCTCGGGGTTTGGATTTGGGGGGTTGGTATTTCTACCGATTACTCTACTATTATCTAATTATCTAAACTAAGGTGGTGGTAGTCTATGTCTAATTATTGTGTGCTTGTATGATAGTTTAAATATGTGTTTACTTAGGTTTTACTACTCCTTAATTATCTCCTATTGGTGGTTGAATTGTCACGTCCTTATTCCTAATTGCGTTGTGTGTCTAAAGTTGTAGGGTATGCGTTTCTCCCTAACTCTTTGAAGTTACCAAAGGGTCTCGTCTACAAAACCCACAAGGGATGATAAACTCTAACTCTAAGGCCTCTTTGGATAGTTTAGCTTACAACAACTCAAAGTGCTATAACCTAAGGTTCACAAAGATTAATCAAGCATTAAGTACACAATGAATGACCTATCGCATTACTAGATCATTAATCAACTAAGATAAGAAACAACCAATCAATATTCAATAATTAAGTTTCATGTTCCCTAAGCAAACATACAAGTAAATTAGCCGGACATGGAGAACATGCAAGCATACACACAAATAATTGAAGATATAATTAAATTAATGAAGTAAACAACTTATATTGGTGTAAGATAGGGTTTAGAACCCTAAAATACGACCTTGGTTCGGTTTAGGTTTTACTCCAAAAGTTTAACCAAAAGACTACTCTCTAAAACTGAAAAATTCGGATTCTATATATAAGATTACATGTGCGACAGCGTCACCTTATGATTTGTGACGCCGTCGTGTCGCCTTCATTAGGGTTTCGTCTTGGCCAAGTTAATCTTGCGACGGTGTCACCTTATGCTTGTGACGCCGTCCTCTTTAGCTTTTGATGCCGTCTGGATTGAATCTAGGCCGTCTGAGTTGCGACGGCCTACTCTTTTAAAGCCCGACGCCGTCCTTCAAAACTAGCAATTTCTCTTCTGAGCCGTCACAAATTCCTTCGACGGCAGTCGCAGATTAAGCAGTGACTGCCGTCCCCTTGTAATTTAGCAGCTTGAGTGTCTTGATTCTTGACTTTGGCCATTTTCTTCATATATCCGCGCCTTTTCGTCCAAATAAGTGCCATTACAGCAGTTTGCCTTCAAGAGACCTAAAAAGTGAAAAGGAACGATATTAAGCAATAACAGATACAAAAGTGATCAAATAAGGGCTTAAACGACCCCTCAAAAAGGTACATTTTAAAACCTTATCATGTACCAACATGATAGCTTTATGAAGATACGCAAGATCCTTCTTTTTCGGCTTAGTTGGACAATTCCTTGCCATGTGACCTGTTAGGAATTAGAAATTCCAAGTATTAAAGAGTCGGTCACCTCAAGTATATGTAATCATTAAAAAGCTCGTAGTCGTAGTTCTTTTAAGTTAAGTAGTATTTAGTTAAGTAACACCGTGGAGGACGGACTGGTCTTTACCCACTGTATGCCTGATCCACAGCCCGATGCGTGGCGTTTTATTGTAAGACTATAAATACTCTCTACCTTCCAAGGTAGAGAGTTGGAGCTAATAATAATATCTTTCACTTTCTCTCACTAAGTTCCCTAAACCTCTAACTTTCTCTATCTAAAACACTCTTGTACGCCCACTTGTGTTAATGGTTTGATGTGTATGTGAAATCCAATAAGTTACAATTGGTATCAAGAGCCATGGTTTGATCATTCATCTTTCATGTTCTTTGTTTTGGTGGATTTCATAAGGTTTTTGGGGTATTAAGGGTTTAGGAGAGCTTGATTCATTTAGACAAATTCTAGTGTTAAAGTTTGAATTTTGCTTGTACTTTTATGTTTAGGATCATCATATGTGTTTAGGTTTTGAATTGGAAGGCTTAATTCATTGTGGTTTGGTTGTTTTTGATTGATAAAGTGGTTATATTTGAAGATTGTACAAAGCGAGTTGAGTCTCGAATTCACATTTCTTCAAAGCGTGTTGCTTTGTTATTGGATGCGAGTTAGTACATGTGACTTGGCTGTTTAGCGAGTTGATCTTTATGCGGTTTGAGTTCTAAGCGAGTTGTTTCTTTAAGCGACTTGAGATCTAAAGCGACTTAGCTATTGAGCGAGTTGTAAAGCTAGCGAGTTAATTTAAGCGACTTGGTGTTTAAGCGAGTTGATTGTGTTGTGAGTTGATACTAAAGCGAGTTGGCTATTTAGCGACTTGATTCATTAAGCGAGTTGACTGTGTTGTGAGTTGATGCTGATGCGACTTGGCTATTAAGCGAGTTGATTACTTAAGCGAGTTGTTAATTAAGCGAGTTGTGTGGTTAGGTACTTATTCATTTAGGCTTGTTACTTCTTCGAGATACATTTTTACGGTTATTCTTTTGGTTTAGTAAAATCCCGTGAAAGAATCAATTTCCCGGTTTAATCAAAGAATAGTAAAATCCCGTAGAGCTTGAAACATGTCTACAAACGTTCCTACTATCATCTCCACTGTTGCCGAGGATATTCAAGCAGCTGGCTCAGATACTCGTCCACCCATGCTTGACAGAACTGACTATGACTTTTGGGCTCAACGAATCAGATTGTATTGTCTTGGAAAGGAAAATGGGGTCAACATTCTCAAATCCATTGATGAAGGACCTTATCAAGTTGAGACGACCAGAGATACTCTTGAAACAGGCACAGACGGAACTGTGATCTTAGGCTTAGACAGACCAAAGACATATGATGAGCTCGGTGATAAGGAGAAAAAGAGATTCGATGCTGATATCAGGGCTTCTAACATCATACTTCAAGGTCTTCCAAAAGATATCTACAAACTTATCAATCACAATACCGAAGCCAAAGCAGTGTGGGATAATGTCAAGATGCTTCTCTCAGGGTCTGAATTAACTGTGGAAGACAGAGAATCACAACTCTATGATGATTTTGAGCACTTCAAGATGAAACCTGATGAGAGTATTTATGAATACTATGTGAGATTTCACAAGCTTGTCAATGATATGAGGAATATCAAGATGACCATGCCAAACATTCAGTTGAACTCAAAATTTGTGAACAACATGAATCCAGAATGGCACAAGTTCGTTACATCTGTGAAGCTTACCAAAGGTTTGAAGAATACAAACTATGAGCAACTCTATGCCTTCCTTCTTCAAAATGAGAGACATGCCATGTTTGAAAAAAGGATTCTTGATCAGTTCAAAGCTCAGGGAGAAACAAGCTCAACAAATGAGTCAACTGCTTTTTACACAAATGTTGGGATTACCACCAAAGCTTCTCAAGTTGTACCCACGGGAGATGGTAATCACAAACTCATTCCTGATCCAAGGTTCAAGCAACCAGATGCTAATGCTGTCATGGAACATTTCATCAATCAACTGGCACTCATGGTTAAAGAGAACATGACACTTTCACTTCACACCTGCAATGAGATCAGAACCGCCCCCAATCTTCACAATCATGCTTTGATAAGAGATGGGAAAATTATGGGGCAGCCAGTTCAAGAAAGACAGTTTGATAAAAAAAAAAAAGGTGGAGCTGGTAGAGGTTATGCTGCAAATTAGAATAGAGGAAGGAATGGAAATCAGGGTCAAGCAATGCCAATCAAATGTTATAATTGTGGAGGTGAGGGACACATTGCAAGGAACTGCACATTACCAAAACGCCCTCAGAATGCCGAGTATTTCAGAGATAAGATGTTGCTTGTGCAAGCTCAGGATAATGGTGCAGCTTTGGATGAAGAGGAGTTGTTGTTCTTGGCTGAGGGAAATGCTAAGACATATGATGAAGATGTGGATAAGCAACCAATTCAGGAGATAGGCCATAATCATCAGAATGCCTTTCAAGTAGCTGATTGTGATGCATACGACTATGATATTAATGAAGAACCCACTGCACAAACCATCTTCATGGCTAGCATTTCTCCAATGGTCTCTCCTAAAGTCTCTTTATCACCACAATCTCGTCCATCCAAAGACAAACTCATCTCTGAGGTATTAAAATTATACGATGAAGTTGATGAGCAAAAGATACATAACGAAGTACAATCAACCGTATTTATTGAATCAGATATTGAAAATATGGGTAATATCAATGTTGTCCCATATGATCAATATGTGATACAAAGTAAAAGTAAGATTGTACCAAGTAATGCATCTTCTGCAGTCAACAATGATTATGTTTTTGATGAATTCACTGCATGTGCCCCTGATGATTCTGTCATCTCTGAACTGAATGCCTATAAAGAACGTGTTGCTATTTATGAACAACGTGCCAAATTTGAGTTGACCACCCGTGAGCAGGAAATGGATGACCAAATGCGTACAACTATTAGAAAAAGTAGGTTTAAAGAAGAAATATTAAAACAAGAGTTAAACTCCTTACAAGAAAAGCTTTCTAAAACTGCTAAGCAAAAACAAGAACTTCAAGAAAATGTTAAAATGCTTAAGCAAGAATTCAGTGCTAAGGAATCAAAACTTTTGAATGATTTTTCTAATCTAAAAACCTTGAAAAACAAGCTTGAAAATAAGTTGTACATACAAGGAAATACCATTCAGACTGCTCACTTAATCACTAAGCATAGAGTCTTAAGCGATAAGCATAGCATTCCCCTTGTTGAAGAACCAAATCCAGAGGTCATTAAAAAGGCTAGAAATGCTCATAAGGTTCTTTATGATGGCAATGAAATCCTTAAACCTAGACAGAAACCTAGTTGCGTTGAGTACACTGAGGAAGATAAGAAATCAGATGAAGTCACTAGGGAAAAGTTGTACAAGAAATTAGATGATCCTAAATGTAAAGAGAAGAAAATAAATATCACACCCCATGATTACAAGAAGGAGAATTGGATTTCTTTGAACATGTTTAAGCCTCAGACATTGTTGACTCCCGAACAAGTGTTCTGGAAAATGGACTTAGATAAGCAGAAAGCAGAAAATATTGTTGAAACAAACTCTCCCCTTAGGAAAATGCCTAAAGCGACTGTGTATCCTCCCAATACACCAATGCATCTAGTTCCTAGAACTATTGCTACTAAAAGCAAGACCTTAATCAGTCAATATGTTATTTTTCAACTATTTGTTGATTTTGAGAAAACTTGTAAGAAAAAGATCAGACCCACTGGGATAACTGAAGGGGAAAGGGGTTTTGAACAAACAAAAGAATGTTATTTAACTGAGGTCATGCCTTTCTTTAAACTTCTAAAAGATCACTTTGAGAGTCTTAAAAAAGGGATAGATACTGATATTAAGGGAATGGAAAAGGAATTTGATGCAATGATAGTAGAGGTTAGTGAATATGAGCGAGCACTAAAATATAATGAGATTGAGAGGAAGAAATTGCATACACTAAATGAGAACCTGATTTCTGAATGTATTGCTCAAGATGTGTTCTACACTACTACTAACTGTTCTATTACTGCTTCTCAATTTCATGAACTGTCTGTTGCTTTAAAAGTCTCCCATGATCGTGTCATTGAGCTTGAAATCAAAAAACTCTAAACTAAGTGAGAAAATTGATCAGATGACCATGATAATTTGGTGAAACATCTTTCTAAACTAGAGGTTGATCATTTTGATCTACAACTAAAATATCAACATCTTAAAGAAAGTGTTAAAACCTCAAACATCAAGACATCCTCAGATGCTCCAGAGTTTGATGCAGTTTTTCAAATAAACAAACGTGACGAACAGATTCAAGCTCATTGTAACACGATCAGAAAGTTGAAAGCCCGAATCGCTCAATTAATGGGTGAAAAGAACAATGTGACTGGTCCCCAAATGCCTCCTCCTTTAGATTCTCAGAATTCTCAAAACTTTTATCTTCAAAACTTAGTAAATGCTTTACAAAAGGAAAATGAGAGTTTTCTTGAAGAAAATGAAAAGGTTAAACGTCATTTCAATGAGTTATTTGAATCTATAAAGGTCACTCGTAACAAAAATAACGAAACGATAGCCTCTTTACAAAAAGAAATTGAGAATCTAAAGACTCAAGTAAAAGGGAAGATGCCAATGACCAATGGGGAGAATGGTGTATCAAAGGTACATGTCTGTAATAAATATGCTTTGTCTGTGAAATATGTTCCTCCTCATCTTAGGAATAACAAACTTGCTATTCAAACATATTTCTCATCCCTTAAGGATTGTCTAGAATGTCTCAGAGAGATTGTTGAAGAAGATAAGTTAGAGAAACCACTTTACAATGCAATTGGGCATGCATGTTTATATGCCAAACGATCTCAAGAAATTCTAGAATGCTTAATCACAATATGCCCTAAGTCCTTAGGTGAGAGAGTTAATCCTTTGATTCCGTGTTCGATGCCTAGTGCCAAGTATAATATCCATTCGATGCCTGATGTTTTGAATGTGAACCTTAGTGTGCCTTCAAGTAGTTCAGATTCCAGATCTGTTAAAGCTAAGAAAGCGAACTCTTGTGTGCCTTCTAGAATTACAAATCCTAGCACTTCTAGTGTTAAGAAAGTGAACATTAGTGTGCCTGCATGTAGTTCAGATCCCAGCACATCTAAACAGGAGAAGCAAAGAGTATCAAAACCAACTAATGTTCCCATTCCCTCTACAGGAGTAATCAGTGACATTAAAGCAAGCAGGTCAAAGTCTCAAGACAATACAAGGAATGACAGGACCTCGCAAGCTAAGAATGTGCATTGGAAGAGAGTAGAAGACCAACCTAGGAACCTTAAGTTTGAGCCGAATAAAATGAATCGTGTTGATTCTAGTATTAGCCATAGGCGTACTGTAATTAATTCGAATTCTGCTGCTACTTTTGGAAAAACTTGTAATGATGATTGTGTGGTTTTTGTTACTAATCATGAATGTGGTATGAATGTTTTGTCTAATGCTGTCGATTGCCCAGTTAAAATTGTTAATACTAAAAATCGAGCTAAGAAGGCTAAAAGGCAAAAGCAAAAGAAAGTTAGAAAACAGTGGAAGCCCACAGGAAGAACATTTAGTAAGATAGGTTATCAATGGATACCTGTTGGCCATAAGGTCAATCAGACAATGCCCACTAGAAAATGGATGCCTACTGGTAGAACTATTCCCTTAAGAAGTGAACATACTTTGAATAGGGCAAATACGGACACTAGTACTACATCTATTCATAATGATTCCATTGCTTCAATTTCTGATATGGATGTTTCTATTTCTGATGTGGGTGTTCCAATCATTGTTACTAACCAAATGGAACCCATTCTTGCATGGGGATCCCAATTATCCAGTTATCCATTCTTGTTTGTGTTCAACTGCAGATCGTTCAAATCGTTCTGTGGTACCTGGACTCAGGCTGTTCCAAGCATATGACTGGATACCGGTCGCGGCTCATGAACTTTGTCAGTAAATTTATCGGGACAGTTAGATTCGGGAACGACCATTTTGGAGCTATTATGGGTTATGGAGATTATGTGGTCGGTAAAAGTGTTATCTCCAGGGTATACTATATAGAAGGTCTTGGTTATAACCTGTTCTCTGTTGGTCAATTCTGCAATTCTGATCTAGAAGTAGCCTTTAGAAAACATACTTGTTTTGTTAGAGAACTTGATGGTAAGGAACTGTTAAGAGGTACTCGTGGTTCAAATCTTTACACCATCTCTATCGATGATATGATGAAGTCCTCACCAATTTGCTTGTTGTCAAAGGCTTCGAAAACAAAGTCATGGTTATGGCATCGTCGTCTCAATCACTTGAACTTCGGCACCATCAATGATCTCTCTAGAAAGGACTTAGTTGTAGGTTTACCTAGGCTAAAGTATGAAAAAGATCATCTTTGTTCAGCATGCCAATTGGGAAAAAGCAAAAAGTATGCCCATAAACCCAAACCTACAAACTCAATTACAGAAGTTCTTCATACAATTCACATGGATTTATGTGGACCAATTAGAGTGCAGAATATCTTTGGGAAGAAATACGTGTTAGTTGTGGTTGATGATTACTCTAGATTCACCTGGGTCAAGTTCTTAAGGACAAAGGATGAAACTCCTGATATCATCATCAAATTCATCAAACAGCTGCAGGTTCGACTTAACAAAACCGTCTGAATTATCCAAACAGACAATGGAACTAAGTTTGTTAACAAACAACTTAGTGAATTTTATGAAAGCGTTGGAATCAGCCATCAAAGAAGTGTTCCACAAACTCCTCAACAGAACAGTGTAGTTGAAAGACAAAATTGAACTCTTGTGGAAGCCGCTAGAACAATGCTGATTTACTCAAAGGTTCCAATGTTTCTCTGGACTGAAGCTATTGCCACTGCATGCTACACACAAAATCGTTCCCTGATTCACACTGTTCATAGAAAAACTCCATATGAACTTGTCCACAACAGAAAACCTAATCTCTCTTTCCTTCGTGTGTTTGGTGCATTGTGTTATCCAACTAATGAGGGTCAAGACTTAGGCAAACTTAGAGCTAAAGCAGACATTGGAGTATTTGTAGTGTATGCACCAAACAAAAAGGGATACCGAATCTACAACAAAAGAACCCGAAATATCATGGAGACAATTCACGTTACGTTTGATGAGCTGACCGGTCAAATGGCTCCTGGACAATCCAGTTCAGGACCCGTACTTCAAAACAGTCCCATTGGTTCATCCCTTGTTCCAAACTCTTCAAGAAACTCCATATGTACCTCCATCTGAAGATGATTTAAAGAAATTGTTTGATCCTATGTTTGATGAACAGTATGAGCCAAGTGCTAATGAACTGACAATTCCTACAACAGAGGGTGCTCATATTCCAGTGAATGAAGTCAATCCCTCCGTCTCAATATCATTAAGCCATGAAGCGCCTGCTGCTGATCACTCCATCTCATCGACAAATCATCTTTTTTCAAATGTACATCATGGAACTGTCTCTAGGATCAATGATGAAGAAAATCCCTTTGCTACTCCTGAAGATGCTCCATTTGAAAACATATTTGCTCCTGAATCATCATCAGAACCATCTTCATCAGGAGATCCAAACTCTGCTACTTCAGTTCCACAACAACAACCACATGAACACCTTAGAAAGTGGACACATGATCACCCATTGGACAACATCATTGGAAACCCTTCTCGTCCGGTATCCACTCGTAAACAGCTTGCTACTGATTCCTTATGGTGCTTCTTTAACTCAGTACTCTCAAAGATCGAACCTAAAGATGTTAAAACTGCTATGAATGAAGACAGCTGGTTCAATGCCATGCAAGATGAAATTCATGAGTTTGATCGATTAGATGTATGGGAATTAGTACCAGCTCCAGATTGTGCTATGATCATTGCTCTTAAGTGGATCTTCAAAGTGAAGCTTGATGAGCATGGTGATGTTTTGAAAAATAAGGCTAGGTTAGTGGCTAAAGGTTATCGTCAAGAAGAAGGTATAGACTTTGAGGAATCTTTTGCTCCAGTTGCTCGTATCGAGGCGATCAGAATCTTCTTGGCTAATGCTGCTAGCAAGAACATGGTTGTTTATCAGATGGACGTGAAAACCGCATTTCTTAATGGAGATCTGAAAGAAGTGGTTTACGTCAGCCAGCCATAGGGTTTTGTAAATCCAGAGCATTCTACTCATGTTTATCGCTTGAAAAAGGCCCTATATGGTTTGAAGCAAGCTTCTAGAGCATGGTATGATACGCTGTCAAAGTTTCTTCTATCTACTGGATTCAGCAAAGGAGCAGTTGATCCTACTTTGTTCACCAGAAAGTTACGCAAACACTTAATTCACGTTCAAATTTATGTTGATGATATTATTTTTGCCTCGACCGACCCAATAGAATGTGATCGTTTTTCTAATGAAATGGGTTCAAAATTTCAAATGTCAATGATGGGACAAATGTCATTTTTCTTGGGATTACAAATTTCACAAAGTCCCGGAGGCATTTTCATAAATCAATCTAAATATGTAAATGAGATTTTAAAGAAATTTGGATTTGATTCTAGTGACCCTGTTGACACTCCCATGATTGAACGAACCAAGCTGGATGAGGACCACTCTGGGATCATGGTAGATCAAATGAAATATCGTAGTATGATTGGATCCCTGATGTACCTCACAGCTAGTAGACCAGACATCTTGTTCGCTGTGTGCATGTGTGCTAGATATCAGTCTAAGCCTACTAAAAGGCACCTTGAAGCGGTTAAACGGGTCTTTCGGTATCTCCAAGGAACCATCAATATGGGACTATGGTACCCGAAGGACACCGGTATGACACTAACGGCCTATGCAGATGCTGATCATGCAGGTTGTCAAGATACACGTCGAAGTACGTCTGGAGGTGCTCAGTTTTTGGGTGATAAGCTTGTGAGCTGGTCTTCAAAGAAGCAAATGAGTACTTCTATTTCCTCTACAGAGGCTGAATACATAGCCATGTCATCTTGTTGTGCTCAAATCTTATGGATGAGATCTCAATTATCTGACTATGGCTTTGAATTCAACAAAATCCCTCTGTACTGTGATAATAAAAGTGCTATTGCTCTCTCATGCAACAACGTTCAATACTCAAGAGCAAAGCATATCGACATTCGACATCATTTCATCAGGGAACAAGTGGAAAAAGGTGTGGTGGAACTCTATTTTGTGAGGTCTGAATATCAGTTAGCAGACATCTTCACCAAAGCTCTTCCAAGAGAACGTTTTGAGTTTATTCTTCCACGTCTTTGCTTGAAAAGCCTTCAACCAGAAACACTCAAACGTCTTCAGGAGGAAGACGAGGAGTAAAGGTCTATCTTCATCTATCTCTGATATATATCTTTTCGAAAATCAAATAGAAAAATATAAAAACCTTCAAAATCCATAAAAATCTGAAAAATTCGAAAAATCTTCAAAAAATATTGTCAATTTGTTTTGTTTTTCTCGGTTCGATAATATCTACGGTCTTTGTGCTGTCATTCAAAGAATGACACGGGACTTTAGATGTTGTTCGAAATCTTATTAAAAAAAACAAAAAAAATCAAAAAATATTTTTGGGAGAAAGAGAAACAATGGTTTATTGTCATTTCAGGCAGTAACCCGCTTTTCAAAGAAAGAACAGAGCCATACTCTATCATGTTTTCAAAATTCCAAGCTCTGATTCTTTAAACATTTATCTGCTGAAAACTAATTGTTTTTGATAAATAACTTGGACTCATTTTTGATAATCATCTGGACTTAATTGTCAAAATATCTATCTCTCAATCAACAACCTATGTCATTGATTGAGGGGGAGAATGATTTCAATTAAATTAAAATGTTATTTGTCATTAAATTGTTTTCAAAAAGATAATCATGCATGTTCAATCAATGGAGTGTTAAAAGTCTTAATATCCGATCCTTATCAGTTAAAACGCTTTCATAATCAAGTCACAATTCTCCTTAAAAGCTTTCAAAATCAATTTAAATCTACAATAGATCACAAATCTCAAATGATTTGATAATTGTGATCGGGGGAGAATTTGTGATTTAACTTGGATTTAAACTGATAATTCAGTAAATGGTTTTATAAGGATGTACATGCTCTCCTTCCCACATGTGCCAAACGATTTCAAATTTTCAAAATTTCCATGCACATGTTGAGGGGGAGCAGTTATCTTAAAACACAAAGATCCTAAACGTGATCAATTTATATCAATGTGCATGTTCCCTCTAGTATGTGCAAAACTCTTTTCAAACCTTGAGGCACATATTGAGGGGGAGCAAAATTGTGAAAACCTCATCCTTCCCGAAAATGCTTTATCTACTTGTTTTGATTAGGGAAGTGATGATTGATATCTTTTAGAAAATAGAATTCAAAGAAGTTGTCTCTTTCTCTTGCCTCCGTGTGCAAAACGATTTCAATCACTTGATGCACATGTTGAGGGGGAGCTCTTGTTATAAAAATATCAAAAACAATTCAGCTACAAAATACTTTGATAATATATCACATGTATCTGGATTAATTTTCAAATGGTTTTCAATTGGTTCCAATGGCAGATGAACAATACCAAATAGACCGACCAACTTTACTTTATGTATGGTGATATAAGGATGATAAGGTTAGGTATCTGTTCCAATGATCCGCCAGAACCGGAGGGATCTACCCAGGGACTATCCACTAGTTAGTGTAGAGTTCTTAGGTATGATGATAAAAGGAGAAAAATGAGATATGGGAAGTGTGCGGACTGAGACTGAGGTTGTACTGGAACAAACCCAACAAGGTTCTTGCAGTGAAGTCTCGGTAAGCACTGAAGGGGTTGAAGAATGAAAAAGAATTGAATGAGGAAAGGGTGAAAACAAATAGCCCTACATATATTCAACCTTAGGGCAGAAACCGGGTTCAATTCATATGCTACTGATGGTAACATCGGTATTGAAGACAAGACGTCATGGACCCAGTGACGCACTGCACTTCAACTTTCCAAACCACTCAAGTTCCTCTTAAAAGGACTTGTTTCATTCTCACGGGGAACCGACATTATCTATTGACTTTCTCTTAGAGATTGTTGATATTGAAGTAGGAGACCCTCTCCCTAGTCTCCGATATAGGATCCAAAAATGCACAAATTGAGTCTAGAGCCACGAGATCATCAATAAATCTCATTAGGACACTTTCAATGAAGACTCTCTGTTTCACACAATGTGGAAAGAGAGATTATATCTTGAGTCCTACGCATTATCCTTGTGGTATTGCCAGAACATCTGAGTGATGTGTTTACCTATTCACAATGAAGATGGAAAACCTTCTGGAGCCAACATCAAAAAAGCTCCTGGTAGGTGGCATGTGAGATCTATTATATAGATCAACCATGTGACAACTGAACAGAAATAATGGGGCGATTCAATTCTTGAATCAATCCTGGTTCAGGGTATGGATTGACGGATACCTTTGAAAAACCGGTCTTTGTGCTTAAAAACTCTTTTCTTTAGCACGTCGACCGTGTACTAATTTCTCAAATCAAAAGGTGTTTTTATGATTGATAATTGATTTTTAATAAAACCTTCGTTGTATTGCAAAAACAATTTCTATTGAGTAATACACGATTGTTTTTCAAATCTTTTTTCATCAATCAGTGGACTTAAATTCGCTGGTTCACTCACTTCGTGTTGTCTTCTTTGAGACGTTCCGGTTTGAGAACATCTAGAGCAGCTGCGAAACCCTGTCAAGGAAATCCTTCGGAATTATACATGATCACAGGCAGTACATGTACTGATCAACGGGGAACCATGGGCCTTGTACCTCAATTCAACGAAAGTGATCAAAGACACTTTCGTACGTTTTATTGCTAACTGTTGTATGCAGGTACACCCGACGTTTGCAGCTGATCAGAATGATGCGGTCAATCCTTAGCCGCATGCTCACGCCACACATTCATCTCCAAAGAATTCATGATCTTTGCTTCAATGACTCTGATATTTTCACTCCATGCTTCTGCTACGCTGCTGCCAATATCATGAATTAACGAATGCTTCCGCTACTCTGATGAGAAGATATCATGATCCAGAATGTGAGCATGTCGGTCCGAAAGTCACAACATCACAAAATTTCAACACCACAATGGATGTCTCAGAGATTCTTGTTAGCTGATGATCTCAAAAGCTGGCTTAAAATGTATTATCATGTGGATCAGCAAAAGACCTCTACTTGGATTAACCAAACGTGTAATAAGAAGAATCAATGACTACGAGCTTCGGAGCAAAGTACTACATCAAGAATGCAAGAACAATTTTTTATGTAATATCTGTTTGTATTCTTTGTAAGTTTAGTATATGTTTGAGGTGACCTCCCTTAGGGGGAGATTGTTAGGAATTAGAAATTCCAAGTATTAAAGAGTCGGTCACCTCAAGTATATGTAATCGTTAGAAAGCTCGTAGTCGTAGTTCTTTTAAGTTAAGTAGTACTCCCTCCGTCCCATAATAATTGTCCAGTTTGACTTGTTTGAGTCTTTCTTGTTCAACTTTGACCATTAATAATTTTATATGTGTTATATAATACTTGATGAAATTTATACCAAATGAAAATACATTTAAAACCCAATCTATTCATATATATTTCATCAAGTATTATATTATACAAACAAAAATATTTTTGGTCAAAGTTGAATAAAAAAGACTTTGAAAAATCAAAGTGGACAATTATCATGAGACGGAGGTAGTATTTAGTTAAGTAACACCGTGGAGGACGGACGGGTCTTTACCCACTGTATGCCTGATCCACAGCCCGATGTGTGGCATTTTATTGTAAGACTATAAATACTCTCTACCTTCCAAGGTAGAGAGTTGGAGCTAATAATAATATCTTTCACTTTCTCTCACTAAGTTCCCTAAACCTCTAACTTTCTCTCTCTAAAACACTCTTGTACGCCCACTTGTGTTAATGGTTTGATGTGTATGTGAAATCCAATATGTTACATGACCCAATCCTTTACAGTTATAACACTTAACCTGATTACCCTGATTCGCATTTCCATAATTCTCAACGACTAGAGCTGCAACATTCCCATTCTGATTACCCACTGCTCTATTCCCAACATTCTGACCCAACTGATTACCCTGATTCGGAACCGCCTGATTACCCATGCGAAATCCAGTAGCATATCCCTACTGATTCCCAATAACTCCAACCATTTATCCTTGATGACCCATATTCACACCCGGCTGAGCAATTTGCCTGTTGCGAGTGTTTGATGAAATCCTTTGGTTGTTGTTAGTTGGTGTGGAATAGCGACCTCTGAATGCTTGACCCAATAAAGAAAGTACTTGTAACAAAGCTTCTTCGGGTTCCATTTCAAGATCAGTGATTCCTTGTTCCTGGTAATGTTGTTGTTCTGGTGGATAGGTTTGTTGTTGAGGGATAACAGCTTGTTGTTATGGAATGTATTGCTGCAAGTTGTTGTTAGTGGAAGATGATGAAGCTTGTTGTTGTGTATTCACTGAAGGTTGAGTCTTTGCAATAAGAGCCAATGGATCATGATTCTTTGCCAATCTTTCTTTCCTGACTTCATTCGCTTCAGCTTGGTTTTGTTTCAGAAAATCGTTTAGTTGATCTAAGTTCACCTGATGTAAGTCTTTTGTTTGGTTGACAATAGTAACATATCGTCCCCATTCTTCTGGAAGATTGTTCAGGAACTTGATGTTTTGCACGATAGTCCTTGGTGCTAACTTGTTTCTGATAAGCTCATTCATCAAAGTGCAAAACCTTCCATAGTAGGATTCAATGGATTCTCCTTGAGTTGAAGTGAACTTTTCCCATTCAGTTAGCAGCTTGTTCTCCATGTCTTGTTGACCAATTTATGTTCCATGACAAAGCCGTCTAACACGTTCCCACGTATCGAAAGCAGTTTCACAACTGTCTACAGCAGCAAAGATGTCCCTTGGTAAACCCAGTTGGACAATATGAATTGCCATGTCATCTGCATCGACTTGTTTCTGATCCTCTTCAGTGTATTCTGATTCGGTTTGAAGACGAGAGGATGGTGGGATGGGAGGTGTTGCATCAGCATTTCCAGGGACTTGGACTTGTCGAGGCTTGAAGGGTCCATCCTGAATGGATTTGATCATCAATTTTCCATTAGGTTTTGTCTTGATGTAACGAAGCATTCGACTTCTCCATTGAAGATAACCACCTTTTTCCAGCATAGGAGGACGGTTTTCGGCACCGGCTGCATGAATATCTTGTTGATTTGCCATTGATGAAGGTATGATATGATAAAGTTGATGTAGGATCGATTCAACGATAAAGGAGTTGTGTTTAAAAGGATATTGCCGTTTGAAGTTTTTCTGAAAGTCGTACTCGTGAACTTGGTTCTTAGGCCTAAAAATTTTTCTCCCAAAATTTGAAATTCACTATAAAAATCAATTCTAAGGTCGTATGAAAATTTTGAGTTATGACAATTTTGACGCCAAATTTGACCGAAAAAAATTTGAATTTGGGTCCAAAAATTTGAATTTTTGACCAAAATTTTCCAAGTTATACCAAAATTTGAATTTCGCGTAAAAATTGAACGTTTAGTCTCCTCAAATTTTTTATTTTTTTATTTTTTTTTGAAAAGCTTAGGCGTAGACCGAAGAAGTTACGAGTAGGATGCTTAGGCGTAGAGATTGTGCTTAGGCGTAGAGATAACTTACGCGTAATACCCAAGTTACGCGTAACAATAGAGTTATGCGTAGACTAAAAACTTAAACGTAGAATCCTTATGCGTAGGATTTACTTATGCGTAAGACAAGCTTAGGCATAAGAAAATACTTATGCGTAAGAAATTATACGCGTAAGATTTAGCTTATGCGTAAATCTAGGGTTTTGCCCAAAAATCCTTTACACTATCACAGTGTAAAAGATATCCAAAAGTCGAAGTGTTCCACAAACTTATCCAAGTGAGGGAAGCACTGAGTCACCGTTATAGCTCGAAGAAACTGCACAAAACTCTTATGCGTAGAAATAGGGCGTTGACTTTTCTTACGCGTAGAACTAGGATTTTGACCTACGCGTAACAAATTTCCAGTGATTCAAACAATTTCTCTTGCACAAACAGCCTTGAAAACACTCGAATAACACAAAACTTTTGACCTTTTTCACCCAAAGTGCTTAGAAAGCTTATGCGTAGAAATGACCAATGAACCAAACACGAGTTGAAAAATGAAGAAAAACACGTAAAGCTTCGAACGTTTTGCAAAAAACTAAAACTTTAGCACCAAATAAACCTTAAACCACAAGAATCTTGAATTTTTAAGTGCAAAAATTAAAGCTTTAAGCGTGGCAAATATGTAAAACGAGAGCGTTTACGCGTACAGTACCAAGCTTCAAAACAAACACAGACACTCCTAAACCATTGTTAGGCGATTGATACCAATTGTAGGACCTTACAAATATCAACCTTATCACAAAACCCAACACGTTAAGCGTAGAACACGTTAAACACAAACCCAAACTAAGCGTAGAGATAAGAAACAAAGATGAGAGAGATTGGTGACCTGATATAAGATATGTTATGCGTATGAACAAGATAGAATGATGAAAACAATAAGATGTTATATTGCTCCAAAGAAAACACACACACACACTTTTTCAAGCACACCCCTCAAATGACCATTTGAGGGGTATTTATAGTCTAAATACAAGATGCCCTAAAAGGCTTTCTATGGGCTTGGATTGGGTTGGATTGGATAATATCATTCATAAGGCTAGCTTGTCTTAACGTCTAACCAATTAGCTTAGCTCAATCCACGCGCCCGTTGACTATTCTATCACGATATCTAACACACGATATAAAGTTCCTAAATGTGAATGACCATCACTTCTAATAAAAACTATTAAGGCTAACAGATTTCCAATCAAGAATGGAAATCCGACTCATGATATTACACCCTCTATCTTTGTTAAGAAAATATAAGCGAGGAAACTGAGGTTTTAGAGGTAGATCACCACACCAAATCTTCCCAAAAACTTATAATAATAATAAATAATAATAATAAAATAATATATATACGCTTGATAAGTGTGGTGGGTATGATACGGGTAAACAAGTGGGACTCTTTGTCAAGAATTCCCTCAGACTCACTTGGGATCGGGATAAGGTTCTCAACATTCGATGATTCCGTTTCCGGAATAGTGCTGAGATGTTTATCCCCCATGGTGAGAGAGTCTTTGGGATCAAAAAATTTCAAAGAAATAGGATCATCGACCTCTTCCAAAAGGAATTCACTTTTCTCAACCGGCGTGAGTGAAGGGGAAGAGTCGGAAATGAAAGGCTCTGAAACGGGAGTGGGATTGCCACTCGGAGCATTGACTTTATCGAAAACATATATAGCCCCTATGCTCTTCATATTCTCCTCTGCCAACAATTCTCCCATACTCTTTCCTTCTTCAACGGGAGTGGGATTACCACTCGGAGTCGTAGATTCCTCATCAAAATCATCATCGTCGTCGTCATCATAATCGTACACGAGAGGTTTCCAATATTGGGAACTTACTCTAGCTGCTTGTTCTTCAGCATACGTTTTCTGAAGAGACTCTTCTTTAACCAATTCTTTCAAATCTTTGAGTATATCTAGACAATTTTCGAGAAGTTCTTGAGGAATTTGCAGAGGTTGTGTTTGAATCGTCTAGTACTGTGGAGGTTGGTCATGATAAGAGTAGTCATAATTGTAACAAGGAAATGGATTCCTTGTTTGACAATCCGAGCTAGAGTGAGGACCTCCACAATACTCACAACAGTAAAACTGATGTGGCTGTGAGTGGTATGTGTTGTAGTTATAATTGGTATCAGGAACCTGCTCATAGACAAGCGTGTTTCCTGATTGACAATCAGAACTGGAATGTGAACCACCACAGTACTCACAACAGTACAACTGATGTGTCTCACAGTGTGGTAGCTGATGGAATAAATCAGTCGTGTTATGGTAGGAATAGGGATCTTGGTTATAGACAGACCCGTTTCCTGACTCCACCATGCCACAACTGGGGCAATTGCCACCATTATAAGGACCACCACACCATTGGCAACCAAGAGGGTGAGGATAAGACATAGAAAGAATCAAAGGTTAACAGAGGGTAAGAAGTGAAGAATCAAAAAGGTAAGAGGGTAAAGAGGAATATTTTTGGTATTTTTGAAAAACATTTTGATAAAAACAAAGAATGAAAGTATTTTTGGCGTTTTTAACACTTTAGGAAAAGTGTTAATGAACTTTTTTGGATTTTTTGAAAACTTTACAAAAAACTTTTTACAAAGGATGGGGTATGTGCAAGAATGAGTCTGAAAAAGGCTAAACACACGCCAAAGCCTCCCCGGCAGCGGCGCCAAAAATTTGATCTGTGCTAAACCGTCAAGTCTAAACAGACTTAAAACTGCTCAGACACAAATACAATTAAGATCAGAGAATACAGGGGATTCCCGGGTCGTTTAGTCCCACGGAGACTCAATGGTGTGCAAACACTGATTCAGACGATAGAATGATCACTAATGATAGCGATCAGAAAGGATTAGGATTGAATATTACACTACTGAAAAAGTTTATAAATAACAGCGACTTAAATGCAAATTAAGAAAATTAAAAAGTTAAAATCTATTAAATAAACGCTATCACTATTTTTAAAGTGATGAACGTTTAAAAACCTAAAACGAAAAACTTACGTTTAAATTAAAATACGTAAACGTACAAAATAAAAAGTGAGATTTAAGAAATAAAAGTCCTAAAAATATGAAAAATACATTTTTACAATCCTAATGATAAAAGAAAATTTATAGAAAAAGAAAATTATTTTTAACACTATTAAATTAATTATTATTAATTAAAAACTATTTTAACTATTTAATAAATATTCTAAAATAGAAGAAAATATGAAATAAGACTAGAAAAATAAAATTAAGACTTAGAAAAATCTAAAATATGATAAAACTAATTTTAAAACTGAAATTATATTTTTTAGACTTTTTATGTATTTATTATTAATTAAAAACTATTTAAAACTAATTTAAATTATTAAAAATACCAAATAAAAGGAGAAAAATAGGGAAAAATACTTTTTAAGCTTTTTACATTTATCTAAACTTAAGAAAAATGAAAAATTATTTTTTTGAAGCTTTTCTTAATTTTTTGTATTAAACACTATTTAAAAAGGCTTAAAAACTAATTTAAATTAAGAAAAATAGCAAAACAACTTGGAAAAATCTGAAAATTTCAGGAAAAGTCTAAAATTAAATAAGGAATCTGAGAAAAATGGAAAAACAAGGTGCTATGTGGAGGAATAAGCAACTGATGTGGGAAGTGCTTAAAAATAAGCACTTAGGATAAGCTAATGAAGACCAATAAGCACCAAACCAAAACAGGAACTACTATAAGCTAAAATTACCAAAGTGAAATGAGAAACAACAAGTTAAACCCTCTGAATGCAAGTTCAAACAGATTTGAGGAACTGAGATTATGGCAGAAAACAGTATCTGGGGGCCAACTTTGGACAAAGAAATAAGCACTCAAATAAGCTAGAACCAGGAAAGCAACAAATGGAACCTAGACTAGACCTGGGTGAGAGTGCTTAACCCAAGAATCAGGCCTAGGTGAGCTAAACTAAGCCCTGTGCAAGCTTTGCAAAAGCTGAGAAAAACTCAGCTGATTTTTTGGAGCAGGGCATTTTTGACCTAAAAGACAAGCTCTTTTGAAGCTTGTAGAAAAATCACAAAAATATGCTAAAATGACCATAAGAAACTAGAGCAGTAGGGCTTTCTAAAACCACAATTTTCATTGAAAATGAATCAGAAATGAGCTCATGAAAAATCTTCCTAGATGAGCCCAAAACTGACTTTTGCAACATTTGACTTTTGACAAAAAATGAAAAGTTGACTTTTTTGAAGTTTAATCTAGATTTAATGACTGAGAATGATATAATAAAGTGAAATAAGACTACTGCAAGATGTGTTTATGAAATTAGAACACAAAATAAGTAT
The DNA here is from genome assembly GCA_019973895.1 of Chrysanthemum seticuspe. Lineage (NCBI taxonomy): Eukaryota > Viridiplantae > Streptophyta > Magnoliopsida > Asterales > Asteraceae > Chrysanthemum > Chrysanthemum seticuspe. The sequence continues at coordinate 287,399,901 of BPTQ01000004.1, read as the reverse complement.
TTGATTAGCTAAAGTTCCAACAGTGAACCTGTTAAGATGGTTAAAAGATGATTTTGACTATTGAGCAAGTGCAGGTTCAATATTTTGAATCTAATGAGCTAGTATGGACCTAATGAGCATGAACCAACAGTTAACTATCTCTGTCTAAGCTTCTAACACATTTTTTATAGCAATTCCAAACATCCTATATTACAACTGTTATGCAACAAAACATATACCAACTACTGAACCACATGTGATAAGGATCAAACCAAGTCTAAAAACCCTAATTAACACTAAAGAAGCAAGTGGGAACTAAATTCAAACACAAATACAGATACAAGCTTAATATGCAAAGTGGCTCAAAAAATGAAATAGAGAAACTCACTTACCACTAATCCAACTGGTGTGCAGTCCAGTACCAAACACAGAACTACTCTATGCTACACTAATCCAACCCATATCCACCTCTGCAACACCCAAATTCATCACCATTCCAATTTGAGCTTTCTGTTGACTTTTGTTGACCATGGATCAATTTTACTTGAAAATGATTCAAAAGCTTTTCAAAAGCTATAGATAACTTAAGTAAACTGAGTTGAATGAAAAATAAGCTTTTGAAAGCTTAACTATAAGAACCTTATTTTGAAAATCTTAACAGTAAACACAAGAACCAAACTTTTAACCAAACTTGAAATTAGTTCTTAAAAACAGATTACAATGGCAAATTAACTTAAGTTTGAATACTAGAAACACAAGATTACAGATTCTAAACTAATTAAGACATTAAATAAAAAAACGACATTGAAGAAATTTAAAACTACATTCTACTCCTTTGCTTGCTTCCTTCTTCCTTCTTTTATACTCCCACTTGTTTCTCTTTCTTTTCTGAGTGAATCCCACCATAAATTAGGACCATTGGATGAAAAGAGTGAATATTGGCCATTTGATCATTTTTTGGCGGGAATTGATTTTTGACAGGTGGAGGAGTTGAGTAAAGAGGTGAAGGGATCATTAAATGGATTTTGTATTGTGGTGGAGGAGGGGGGAACAAGGATGGTGATAGGTTGAAGTGGAGGTGAGGGGGGTGAGTGATTTCAGGAAGAGCAGTTGGAGAGGAAGACTTATTGGAGGGAAAACGGGGGTGTATGTTTTGACTAATTTGACCAGAGGATAATATAAAAGGGGAGGTCAAATTGAGGGGGGGTCAAAATGGTTAGGCAGGGTCACAAAGGGATTATGACAAGGGGTCAATGGCTTGTAAAGGTTTAATACACAAGGACCTCTTTTGTAATTCTTCCAAACTTGAGGGGCCACTCCTGCCAACTCATCAAAGATGTTCCAAGGACTAATACTGACAAGCTTCAAAAGTACAGGGACCAAATCTGTCATTATCCAATTTTCCAGGGGCCATTTCTGCCAAATTTGAAACTTGAAGGACTAATTTGCAATTTTCTCAAAACTTTTTCTATTTTTCACCAAAGGACTAAATTTGACAAGTTATGATTTAAAAAGGACCTTTGATGATTTTTCTTTTGAAATTTTGACTCAGGGACTATTTTTGACAATTTTAGAAACTTGGGGGACTAAAACTGCAATTTTTGCAAATTTGATATGTTTTTCATCTGATTTTGATATTTTTGCATTTAAAACACATAAAACACTGATTTGTGATATTTTGATCATTTTGATGTGTTTCTGAGTGTTTTCAGATGATTTTGCAGTTTATTTTGTACAAAAATGATGAGTATTTAGACACTCATCAATCCCCCACACTGAGATATTGCTAGTCCCTAGCAATGATTTGAGAAAACATAATGGATTTTATTCTCTTTACCAAAAGCCATTACTTCTGGAGTAGCCAAATGTTTCAGTTCAAGTAAGAACCATGGTACACCGATAACCATGTGATTTTGAGCAAACCACCAGCTTCCAACGGATTTGATTTTGTCTTTACCAGAAGCCGTACCCTTCTGGACTAGCCAACTCTTAGATAAATTATCAATATTATCTTTGGTGAGCTGATTACCAATTATGGTTTTTCCACTGCCTTTACCACAAGCCATAACCTTGCGGGCTAGCCAACTCTTTACTTATTAGGATATGGTGAGCTGAGAACCATACAATTTTGGGCAAATTGCAAGCCATATAAACAGATTTGATATATCTTTACCAAGAGCCATTTGCTCCTGGATTAGCCAATCCTTTAGTTTATCAAACATGGCGGACTGATAACCAAATGAGTAAGTGTAAAACACTTACTCCAAAAAAAATTTTGGCCAAAAACGGGGGAATTGGGCGGATAATACATATGAAATTCGTGAGAATTCCCCCCCACACTTAGAAATGAATATCGCCCTCGATATTCAAAGTACCGGCGGTTATGCCGAAACAAAGAACGTAAAAGGGAAATACTACGGCCATTATTTATAAAGATTTTTTTTTTTTTTTTTTTTTTTTTTTTTTTTTAGATAATATATATATATATATAACATGTGGGGCATCACCCCCACACTTAGGTGGTAGAAAGGGGTAAGAAGACAGAAATATGGGTGAAAACCCATATGGTGTGTGCTACTGTTTTTGATTTCCGAGTCGCTAGCTTGACTCGACCCCGAATTCATTGGTTCATGGGGAAGCAAAGTGGAAGAAACAATCTCCATCGGACTTTCATTCAAGATGTTTGGATAAACATTGAAGTACGTGAAAGTTCCACACCGATGAGATATATAGAGACAGACCCGGCTCACAGATGATAAATGAAAATGCCAGGGTCAAAGATAGTGTCCTCACTCCCGAAGGAGTGAAGAAGAGAGGAAGTCACCGAGTAGGTGAAGAAAAGAAGGAAAATCATGATAACAATCATGATTAGATCTTCTTCCTCGGGATTAAGTGCAGTTGCACTTATTTGGATTTTATTGGTTGAGCTCTTTGGTTTGGAAGGCATCTCGGTTGGGAGGGTGGAAAGATTTGTCATAACTATGCAAATTGAGATTCTCTCCCCCCGATCATGATTTTTGCCATCCACGCAATCATACTCCAGCGGAGATATGATATGAGTGAGTTCACCGGCGAACTCCTCATGAAGAATATACGGAGGTGGGACATGTGCGGTACTTCGTGGGCTATAAATATGCACCTCGTCCATTATAGTCTCCGTGTCAGACTCATCACTATCAAAGATTGGATTAACTGAATTTAGAGTAAATTCAGCATCGAATTCGAATAAGGGATTAGTGATAGTCGTATTAATTGTTGTGGAAACAACATGGTCAACATCCTCTTCTAAGTTGACGATCTCGGAATGTGGAAGTAATGCATCAATAAATTCTATGTCTTTAGAATATAAAGAATCGGCATCACTATAATCACTGTCAAAATCTGAGAAAGTCTCAACAAAATCATTTGTAAGAGGAGAAAACACATCACACTCTTTGTCAAGAATTCCCTCAGACTCACTTGGGATCGGGATAAGGTTCTCAACATTCGATGATTCCGTTTCCGGAATAGTGCTGAGATGTTTATCCCCCATGGTGAGAGAGTCTTTGGGATCAAAAAATTTCAAAGAAATAGGATCATCGACCTCTTCCAAAAGGAATTCACTTTTCTCAACCGGCGTGAGTGAAGGGGAAGAGTCGGAAATGAAAGGCTCTGAAACGGGAGTGGGATTGCCACTCGGAGCATTGACTTTATCGAAAACATATATAGCCCCTATGCTCTTCATATTCTCCTCTGCCAACAATTCTCCCATACTCTTTCCTTCTTCAACGGGAGTGGGATTACCACTCGGAGTCGTAGATTCCTCATCAAAATCATCATCGTCGTCGTCATCATAATCGTACACGAGAGGTTTCCAATATTGGGAACTTACTCTAGCTGCTTGTTCTTCAGCATACGTTTTCTGACGAGACTCTTCTTTAACCAATTCTTTCAAATCTTTGAGTATATCTAGACAATTTTCGAGAAGTTCTTGAGGAATTTGCAGAGGTTGTGTTTGAATCGTCTGGTACTGTGGAGGTTGGTCATGATAAGAGTAGTCATAATTGTAACAAGGAAATGGATTCCTTGTTTGACAATCCGAGCTAGAGTGAGGACCTCCACAATACTCACAACAGTAAAACTGATGTGGCTGTGAGTGGTATGTGTTGTAGTTATAATTGGTATCAGGAACCTGCTCATAGACAAGCGTGTTTCCTGATTGACAATCAGAACTGGAATGTGAACCACCACAGTACTCACAACAGTACAACTGATGTGTCTCACAGTGTGGTAGCTGATGGAATAAATCAGTCGTGTTATGGTAGGAATAGGGATCTTGGTTATAGACAGACCCGTTTCCTGACTCCACCATGCCACAACTGGGGCAATTGCCACCATTATAAGGACCACCACACCATTGGCAACCAAGAGGGTGAGGATAAGACATAGAAAGAATCAAAGGTTAACAGAGGGTAAGAAGTGAAGAATCAAAAAGGTAAGAGGGTAAAGAGGAATATTTTTGGTATTTTTGAAAAACATTTTGATAAAAACAAAGAATGAAAGTATTTTTGGCGTTTTTAACACTTTAGGAAAAGTGTTAATGAACTTTTTTGGATTTTTTGAAAACTTTACAAAAAACTTTTTACAAAGGATGGGGTATGTGCAAGAATGAGTCTGAAAAAGGCTAAACACACGCCAAAGCCTCCCCGGCAGCGGCGCCAAAAATTTGATCTGTGCTAAACCGTCAAGTCTAAACAGACTTAAAACTGCTCAGACACAAATACAATTAAGATCAGAGAATACAGGGGATTCCCGGGTCGTTTAGTCCCACGGAGACTCAATGGTGTGCAAACACTGATTCAGACGATAGAATGATCACTAATGATAGCGATCAGAAAGGATTAGGATTGAATATTACACTACTGAAAAAGTTTATAAATAACAGCGACTTAAATGCAAATTAAGAAAATTAAAAAGTTAAAATCTATTAAATAAACGCTATCACTATTTTTAAAGTGATGAACGTTTAAAAACCTAAAACGAAAAACTTACGTTTAAATTAAAATACGTAAACGTACAAAATAAAAAGTGAGATTTAAGTAATAAAAGTCCTAAAAATATGAAAAATACATTTTTACAATCCTAATGATAAAAGAAAATTTATAGAAAAAGAAAATTATTTTTAACACTATTAAATTAATTATTATTAATTAAAAACTATTTTAACTATTTAATAAATATTCTAAAATAGAAGAAAATATGAAATAAGACTAGAAAAATAAAATTAAGACTTAGAAAAATCTAAAATATGATAAAACTAATTTTAAAACTGAAATTATATTTTTTAGACTTTTTATGTATTTATTATTAATTAAAAACTATTTAAAACTAATTTAAATTATTAAAAATACCAAATAAAAGGAGAAAAATAGGGAAAAATACTTTTTAAGCTTTTTACATTTATCTAAACTTAAGAAAAATGAAAAATTATTTTTTTGAAGCTTTTCTTAATTTTTTGTATTAAACACTATTTAAAAAGGCTTAAAAACTAATTTAAATTAAGAAAAATAGCAAAACAACTTGGAAAAATCTGAAAATTTCAGGAAAAGTCTAAAATTAAATAAGGAATCTGAGAAAAATGGAAAAACAAGGTGCTATGTGGAGGAATAAGCAACTGATGTGGGAAGTGCTTAAAAATAAGCACTTAGGATAAGCTAATGAAGACCAATAAGCACCAAACCAAAACAGGAACTACTATAAGCTAAAATTACCAAAGTGAAATGAGAAACAACAAGTTAAACCCTCTGAATGCAAGTTCAAACAGATTTGAGGAACTGAGATTATGGCAGAAAACAGTATCTGGGGGCCAACTTTGGACAAAGAAATAAGCACTCAAATAAGCTAGAACCAGGAAAGCAACAAATGGAACCTAGACTAGACCTGGGTGAGAGTGCTTAACCCAAGAATCAGGCCTAGGTGAGCTAAACTAAGCCCTGTGCAAGCTTTGCAAAAGCTGAGAAAAACTCAGCTGATTTTTTGGAGCAGGGCATTTTTGACCTAAAAGACAAGCTCTTTTGAAGCTTGTAGAAAAATCACAAAAATATGCTAAAATGACCATAAGAAACTAGAGCAGTAGGGCTTTCTAAAACCACAATTTTCATTGAAAATGAATCAGAAATGAGCTCATGAAAAATCTTCCTAGATGAGCCCAAAACTGACTTTTGCAACATTTGACTTTTGACAAAAAATGAAAAGTTGACTTTTTTGAAGTTTAATCTAGATTTAATGACTGAGAATGATATAATAAAGTGAAATAAGACTACTGCAAGATGTGTTTATGAAATTAGAACACAAAATAAGTATTTGATTAGCTAAAGTTCCAACAGTGAACCTGTTAAGATGGTTAAAAGATGATTTTGACTATTGAGCAAGTGCAGGTTCAATATTTTGAATCTAATGAGCTAGTATGGACCTAATGAGCATGAACCAACAGTTAACTATCTCTGTCTAAGCTTCTAACACATTTTTTATAGCAATTCCAAACATCCTATATTACAACTGTTATGCAACAAAACATATACCAACTACTGAACCACATGTGATAAGGATCAAACCAAGTCTAAAAACCCTAATTAACACTAAAGAAGCAAGTGGGAACTAAATTCAAACACAAATACAGATACAAGCTTAATATGCAAAGTGGCTCAAAAAATGAAATAGAGAAACTCACTTACCACTAATCCAACTGGTGTGCAGTCCAGTACCAAACACAGAACTACTCTATGCTACACTAATCCAACCCATATCCACCTCTGCAACACCCAAATTCATCACCATTCCAATTTGAGCTTTCTGTTGACTTTTGTTGACCATGGATCAATTTTACTTGAAAATGATTCAAAAGCTTTTCAAAAGCTATAGATAACTTAAGTAAACTGAGTTGAATGAAAAATAAGCTTTTGAAAGCTTAACTATAAGAACCTTATTTTGAAAATCTTAACAGTAAACACAAGAACCAAACTTTTAACCAAACTTGAAATTAGTTCTTAAAAACAGATTACAATGGCAAATTAACTTAAGTTTGAATACTAGAAACACAAGATTACAGATTCTAAACTAATTAAGACATTAAATAAAAAAACGACATTGAGGAAATTTAAAACTACATTCTACTCCTTTGCTTGCTTCCTTCTTCCTTCTTTTATACTCCCACTTGTTTCTCTTTCTTTTCTGAGTGAATCCCACCATAAATTAGGACCATTGGATGAAAAGAGTGAATATTGGCCATTTGATCATTTTTTGGCGGGAATTGATTTTTGACAGGTGGAGGAGTTGAGTAAAGAGGTGAAGGGATCATTAAATGGATTTTGTATTGTGGTGGAGGAGGGGGGAACAAGGATGGTGATAGGTTGAAGTGGAGGTGAGGGGGGTGAGTGATTTCAGGAAGAGCAGTTGGAGAGGAAGACTTATTGGAGGGAAAACGGGGGTGTATGTTTTGACTAATTTGACCAGAGGATAATATAAAAGGGGAGGTCAAATTGAGGGGGGGGTCAAAATGGTTAGGCAGGGTCACAAAGGGATTATGACAAGGGGTCAATGGCTTGTAAAGGTTTAATACACAAGGACCTCTTTTGTAATTCTTCCAAACTTGAGGGGCCACTCCTGCCAACTCATCAAAGATGTTCCAAGGACTAATACTGACAAGCTTCAAAAGTACAGGGACCAAATCTGTCATTATCCAATTTTCCAGGGGCCATTTCTGCCAAATTTGAAACTTGAAGGACTAATTTGCAATTTTCTCAAAACTTTTTCTATTTTTCACCAAAGGACTAAATTTGACAAGTTATGATTTAAAAAGGACCTTTGATGATTTTTCTTTTGAAATTTTGACTCAGGGACTATTTTTGACAATTTTAGAAACTTGGGGGACTAAAACTGCAATTTTTGCAAATTTGATATGTTTTTCATCTGATTTTGATATTTTTGCATTTAAAACACATAAAACACTGATTTGTGATATTTTGATCATTTTGATGTGTTTCTGAGTGTTTTCAGATGATTTTGCAGTTTATTTTGTACAAAAATGATGAGTATTTAGACACTCATCAGTTCTCCTATGCAGGCACCCCATGGTAGGGGGTGCTGCATTTTTTGGGGTGTTTGCATGTCTCAATGATTGGTAACCAATTATTGAGGTCTCGATTTCCGTGCCAAAATATACCACCACAACATCACCTTCCAGTTTTGAGTGTTTTTTTTTACAAGTTTTTGTTTTACAAGTTTTTTTTTTATAAATATGTGGTGATAGTTTTTGTTTTACAAGTTTTTTTTACAAGTGTTTTTTACAAAGTTTTATAACTTTTTTTACAAGTTTTATAACTTTCAGTTTTAGAACTTTTAAAAAAAAACATAGTCGGAAATTTTTTGAGGCTCAGATTCGAAGGTTGCAAAGTGAGATTTTTATCTCACTTTGCCGTCCATTCGGTTTTCATCATCGCCTCGTAAAATTTTAAGGCTCAAAAATCATCATCGCCTCGGAAAATTTGAAGTCACAACTGCACAAAGTCACTAGTTCACAAGAACAGCACAAAGTCACAAGTTCACAGGAACTACACAAAACTGCACAAGTCTCACAACTGCACAAGCCTCACAACTGCACAAGTCTCACAACTGCACAAGCCTCACAACTGCACAAGTCTCAAACTGCACAAAGTCTCCAAGTCTCAAACTGCACAAGCACACAAGACTCACAAGTTCAACAAATTTCACAAGTTACACGTTTTCAACATGAATGTGGTAAGTAGGATTCCAAAACTGCAAAAGTTCACAAGAATGTACTAAGATTCTCAAAGGCAAAGCCTACACAAGCACCCCATAAATTCACTTATAATGCCAGGCGAAGGCAACAACACCACAACATAATCCACTTCCCAATCAAGCAGAAAGCAACAACCAACAACCAACAACACCAACACCAACACCAACAAGTGGTCCACCACAACAACAAACAACAACTAGCAAGAACTAAAACAGGACCACAAGTGTTACAGTTCACGACAACAAGTAACAACTGCACAAGCAACAGCACCACAGTCCACCATGTCTAGTTCACCATTTGACACACAAGAGGTAAACTTATCGAATAGGCTCAGATTATTAGCTTTTTAGCTCATGTTGGCAGCAAATTCAGTTTTGCCATGCCAAAACTCTTTAAGTTTTTAAAAAAAATAAAAAAATCATCATTGCCTTTTTTTAGTTCAAGTTTATTTCATTAAAGTTGCAAAGTGACCTAAAATGATCACTTTACCATCCAGTAATGAAACGTTTTTAGACCAAAACACTAAGTTTTTTTCATTAAAGTTGCAAAGTGAGTTAAAAATGATCATTTTACCATCCAGTAATGAAACTGCATTACCAAATCAGTGAATAATGGGGTGCTTGGCTAGAGTATCACCCCTGCAGCCAGCAAGGGTCATGCTATGGAGGCACCCCAAATCTGCAAAACACAACGAAACAGATAATCAAACATTTTTTTAAACCAACCTCATCAGTTTTCAAGATCTAACAAGTTTTATACTTGTTAGATCAAGTTTTTAGATCTAAAATCTTTTTAGATAATCAAAGAAAACTAAACCTTTTTTTAACCAACCTCAATTTTTTTCAAGTTCATAAAAAGATTCAAGATGTAAAAAACTTTTAGATCTAAAAACTTTAACAACGAAACAGATACCACCAACGATACCACCACAGCATCACCACCATAACATCACCACCACAACATCATCAGTATTCAAGATCTAACAAGTTTTATACTTGTTAGATAAAGTTTTTAGATCTAAAATCTTTTTAGATAATCAAATAAAACTAAACCTTTTTTTTAACCAACCTCAAAAATTTTTCAAGAACATCATCAGATTCAAGATCTAAAAAACTTTTAGATCTAAAAACTTTAATAACGAAACAGATACCACCAACGATACCACCACAGCATCACCACCATAACATCACCACCACAACATCATCAGTATTCAAGATCTAACAAGTTTTATACTTGTTAGATCAAATTTTTAGATCTAAATTCTTTTTAGATAATAAAATAAAACTAAACCTTTTTTTTAACCAACCTCAAAATTTTTTCAAGAACATCATCAGATTCAAGATCTAAAAAACTTTTAGATCTAAAAACTTTAACAACGAAACAGATACCACCAACGATACCACCACAGCATCACCACCATAACATCACCACCACAACATCATCAATATTCAAGATCTAACAAGTTTTATACTTGTTAGATCAAGTTTTTAGATCTAAAATCTTTTTAGATAATCAAATAAAACTAAACCTTTTTTTTAACCAACCTCAAAATTTTTTAAAGAACATCATCAGATTCAAGATCTGAAAAACTTTTAGATTTAAAAACTTTAACAACGAAACAGATACCACCAACGAAACAGATACCACCAACAATACCACCACAAGCATCACCACCATAACATCACCACCACAATATCATCAGCTTTTCAAGATCTAACAAGTTTTATACTTGTTAGATCAAAATTTTAGATCTAAAATGTTTAGATCTAAAATTTTTAGAGAGAGAGTGTGGTAATATCAACAGGTGAGAGAGAGTGGTTTGCCATAAGTGAGTACAAAGAAAACAAAAGAGAGGTAATATCAAGTCAGAGAAAACCATGTGCGCACACAAGGTAAGAGAACAAAACGCGTAAACGGCTCCAACACCACACAAACACACACTCTTTATAAAAGTTTTTAAAGAGTATTTTATAAAAAGAGTATTTTAAAGAGTTGTAAAAAATATTTAAAGAAAAAGAGTATTAGTTTTTATAAAAAGTATTTTAAAGAAAAAGAGTATTAGTTTGTAAAAAGTATTTTATAAAAAGTTGTAAAAAAAAGTTAATAAAAAGTATTTATAAAAAAAAGTTAATAAAAAGTATTTATAAAAGTTAGTAAAAAAAAATGTATTTATAAAAGTAATTATAAAAGTTTGTTAAAAAAGTTGTTAAAAAATGTACAAAGTTGTATTTTTTATAAAAGTTTGTAAAAAAACTAATGTAAGTAACAAAAGTTTGCAAAAAAAATGTATACAAATGTTGTTAAAAATGGTTTTATAAAAGTTGTAATTTTTATAAAAGGTTCAAAGTTTTTTAAAAAGTTGTAATTTTTATAATAGTTGTATTTATTATTTTTTAGGTGTTCCGTGATGAAGTTGTTTTAACTGATTGGGTGTAAGAAACTGTTGAATCGAACGGTTTTCTTATTGTTAAAGGAAGAACTAAAACAGATAGGGGTTATAAGTACTCGAGCGAATTTAAGTGTTCTAGACATGGGACGTCTGCACGTGAAGGTTTAGAAGATGAACTTCAACGGCAGACTAGTACCGTTAAAATTAATTGCCCATTCAAATTACTGGCGAAATACATAAAAAGTCAAACTAATGGTTGGATCTTGAGGATCAAGTGTCCGAGGCATAATCATCATTTTGTAGACTCGTTCCATGGTTTTTCACAGGCCATGCGATTAAAAGAAAATGAGTTAGTTTTGGTGAAGCAGTTGACAAAACAACAAGTAGCACCACGAATTATACTTTCTTCACTAAAAGAGAGTGATCCGAATAACGTGTCTAGCATTAAAACGGTATATAATGCACAAGAAAAGATACGTCACGCCAGTCGTGGTGATTTGACTCCGATACAACTCCTTTTAGTACATTTGCAGCGTCAAGGTTATACATATTACCCCAGGGTAAATGAACACACCAATGAGCTGGATGAAATATTTTTTGTTCACCCAACGTCATATGCCCTGTGGACAACATATCCGGAAATCATGCTGATGGACTTCACATACAACACCACGATGTTTAAACTGCCATTCTTTACAATTGTAGGGGTTACTCCAACAAACACAACATTCTCAATGGCGTTTAGCTTTTTGGACTGTGAAAAAGAGCCAAAATTCAAATGGGTGTTGGAATGTGTTAAGTTGGTGATACAAGAACAATATTACTCGCGGGTTATTGTCACCGACAGAGATTTAGCGTTGCTCGGGGCATGCAGAGAAGAATTCCCAAACAAGCAAACAGATTACTCTGCCGATGGCATATCAATCAAAATGTGCTCAAGCATTGCAGACACAAATTCGATTCGGTAAAGGAGTATGAGTCCGTTAGATGGACATGAGATTTGATGGTTACAGCTCCGACCGAAGATGTGTTCATGCATTATTATCAGCACCTACAGGATTTATTAGTCCAAAAACAGGGTACTTACCAATTAATACATTTTTTTTATTTAATAAATAACTACTCGAATTGTTTTCTCACTTTATTAATTCTTTGTTTTCTCAGATGTTTTGCGGTCGTAACTGGCTGCGACATTACGACCGCATGTTTGTGTCGTACATTACCGATCAATATCGCAGCTTCGGCCAGACAATAACATGTAGAGTTGAGACAACACGCGCTTTTGAAGTTACACTTGGGCTCCACACAGTCCAGCTTAGACACGTTGTTGTGTTCGGTCGACAAGATTATAGCTGCGCAAGAAACTGCGATACGAGCCTCTTTGAATACAACAGCCTGCTGTTAAAGAAAGTAATCATGGACGTCCAAGCGCAAAGGACAACAAATCCAAGGCTAAATAAAATATCCCATATTTGAACGAAGAACCCCCCACAGGGCACCGCAGAAGCTACACAAAACCTAAAAAAGTCCAAGACTTAAATGAAGAAGCTGCGAGACATAGTTCATATGTGGGAGAGCCTTTTAACGTCCCAGACTTGAACGAAGGACCTAGCGAGGGCGACTTAAGACATGACTTGTACGTTCCAGATGACAGTAGCGAATATTTTATGGCTCAAATTCCACCTCTTTTCCGACGCTGGATCCTAGGGATCTTTAACGTGGAAGGTGATGGAAATTGTGGCTATCGAGCTCTTGCCGTAGGTCATGGTCATCACGAACAAATATGGCCTAGAATTCGAGCTCTTGTCAGGGAAGAGGTAGACAATAACGAGGAAGTTTACATGCAAATGTGGGGGAATTGGTTTGCAACTTTTCGTAACTCGCTGAATTGGTTTGAAGGTCCAACACCCTACGGTTACTGGATGACTATGCCAGAAACGGGCGTGGCTGTTGCTACAGCTCTTAACCGTCCAATTGTATCTATATCCAATTCACAATCTATTATGTGTCTTCCGCTGAGAGATGGTCTACATAGAGCACAAATATTGTCCCCCATTGTGATTATTCGTGTGGAGGAAGACTAGGCTGCTCACTTCGTTCTTGCGGTTCTTGATGAAAACTCACCACTCCCATATACTCACCCACAATGGAGATGGTTCATAAATGACTTGGCCGCGAGATGGGCACATATGTTTACTCAACGACAGAGCATGTTTAGAAAGACGTAGAAAACGATTATTGATTTATATTGTAAATGACAAAACATGTATAGACGATTACTGATTTATATTGTAAATGACAAAACATGTATAGACGATTACTGATTTATATTGTAAATCATAAAATATGTATAGACGATTACTGATTTATAGTAAATGACTCGTCATCTTTTGTTACAGATTTTTGCTCCTGCTCCGGTTCTTCCTCATCTTTTGTTACAGGAATCGGATGACATTCAGTGGAGGGACATTCATTGTGTCAACAACACACCCGCTCGTGTTGAGAGTCCAGATTATGTGTCTTCTTCTCCATCTTATGTGTCTCCCTCTCCAGCTATATCTCCAGCTGCAGATGAGGAGAATTTTATACACCGTCCTCCGGTTCTTCCTCATCTTTTGTTACAGCCGTCTCGCGTTGACGAGTATGAGCGAGAGATTGCCGGATTGAGGAGACACATTTCAGAGTTAGAGTTTCGTGTGGGACAGATGGCAGAATCATTGGAGCGACTACGCCTCGGGCGTGATTGATCTTAGTTTCTAGTTATATTGTGATTTTGTAAACCATGTATCAACTATTAATCTATAACAAGATTGGTTATTTATGTACTCGAAGCTTCTAATTTTGTTAACCATGATATTACTAATTTATGTTGTGAATAATTATACAAATTCTTTTGGCCAGATGCAACAAGAAAATCCTTTCTTGTGTCATTGTCGACGTGGATTTATAATTGAAAGAACATCCCAACAGCCCAAAACTTGTGGTCTGAAGTATCATGTCCTTTGTCAAAGGTAAATAATTAAACGTTTGCTTATTTACGTAAATATATCAATAACTTGTTTGTTTAGAATACATTTCTTATAATTGTTTCATCATGTAACAGCCAGGGACTGAAGACTATGGGTGTCGATACTTCATGTGGAAGGATACATTTCTTAGAATACATTTCTTAGAATACATTTCTTAATACACTATACATATACTTAAACACTACACAATTAAATTAAAAAAATAAAAAAAAGGTACAGCTGCCTGTTTTACGGACATGGGGCCCACAAGGCTATGGGGTGCATGACTAGGAATATATGGGGTGCTTGGGTAGGCCACGCCTTTACAAATTATCCACATATCAATTATTGAATAAAATACTAATATAAAATTTAACGTGTCTTTATTTTGTGACTCAAATGACATGGGAGTTAATTATTAAAGAGAAAATGATGCAAATAGACCGCGCGCCCTGATGCATATCACTTTCTGTACCACTTTTATTTATAATTTGAAAATGGACCAAGGGCAACCGCTATTATTGGGCAACTCATGGAAATTTTGACACGTGTCCCGTATGTGTAAGGTATTGTTTTTTGGCTAACGAAAAAGTGGTGGGCAACCGTATTTTTTAAAAAGGATTTTTTGGTCATTTTACGTTACATAGAACGTACACAATTGAATAGTGAAAGTACATTACATATGTATTCAAAATCAATTTCCCACTCGCACAAAAACATTCATAGTTACCGGTTTTCTCTGTTTTTGCTTCTAGCATAAAAACATTGTGACTAAGTTGTTTTCACAAATGAGACCGTCTTCTTCGTCAGTCCCTCTTTTTCTTGTATCGTCAGTTATGTCACCAGCTATAAAGGTACACTGTTGAGTGCAACCAACATTGGATTGATCAAGTTGGTTTAAAAAATGTGGGCAAATATGGTACGTAAGTATTTTCCTCATTGTTTATTGTACATTATTTATTTCCAATTGATTATATGCTTCAACAAATCGCTATTG
Source organism: Chrysanthemum seticuspe (assembly GCA_019973895.1). Classification (NCBI taxonomy): domain Eukaryota; kingdom Viridiplantae; phylum Streptophyta; class Magnoliopsida; order Asterales; family Asteraceae; genus Chrysanthemum; species Chrysanthemum seticuspe. The sequence continues at coordinate 287,384,731 of BPTQ01000004.1, read as the reverse complement.
TTATTCGATTAATACCTTTGATTTCTCCTCTTTTACGTCTGTCTGATTCGTAATTATGTAGGGTATAATACGGTAGATGTCGTGTGTTAGGTATGTAACATAACCTGGTTCATTAAAAGTTTTAGTGGCACTCTCTAGACTAATAAGGAGTGATTTATATGCATTGTATACGCAATTGTTTACGACGTTGGTATATATTCCATCCATGGTCTGATTTAAATTGTATTTTTTGTTGACCTTTTTTAGGATTATGAAGCTAAGTTAATCATTACCAGTAAACTGAACTACTTTTGGTTGATAAAGCAAAAGTTAGACGCAAGACGCCGCATCTTGTTTAGGAATACCTTCTTTGGAAGATGGATTGATCTGTTTTTTTTTTTAACATAAAACGCACATCATAGATTATATGCTAAGGAAACAGCATAAAGTCGACGATTCTTACTATGATATGCCCTTCGTTTATTACATTGAAAGGCATGCTTTACATTTTGGTCGTCGTGAGTTTTGTCTAATGACCGGTCTGCGGTTCGGATCTGTAAGCTTTGGGTTGTATACATCTGGTTCTCTAAATTTTCGTAACAGGGTATTTCCTGACAAGCAAGGGTATATTCTAACCAACTTAGATGTTATTGGTGTTATCGAGGATGAAGAGTGGTTTGGACAGATATCTGATGAAGATGTTGTATGTCTTTGTCTTTTGTTAGCCTTAGAGGTGATCTTTATGGGTCGTTTGTTGACATGCGAGGTGGAGGATACACTGATGAGCTTAGTTGATAATCTAGATGATTGGAATGCTTTTCCATGGGGTAAGCATATTTGGACTCATTTATACGACCAACTTCATAATGTATTTGATAAGCACGTGGATGACCACCTTTTAAGATTAAAGAAAGATCCAAAGCATTGTCCAACATACACACTGTCTGGATTTGTGTTTGGGTTTCAGGTATCCATTTTCCAACTTAACATTTTTACTGATTTGTATATAAGTTTATGTTTTATTTTCATTTTTTATTTTTTTATTCTCATAGGTGTGGATCCTTGAATCGTTTGAAAAATCTCATGCTTGGTGGATTAAACATCCAAATGTGATACCAAGAGCACTTGCCTGGTCTAGGAAGTCCATCTTTAAAAGAACTGATCGTTCGAACCTTTTTTCAAACGTAAGCCAGTTAAACTTTGTTGTTATTTATTTATTGTTTATAGGTAAAAAAGAAAACCTACACACAAAATTAGATGTTCCATTTCCACCTATCTAAGCACACAATATCTTATCAGACTCAGATTCTTCATCAAATGTTTTTTATCTGTCTTCCTTTCTTTTCATTCTACCTTAAGGCTTGCCTTTGATGGCCAAATGAATTTCATAATCAGCAGTGGATGAACAACTGGATTAGTTGATTTTGTACACTGCAAATTAAGGCTATATGCTTCTTTCTACTTTTAAACTTCAATGTTGGCTCTGCAATCCCTTTACCCTTTCCAATATCAGGTTCAGTAACTACACCTTTCTGCACAGTTTCACCAATCTGTAGACTGTTAGCAATAGGTTTGGGTGCAGGGATAGGGTCAGATTGCTTTATGTTGACCAATTGCATGGCAACCTCATTCTCAGGCTTATTTTGGTTTTGGTGCTGGTGTTATTGTGGTGCTTATAATTGTAGCAGATGTTGCCTCTGGCCTTGAAACGTCTGAATTGGCAGTGGCTATAATAATACCAGCAGTTGTTGCAGCAGTGGTTACTTCAATATTATCAGCGGATGCAGCAACACTGGCACTGATTGCCAGCACAACTTCCTTATCCTTTTCTTCAACTGCAGCCTTTAAAGAATCATCCAGTACTGCTTCTTTACCTTCTATGCGTCGCCTGAATTTGTACTCTCACTCCTCCCCTGTTTGGATGCATCATCTAAACTTTTAATCATATTGCAGGTTGCCTTCTTTCCCAGTTTCTTCACTTTCCTGAATGCATGGAACCTTGGCCTTCTTAGTCTCTCCAAAACACTTACCCTATGCTTTGAACCTCCTGATTATTTCAGCGCGAGTTGTTGTCGAATTTTTAAGACCAGTGATCTTTGACTCCATACTTGTGAATATATCCGTCAATATGATATTGAGTTTCATATTATCCTCACCCACCTTGACCTGTGTAACCTGGTCATAGAAGTGGATCATTGGAATTGTCATCATGTATAAAGCCATTAGTCGTCAAATCATGTTGGTGTTCCAAACTACCCTCATCTATTCGAGATGTGTCTAACATTGCATCAGACCTAGCCTGAACATCCATGTCCCCCAAATTAGCCAGTTGTCTAGGGATTCCTTCACCTGTGTTGAATTGCAAACAACTATTCACATTAGGAGTTGCCATTGGTTGGGTCGTTCTTACGTTTCCACTGCCCTGCCTCAGCAGTGATTTGGGGAATAAATATGTTATCACCAAAAAGTTACAAAACAGCTCTTATAGTTTCCACAATCATCAGAAACTAACTAGCAGTGATTTGCCAGAACTAGAAGTGTTTTCAAGCTAGCTAGCAGTGGAAATATTATTTGTAGTGGAAATATTATTTATGACTTTCATTACAAATCCCTTATAAAATGTTGATGTATGTATCTCAAAGTAATTAACTAAACCATATATATCTTTTTTTAACCATTACTGAACTTTAGGATTCAACTACAATTACTGATCTGAGACCTACTATACATGAGTTTCAATGTGCATGGTGGATAGATAGCCAAGATTTTTTCAATGACTACGTCTCCAGACCGCCGGTCAGGACCCAGCACAGCCTTGTTGATACCTACTTTTCGAGGCTGGAAAAGTCACGGCAACGTGCGAAAACTGGTTTGAAAGTAAATTCAAAACAATGCAAGAGTGGAAGTAGTTCCAGAACAAAAAGCCTTAGGATCATGTAATTTCCGGTCTGAATCGCCAAGTTTTTAAACTTGAGTGTATTATTCAGGTTATCTTTATATTCATTATAATATAAGAATAGTAGATTCACTTTTTTTTAACATCACCTGCCGGAATTTCCTAACACTTAGACCTTCACAGGTTCTTGCACATGACAGAACTGGTGGTCTTCGGGTATTCCTTTCAACTAATCTATAGTTATTTCTCGCTGCCATTGTTTATTTTTAGAAATTTCATGCATATTTTTTTACAAGACAAACTTGATTTTGAGTCACATTTTCCAAACACAAGGACTGCCTTTTTCGATTCACTTAACAACATTTATCTCAAACTGATCGACTTGCCGGAATCTGACATGGACGTTGCTCAGGTTAATATTTCTTCTTTGCATTTAGTTGTATGGCTATTATATACAAATGTCATCAGCGCTAGTCTGTTCCAGGAGTATCTCCTTTTAGAGGAATTGAGATTCGCGGTGGCAGAGGAAGAAAGGTTACAGTTGGAAGAAGATAAGCTGAATGCTGAGGCCAACATCTTAAGGCTGGAAGAGGCTAATAGGTTGCGGTTGGAAGAAGCTGACATATTGAAGTTGGAGGAGGAGAAGAAGAAAAAACGACGCGCGTTTATGAATTCGTCACATTTTCAAAAGGCTTTAAGTCGGTTACCACCCGACAAGAGGATTCTCATGGAACCTGTTTCGCCACAAAAGAATCAGGAGGTTAAACGGCGTAAAATAAAAAAACACGGTCCTAACATGAACGACCCAACTATTGCTGAGGAGCTTAACAGAGTGAAACCTTGGGTAGAGGTATTGTGATAGTTTTTACGAACTTGTCAATATACTTGCTTATCAATAATGCTCTGTCAAACTAATACATTGAACCTGTTTTCTAGGATCTAAGTAGATGGTTTCATTCTATCGAAACTCTTTTTCTGTCTGATGAGATTAAAGAATTCCTCTGTGATCCTGATAGACACCGGTGTAAATTTCCATGGTCAGATGATTACACTGTAGCAATTTCTGGCTTCGCTTAGTTTGCTTAGACCCTGCTAGAAAAGGTTGGCTAACTGAGGAGGTTAGTGTATATAGGCTTTCTTATTCAGATTTTCTTTTTTACCCTGTATTTGATTTTCACCATTTCTTAAATTGGTATTTATTTGCTGCAAATGCGTAGCATATAGACCTATGGGTTGACAACATGTGGCACGTACGACCTGAGAATGCTAACTGGGCGATGGTTAGTAGTTACTTTGTTCAGATTCTTCTTCAAAATGGCATGCCTGTGTTTTATGCAGACGGGATGAGGTATCCCATGCCCTGGAATGATGTTGAACAGGTAATACATTTACTTTTCATTTCCTCCTATTTTTATCATTTACGGTCACTTAATAATCAGGTAGTTCATGATACCAACTTTAAAAACGGCCTCTTTTAAAGTATGAAAAAACTTGATATTTGTCGCTCATCTTTTAAAGTTGAATAATCGGGTAGTTCATGAACAAACTTGATAGCAAATCATAAACTTTCCTTTACGTATTAACAAACTTGATACTCACAAACTTTATCCACAGCTTTTGATCTATCAGCAGTTCTTCCAATGACACTAGCAGTGGTTTCTTTTAAAAGATGCTATTTTATGCATACTTTGAATAATTCGTCCAACTGAACCAAAAAGCAAACAATCCTCCCCTAAATTTGATATTTACAATCCAAATCATCAAGTTTCTTCTTAGGCACAAAATACCTTCTTTTTGGACGGTGCTTCTAAAGTGCTATAATCTGTATGCTCCATCTCAGAATCTGAATACCTTCTTTTGTATGCCAGTGATCTTAGAATCCATTGTAGTACATTTATCCGTCAATTCCTTTATAAGTTTCATGGTATCCTCATGAAGTAGCAGTGTTTTCGTAACACTAGCAGTCTCTCCATGCAAGCTAGCAGTTGGAAAAGTTTTGCACTCCAATCTTCCAACCAACTTATTATAATACACAATGTTATTATTTTTTTTTGTTATTTAATTATTTATTTATTTAATGTTTCAATTCATTGTTTTTTTGTTCGTTTTAATTTTTATTTATTTATTTTTTTTTATTTTGTATATATTTTTTTTTTATTAATTTTTTTTTGACACTAAAAGGTCCAGCAGCAAAAGGCAAAAAAATCGTATTGCTCATAAACATAGTAGTTATAACTTATAAGTATAACCCAACCACAAAAAACATGATATCCACTAGCAGGACTTAACAAAAAGAACAAGCAGTTGATTCATACACACTAGCCGTAGTAAGATTTCCAATAGTAGTACTACCTTTGTTACAAAGTTTTGAAAAAAACATCTTGAGACTTGAGACCAAGTATGCATTAAATTTACAATCCAAAACTAGTTGATTTAAAGCCTTGAATGACTAGTCGAGCCTTCAACGTTGTTCTAGAACTTGCAGCAGCTTCATACTCACCTTCAGTGGTGGAATTCGCCATAATTGTTTGCGTCTTACACTGCCATGAGATAAGTATGCTTTCCAAAAACTGAGCCCCTCCATTTGTAATCGTTCGATCCCAACAGTATATTGATTACCCTAGCAGCAGTTATGGTAACACAAGCCGTAGTTAACAGTTGGAGCAACATATCAGTAAGTACATAACCAGATGAATTTCCCAAAAGAAGTAGTTTCTATACAGCCCAAGACCGTGCATGAAAACGTTATCCATTGTCTAAAACGTCCATTAGTAAGTAACATATTGCTTACCAGCCGTAAGCCATGTCAACAGCACACACAAACACGACAATTGTATTCTTGTATTTACCTTTGACCAGATAAATAAAAAGTCACTTTTATTAATTTCAGATGTTGACCAACTATATCCTAATACACATCCAACTTTCTTTTAGGTTTTCATTCCTCTCAACGAGACTGTTAAACACTGGTGTCTTGCCCAATTTAACATACCTACAGGAGTGGTAACATTCTATGATAGCGGCAACACGCGTGACTATGAGTCACGTGTATGGTATGTCCGTGTTAGGGAGTGCTTACAGGTATCTTGTTATTATAACCCACTCATATTATTACTTGTTCGTTATACTTTGTGACCATACACCATGCTTCTTATAACCAACATATATAATACGATTACGGACAACACATACATAAATAAACTTATACAGTAATTTGTTATACTTTGTGACCAGACATGAATAAACCATGCTTGTGAGTAGTTGCCTATTATTTGTGTGTAGTTGCCCAAGAATAAATTTATTGTTGGCCAAAGTTTCTTGGGTGTTGTGTTGTAGCAGTTTGACTTTGAGTTTTGTGCACACTAGTTCCCTTCAAGTACATGCAACTATGTACCACCATCATTTTCTTACATCTATTCACCATTAATAAACCCTCATTCTTATTTGAAATCTCATTTTTTATTTACCACAAACCAACAACATAGTTTCTCATAAACATTAGTTATACTTAGAGGGCGTTTATTTTTTGCTTAACGGGTCCTTAGCTAAAAGTGTGATCCCACCAAATTAAAGCTTTATGTTTTATTTTCCCTTAAATGGTCTGGTTAGAGAGTTGGAGAAATATTCACTCCTTCCCAATCAGATCAAGCAAGAGAAAGGGGCCCCACTCCATTTAATTCAAAACAAAAAAGAAACAAAGCCGTCTATACTCTATAGTAGTAACACCAAACGAATACCACAACCAACAACAGATTATCTAAAATATGTGTAGATTAACTAGAACCAACCAAAAATAAAGTACATAAATCTACTTGCTTCCGTATTTTGACAATTTATTTTCCTTATTTTAATTTACATTGTGTCCCGCACATATAATACAAAATAGGAAATACATACTTAGGTAGCAAGCTTGATTACTTTAAATTTACAACTGCACATAAGGTTCATGATTTAATAGGGACACATATGATTTAGTTGCCCATCGTATGTATGTGGTTGCCCAAAAACAATTAACTTGTTGGACACAACTTTCTTTGTGCCTTTTTTGTGCAATAGTTAAAGTTAAAAAACTAATGGACTAGTTCCCTTCAAGTACATGCCACTAGCTACCACCATCATTTTATTATGTCCTTTCCTCATTAATAAAGTTTGTCCTACTTATGTGCATCCCCGATTTGGGTTTTTTACAAAATATCCATTCAATATTGAAATAGCACAGCCAAGTGCACACTTAGTCAGACTTTATGATATAAAAGTCTGAGTTATACTATGGTAGTGTATTATTACATAAAATATAAATGATATGTACATATAATAATAGCATATGTGTGTTAGTTCATGTAACCAAAAAGTAATCAATATAAACCTGTTTAATGGGGTCTATTTACAAAACATACTAAATTAATAATTTTCTAACCCAAGGGACGTAAAATTTTGTTGTATTTGGAACTACACAAAATTCAAACTGGTTTCGTTGCCCCCAAACTGAAACTAGTTGCCCAAAATGATTATCTTGTGGCCAGGAATCGGTTGAGTACAAGAGAAGCTTCATTAATTAAACTTGGCCTAATGTGCAACAGTAATTACTTGACATGACTTAACTATTCACCACTTGACTATCCACAATAATTCATATAGACTTCAATTCAAAATAAACTCCATGTCACCCCACCCCCGCTCTTTCCCCCCCATCCCATTTGGGTTATATAAACGGACACCATATATCCCAATATCATACAACTTTTGTCAGGGGACACACACTAGCCACATCACAATTTACTACAAAAAGAAATGGATAACGTACTTAAAGACATGGTTAACAACGTGTTTGTGCATGACAATAAACGTGACTTCAAGTTCTTAAGTGACATGCATGCAAAGGTGATCGACCTAACTCGTCGTTGCACTGTGAGGGCCGAGCAAATCAAGCAGTTGGAGTGCCTAGTTGGGTCCAGGCTTGCCAGTGCTGTTTTGGAAATCCTGCGTGCAATTCAGGACGAGGAGCTTGAGAAAAACAGGATGCTGATGAGGCTAATGAGTGAGACTCAGCTCCAAGTTCTCAAAAAAATCTCCTTTCTGGCAAAGCTGCGCAAAAATTATTAATCCTCTACTCCTACCTTGTTATGTGGTCTCTCAGACGTTATGTGATTGTCATATTATGTGTTTTGGTATCTTCATGAATGTCGTTGCTACGTTGATGTATCCTTTAATGTATTGAAATGAAATCTATTATGAATAAAAATATTTCGAAGCACATGTCAAATGTTCGAACGTTGTTTATGAATCACCAATAAAAAACATGTAATACTTTTGAACACATATATAATTTACAACATGAAACTAGATATCATATTTAATCCGGCTTGAACAAACACCTATATTTCATCAATAATTTGGTGACAAACGTGGTTATTTTGATTATATAATACTTACATTTTTCCGACAAGCCTCTAACAAGATCACCCGTCTATTTATTTTAACAGTTGCTGTTATTCTACATGTCAAACTACCAGTTGTTCTAGAGCAAGAAAACGTTTTTGATAAGACTAGAATACATCCGAATGACTATAAGATGTCATTTAGGTTAGCCGAAAACGTTCCTAAGCAAGGTGGGATTTTTGGTGATTGTGGTGTGTGGGTTTGTATATTTTTATGTCGATTGGCACATGGTCTATCGTTGCACGTTGATGATCCCGCTGACGTCGCGCTAGCATATCACGAGAAGATGATTCAGTTTTTTTATAAACATATATTTTATCGTTTTTACTAACAGTTTTAAACTTATGTCCAACTTTTTTTATAAACATAGATTTTAAACTTATGTTGATAGAGTGCTTTTCTAAACTTATGTCGTTTGTTCCATATGTTTTAGATGTGGAGGCAGACGCATTAGTGGTACTCATCTTAAAAAGGCCAGGTGCTAAAACTTTTGGTTTCTCGATAACCGCTTTTCCTTTATCAACATGTTGTTTAGGTAAGGCAGGTGGAGTGACTGGTTTTGATGAAACATTTTTCTCATTGACTTTTGGAGGAGGCATAGAAACAGACATTTTTGGTTTTGAAACCGGTTTGGGAACATTTGTTTTCTCCTCAGTCAATGGTTTTGCAAACTTAGTATCCACAGCCTTTCCTTTTAGACATTCCAACTGAGCTCTCAAAAGATCATTTTGCTCTTTCATGTCCTTGTATGCACGCTCATACGACAATTTGTCATACTTGCATTCCTCAGATTTTTGATCAAGTTGTTTAAAATAGGACACATTTTCTTTCTCAAGTTTTTCAAGAGCATTTTCATATTTTGAAACAATTGCGGAGGTCTCAGTGACAATCATTTTTGCTATTTTATATACAAATATTTTTTTGACTTAGTAGAAGAGCGCTATACGATCGCGCTGCAGTCGCCCTAGTAGTTGCACGTTGCTATCTGGTACACGGTTAGCTGTATTTTTATATGTTTGGGCGTGGACAGAGAATATG
>BPTQ01000004.1:287237097-287372091 GCA_019973895.1 Chrysanthemum seticuspe | reverse complement strand
TGTATAAGAGACAGTCATTACATTGACCAATATCGCTGCGGCTTCTGTCAGATCTTCGGTTTGCAGCTTGGTTAATTCTGAAATACTTTCCACACAAGATTCAAATGGGTATAAAAGCTCCAACTCTCCAATAACATGATCCCTTTCAGCCACACGTGCCCTGATTTCTTGAGCCTTCTTCATCAACTCTGCTTCATCCACCATGACAACACTCACATCCCTTCGAAAACGAACTATCATCATATCTCTAACAAAACTAGATCCTGCAACACCAGCAAGTTCTTCACATAATGGCATAGGTGTATTCATCATTTTTTAAGGTTTGTTTTGTATGTTTTATTTTTTTTTCCCCTTTGATTGCTATGTGTGTGTTTTAAACAGAAGGTTTAGTTTAAGTTAAGTTATAATATAATTAGTGTTGTGTCAGTCTACAAAACTGATGCGTCCGTTGAGTTAACAGCCACCGTAGCATTTTGTCTACCACAAGAAGTAGCATTAAATGACCAACCTTTCACATACACGCCTTTTTATTTTCCCCTTTTTTAGTATTACATATACCGCAGTTTACTACTATTAAGGTTAAAAACGAAACCACGTCAAACAGATTGCGTGTATATATATGAAACCAGGAGGACAAAAAAATATAAGAAATTACAAAAAATAAATGACAAATAATAATAAAATAAAATAAGATAAAACTGGAAACGTAAGAAGTGCCGGATTTACCTTCATTTTTTATGGACACTTATTCATATTCTATGCTTACTTACTTGCAATATGTAACTTTTTATTGTTTTTTTTTTTTATTTTTTTTATTTTTTATTTCTTTTCCATAAGTTTATTCCAAACGTTCACACATTAAAAAAATAATTCGCTAGGTATATTGTATGTTTGATTTACCCAAATGTCTATTGTATTTTATTTGTTTTTCCAAATAAATTTGTCAAGTTTTGTATGGTCAAGTTTTGTAACTAGTTGGCCAGTTTACATGAATACACGTATGACTAATAAAAAAACACTGAATGCAAATTATATCCACTCAATCCCCACCCCTTTTTGCATACATCACAACTGGACTAAAAGTACTATTGTAGTTTCCATGAGTACACTATTTAGTTGCCCAAAGTAGCATTTGCTAGCTATGCACTAGCAAAGTCGTCATAAAAAAATTTTGAAAAAAATAGAAAGATGTAAATTAAATAAATCCAGTGAAACCCTAGCCCCTTGTTGCATACATCACCACTTGGCTAAAAGTACTACTACGTAAACTAGTTGCCATGAGTACACTATTTAGTTGCCCAAAGTATCATTTGCTAGCTATGCACTAGCAAACTAGTCATAAAAATAGTTTTAAAAAATAGAAAGATGTAAATTAAATCCAGTCAAACCCCAGCCCGTTGTTGCATACATCACCACTTGACTAAAAGTACAACTATTTAAACTAGTTGCCATGAGTAAACTATTTAGTTGCCCAAAGTATAGTTGCCATGAGTACGCAATTTAGGTGGCCAAAGTACCATTTCCTAGCTATGCACTAGCAAACTCGTCATTAAAAATATTTGAAAAAAAATAGGAAGATACTATAAAAAAAAAGATATTGTGTGTTAGTACTTATTTGGTATGATCCACTTGTCCATTGGAAACAGACAATTGTCATAACTAGTTTGTCAGAAATTTCGTGTCTATATATAACGCTATGTAACAAAAACAGTTTTTGGTATCTCTATTAGTGATAGTATTAGAAAAGCAAACATAACGATGTCTGCTGGCATGGTTTTATGTGATGAATTACCAATGTTTGGTGGCTCAAAGTTGTTAAAAGATATTACGATCGCGTACTACAGAGGTGAATTGGAAGTTGCTTTACGTGACGAAGCAGATCATAGGAGGAATGTTGTTGAAATTAGGGGCCGTGTCAACCGTAGACAACAAATGATAGCGGAAGTGGAGCTTTTATGCGGTTTGGATTGTTGGTTGCCAACTATTAATCATCTGTTAAGGATGCAAAATGAGGATATGGCTGAGAGTTCCAAGCTTCTGTATTCTTGGTTTAGAAAACATGATCGTGTTAAAGAGCTGAATGGTTTAATTGAAAAGTTGGAGTCAATGGAGGTTTGATGTGCTTTGTATTAATTACATGGAAGCTGCTGCCTTTTGTTTATTAGGGGACCGTTGTTACATTTTGGAGTCACTTATCTCATCTTTGTATAGTCTGTGTATGTTATGTTAACCTATGGATGTCATCCCTTTTATATTATTACTTACTAGTATATACTGTATTTGTTTACGTAGTTATTCAAACTGTGTTCGAGATAGTAAGTCACTTTACAAAATAAAAAAATTTACTAATAAATTAGTAATATGAAGATGAAATTTTATTTAGTTAAAAAAAAAGTCATAGTGTGGGTGAGTAACTTGTTTGGGGAATGCAAGCCAATGAGACGATTAATAATGGTAGTAATAATTTTTGTGTCTCGATAATAGAATATGATGACATGTTGAGTTACATGCTTATTTATGTGTTAGAATAATAACCCTTATTATATCACTAAAAAAATTAAATAAATACAAAAAAAAAAAAAAAAAAAAAAAAAAAAAAAAAAAAAACAGTTGGGGATATATGCGCCAAAAAATTAGTAACAACAGCTACAATTGTTAAAAAAGTAAGTTTTTAGTACAAATTAATTTGGATTGAATTGGGGATACAAACTCGATTAAGAGTTACAACTGCTGCCGCGAAAGGAGGCTAAATGTTTTGAACAAATTCTTAAGTCTGTTCATACGTAAATCCCCAACCACTGCTAACGTCGATCTAACCACTGCTAACGTCATTGTACCCACTCCTAGTGTCGCAAAAACCACCGCTAATTTCCTCGCAAAAAGCAAATTTCTTTGTGTTTACGTAATCATTTATATTCAAATACCAAAAAGGAGAGAAAATATGCATGTAAAGATTCACGTTCCTTCCCAAGTAATTTTATGTGAAATATAGCAGCAACAGTGTAGGAGCCTAGGCACGTGCCTACCCACAAAACAGTTAATGAAAATTAATGATAACGCGTGCACGAACAGTAAAATCCTCGCTATAAATACGCGAGGTAAATCAAGGGGAAAGTCCAGAAAAAGCAAAAAAGGAACAATTCCTTCACCTACAAAAATATTTCCACCTGCAAATCAGGCAACCGGAATATTTTAAAAAACCGAAGAGAAGTTGAAGATGTTATTCAGAAAAAGATACCGATGGTACACAGTGCAAAAAGAATACATACGGTCGTCAACAACAACGCGTTGCCCACGCACGGCCGTTTACAAAAAACCCATACATAGCCTAAACCTTTACCCCCCCCCCCAAAAAAGCGCAAAGCGTATGCTGCGACAACTGAAACATGTTCTAAACTGACTACTAAAAACAGTTAGTCGTTCTAAAATGACGACTAAAAACCCATCTCCGCGAACATCCATAGCACACCTTCACCCAAAATCCATGTCCTTTCATGTGGTGGTAGTCTGCCAGTACCATATGCATACCAAAGGTGGGAGTCTAAACCTATTAGAATCTCATTAGCAATATTGGATCTCGAAAGTGCAGGCATTTCCTTCTTAACCTCGCCGTTCGAGAGCGGAAGAAGGAAATAAATCATGGGAATTGGGTCATAGGAGTGATAATATGTGTTCGGCAGATGGGTCCCGTAGGGAAGGGCGACAAAAGGAAGTTACTGGCAACGAAGTACGTAAACCAGCCTCTTCCAACAAGAAACTTCCCTAAGAAAGTCAAACAACTGAGGATGAAAGCTATGCCTTCTTCCTCTGTTGGTGCAGCCCGACCCCTAGGGATATCTGGTTGGATAGACTGGGTCTAAGGAAAAAATGACCAGCTTGCGGGAGCCGGGATAAAATAAAACCTCCGCGGGTTGGGAAGCTACATTACCAAAAGCCCTTCCTGTACTGCGCATATGGGCGTATTTAGACGGGAAACCCCCTGAAAGGCCCATTGAAGTTGAAAGGCCTATCTAATTCCTCGGGGAGTCCCATGGGTTGATCAATACGCCGGGGCCACGAGGAAGCAAGCCGCAGGAACTCCTTCAAGGAAAGGATAAAGGAAAAATACCCGCACCGGGAAAGCCAGTGGAAAAGAAGAGTGTAAGCAATACACAAACCAGTGGCAGTAAAAGTCACGTACCACTGCTAATGTACTTGTCACTGCTACTATGATTGTGAGGGATGAATATGTAATATTCTAGAATGTCTTCGGTAGGATGTTTTGTATTAGATAAGAGAGGTGATACTCACACCACACTTTTTTGATTCATGCACCACTAGTTGTGCATTACAATATTGTACTGCACAATACTGTAATGCACAACTAGTGGTGCATGAATCAAAAAAGTGTGGTGTGAGTATCAATTCCCATTAGATAAGTATTGTAAGTATATTTATCTTGTACAGTACTTAGTGTATTTTGTAAAGGACTCCTTATCCTATTAAAGGAGGTCCTAGGTTTGAGTTCTATATAATTTTTGGTGATATCTAGAGTCGATACACTTCAAGGTTGTAAACGCCAATACTATTAACAACATATCGAGGTGTTTAGTGAGAATAATTGTTCGTTAATTATTATTCTTCTTAAGGAGTACTAGGTTGTGTTCGTTTAGTCACCTTCTATAGTAGATCCTTCGCTAAACTGGGATTTAAAACAAATTTTTATGTTAATGGACGAAACAATTTTAAAGACCATTACTCATTCTAAAAACATCAACATCTTCACTTGGATTATTTTTTGAAGAACATCTTCACAACGGCATCAGGTTATCGGATGTGTACAGTGACATGCGTTTGAGTGGATTATTTTGAGCTTTATACGACGTTTGTAAACATAAAACAAATGCTACACTGCTTTTATGCTTGATTACTTAAATTAACTTACAACTGCTAGTGGTTTTTTACTACTGCTTTTGTGGGGCTGAACAGGGACAGTCGTTTACCACTGCTTGTAATAAAATTACAACTGCTAGTTAATTTGTACTAGTGTTGAATGTTAAACCTCTATTTTTGGAAGTGTGCATTGTCTCAAGTTGTTAGTTATTAGTAGGTTGTAGAATACGAAATGTACTTCTAGAAGGAGTCGTGGGTTTATAAAAGTATTCCGTATGGAAAACAAGTTGCCCTAAGAACAAAATTAGGTTGTTAAAATTATTTTGGGTAACAACTGCTTGTTGCCCAGATTAAAAAAAATGGATAATGGGATAACAGAAGAGATGAAATAGTAAATACGTTGACATACAACGTTTGATACAAACAACCAAGTACATATTACGATTACTACATGGTTGTAACTTTAATTGTTACATATTATATAACCACTTTATTGATGACATTCATCGACTACGAAAAATCTTACCAGTCCAATGCTTCCTTCCCACATAGACAGCATACTAAAACCACAAACCTTCATTCCCATTTAGCTTGATCCGTAACTTCAGCCGAACTAACCTGTTGAAAATGGCATTGATATATCATTAACCAAATCAAGTGACAATGTTTAAAAGGAACATGAATAGAATGGTAAGTTATAAATAAAGCATACTATAGGCAGCACAGTCTGTATGATTTAAAAAAAGAAGAGATTCTTTGTATGGGGCGATGTAGAAAGATCCCGTTTCTCCTAAAATTCCCATGCTGACAAATAATTCAAGTTCTTTGTTGTACACGAATACCGAGTGACCCAAATGGTTGCTAGTGTACGCTTCCACTATTGGAGCCTGATCCTTTGTAAACCCAAACAAACGAACAGATAATAGGGTGGGGATGGCAAAGAGGCTTCTAAATGATCTTATGGCAAAACCATTCACGTCCACTAACCATCCACAAAACAATGGCATATCGTCATCAATGATCATACCAGAAATCACTAGAGAGCTTCCAAGATCGAAAACATAGAATGGAACTAGGAGTTCATTTTTTAAAATCTGCGGAAGGTCTATAACTTTAAATTGGTTGGTTACCAAATCAAATGAAATCAACATATAAATCTTGTATGTAACACCGTCCTCATTAGTTAACTTTTCACTCCCAGTCCAATAGATAAAAATGACCGACAACTGCCTGACTTTGACGTTTCAATTTGATAGTTTCACGAGGGGGTGGAAATTTTCAAGGCATGTCCACCTTAACGAGTTGAAAAAAAAGACAGA
The DNA here is from genome assembly GCA_019973895.1 of Chrysanthemum seticuspe. Taxonomy (NCBI): domain Eukaryota; kingdom Viridiplantae; phylum Streptophyta; class Magnoliopsida; order Asterales; family Asteraceae; genus Chrysanthemum; species Chrysanthemum seticuspe. The sequence continues at coordinate 287,365,900 of BPTQ01000004.1, read as the reverse complement.
AACATACCAGAAACCACTTTGGAAAACAGGATAGGAGACCTTGACGATCGTCGGGTCAAGAGTGTCCGGACGGACGGCGAAACCAAAACAAATCTTTTAACATTCAATTTGATGCGTGTAAAACGGGACATGTACTGCAAGTGATTTTCGGATTGCCGGGTTCCAAATAACAGACATTAGATTAGAGCCATAAACAAAACACGAAAGACCGTGAGAATTGCCAACTGCAATCATAGATGAAAGCATTAAATATGTACGAAGTACCGTAGCGGTCAGCTGTTCATTAAAAGCTAACATAAAACCTTTGTGACCCTGATCAAATGTTAGCGTAAACAAACACTCATCGTTACGACGAACAACGTAATTAGAGATGAAAAAACCACAATCTATACTAGCCTTCCATAACTTGCTAACACTACGTAGCTGGAGTATAGACTTAGGAAGTAGCCTGCGAATGATATCTAGTTGAACATCTAGTGGGATATAGTCGGACATTTTGTTAAACAAAAGCAGAAAGATTGGGATAAGATATGAAGTGAATAGACCAAAAGAAGAAAGAAAGATGTTAAACAAATTAAGAAAGATTTGTATTGAAGAAAGAGATTGGCAAAATAAGACATTTAAGGACATTTACCGTAATGTACTATAGGGCAACCAAATATTAAATTATGCTAGTACATACCAAATAAATTAATAAAGTATACATAACCCATAATATATAGAAGTGGTTTGCAAAGCATAGGCTTTTTTGTATATGTGCATAGTGCACGGGTATTAACTAAAGAAATGCCGTTGAGTCAAAAAATATTATAATAATCGACTAATATATAATAGAAGTAGAAATACCTACAGTATACGTTGAAAGAAAAATACTTCACATGTCAACATTAGACAATAATTATGGGTCAAACGGACATTAAGAATAGTACCTTGAAAGACCGCTATCTTATTATGTATTCAACCTTGTGCTTCCAGAAGTATTCAAGCATCCGTTCACGGTAAGCTAAAGCTGTTTGAAGAGAGTCGTCTACTTCCAGAGGCTGGTTACGGAGCAATCTGTACAAAATAATGCACACCCATACTCCACAGTCACCATACAACTCCGATTGTTTTGGTACTTTTGGACACTTGTATGTGATTTTATAATCCCCCGGTCATATGCCCTTACTATGCAGTACCCCAGAGTTTGTTAGATACGATTTAAGTTGTGTTTGTAAGTTTCTCTTGGAACCTCGCAACCACCGTTCACCTCCTGATGCTGACCCAAGACAGTCATAAATGTAAACAACTCTAGTGCGGATATAGAGCTCACAAAGTATCCAGTGTTTTTCACTTTCATTCATGGGAAAATACACCTGATATATATACAACAAATGCAGGATATTATAAGCTGTTTATAAAAGTAGTGGTATATGTACGGTAAGTGTCTGCCAAAATGACCTTTGCAACATCTCGCCAAGCCACAGGGTATGTTGTGCCATCTGAATAAGTAGTAGGCATGTTGCCACCTAGGATTTGATTGCAAAAAGTACACCCTGCCAAAGCCCAATCTGCATCAGCTGGTCTAAACAACCACATCAATTCAACCCATGCATCCAAGTGCTGCAGACAGATAAAGCAAATCAAAACTGTAAACATTCGTTTCATAAGTAAAAAAACAAAATAATAAACAAGTGCAGTAGACCAGCTAGGCATCAGCTTTACTCACTAACTCATTAAGCCACCCGCCGGTGCAGTCTTCAACACATGCCAAGGCTACCCAAAAATTCCTATAAGCAATAACCGCACCGGATCCCCAAGGAAACCTATAAAGTAATGGTTCTTTAAGCTTCAAATATTTGCGAAGGTAATCAGGAACAGTAACCTTCTTCTTGTTGCATTTCGGGTGTCGTAAAAGTTCCTAAAAAATAAATATATTCAATAACATACACACAATGATAATGATGTTATTGGATTAACAAACAGAACCTACCTCTGCAAACGGTTCAATTGTGGGCGAATAGAATCGACTAATTGGACACGTTCTGGGGTTTCCAGATGTTTCCTGAAAATAAAGTTGAGAGATAAGCAGAAAAAAAAAAAAAAAAAAAAAAAAAAAAAAAAAAAAAAAAAAGATTCGTTTCAGTTACAATTTAATAAGGTGATGTACATATGAAACGGCAGCCAGGATAATAGCCTCGTTAATGACACCCTGCGATCTTGTAACACGGCGGCAAGGAGTAGCTGATGTTTTTGATACCCCATTTTCCGAATTGACAGACCCAAACAACGTCGCGTAAGTTTGTACAATGCTCCTTCTTTTACTGAGGTTGTCGTTCAATTTTACTCTCTTTCTTTTGTTCGTATTCATATCGGAGAAAAGATCTTCCAACAGAGGTTTGTCATTAGGACCTACCACATTTGCAAATGACACTTTCTTCGGTTTAACCTGAGATTGAGGGGCTTCAGCGTCTTTCTTTGTTGGTGTATCTTCTAGGCTAACCACATCAACATCATTGTTACTGGATTCAAGGCCAACTAACGAATTTTTGTCAACCTCTTTCTTTTGTTGATCATCACAATCCATTAAATCTAAAGACGGAAGACACAATTTTGTATCGACGCTTTTCTTGACATTATGTTGGGAGGAAACTGGAGTGTCATTTTGGCCAACCACATTTACATATGGTAGGTTGTTGTCTTTAAACTGACATTTGAGAATATAGTATGTTACAAAACAGCACATTAAACTATTTTATTTATCGGCGATGTTTTACAAAACAACACTGTTAGGATTTAGTAAATCCAGTTATTAAAGAGTCGGTCACCTCAAGTATATGTAATCATTAGAAAGCTCGTAGTCATAGATTATTATAAGTTAAGTAGTATTTAGTTTAAGTAACACCGTGGAGGACGGACGGGTCTTTACCCACTGTATGCCTGATCCACAGCCCGGTAGGTGGCGATTTATGTAAAGACTATAAATACTCTCTACCTTCCAAGGTAGAGAGTTAGAGCTCATAATAAGACTTTTCTTTCTCTCACTAAAGTTCCCTAAACCTCTAACTTTCTTTCTCTAGAACTCTTTGTACGCCTACTTTGTGTTTGGTTTGATGTATATGTGAAATCCAATATGTTACAAATGGTATCAAGAGCCAAGGTTTGATCATCTCTTACATATCTTTGGATTTCTAGTGATTTTTAGGTGGTTTTAGAGTTTGAAAAAGTTTAGTGGTTTTTGCATCATTTGGATCATTTCTAGTGTTAAAGTTTGAAAATTGAGTGTAGTTTTGTGTTTAGAATCATTGTATGTGCTTGGGTTTTGATTTGTTAAGCTTGGATCATCGTGGTTGGGTTGTTTTTGGATTGAAAAGTGATGTTTATGTGTTTTTCTTGCTAGCGACTTAAGCCACGGACAAGTTTTCTTGGTAGCAACTTGCTTTGTAATTTGATAGCGAGTTGTAGTTGAAGGCCTTAGCGAGTTGAGCTAGCGACTTGTCTATTGAGACAAGCCGACAAACAGTTGACTTAGTGGAGTCTCCACTACGGGTAGCGACTTGGTGAAAGTTAGCGACTTGTACTTAAGTTTGTTAGCGAGTTGGTGTTAGCGAGTTGGTGCTTAGCGAGTTGCTCTTTAGCGACTTGACAACTTAGCGACTTGGTGCTTAGTAACTTGCTGTCAAAATTTTGCTAGCGATTTGGTGCTTAGCGAGTTGTTCTTTAGTGACTTGACAACTTAGCGACTTGGTGCTTAGCGACTTGCTGTCAAAATTTTACTAGCGACTTGGTGCATGGCGACTTGGTTCAGGTTTTCTTAGCGACTTGGCTGACTCTGTCTGTAATACGGTTTTCTCGTGAACGAATCTATTTCCCGGTTTAATCATGGAGTTATAAAATCCCGTTTAATCTGTCATCATGTCTACCAACGTTCCTACAATCATCTCCACTGTTGCCGAGGATGTTCAAGCAGCTGGTTCAGATACTCGTCCACCCATGCTTGACAGAACTGACTACGACTCTTGGGCTCAACTAATCAGATTATACTGTCTTGGAAAGGAAAATGGAGTCAACATTCTCAAATCCATTGATGAAGGACCGTATCGGGTTGAGACTACTAGAGACTTAATTGATACAGCTGAAGATGGAACAATGATCTATGGAATTGACATACCAAAGACATATGATGAGCTCGATGATAATGAGAAAAAGATATTCGATGCTGATATCAGGGCTTCTAACATCGTACTTCAAGGTCTTCCAAAAGATATCTACAAGCTGATCAATCACAACACCGAAGCCAAGGCAGTGTGGGATAATGTCAAGATGCTTCTCTCAGGTTCTGAACTAACTATGAAAGACAGAGAATCACAACTCTATGATGAATTTGAACACTTCAAGATGAAACCAGATGAGAGTGTCTATGAGTACTATGTGAGATTCCACAAGCTTATTAATGATATGAGGAACATCAGAATGACTATGCCAAACATTCAGCTGAATTCAAAGTTTGTGAACAACATAAATCCCGAATGGCACAAGTTTGTCACCTCTGTAAAGCTAACCAAAGGATTGAAGAATACAAACTATGAGCAACTCTATGCCTTCCTCCTTCAGAATGAGAGACATGCTATGTTTGAAAAAAGGATTCTTAATCAGTTCAAAACCAACCAGGGAGAGACAAGCTCATCAAATGATTCAACTGCCTTCTACTTAAACATCGGAATCACAACCAAAGCCTCACAAGTCATACCCATGGGTAATGGTAATCACAAACTCATTCCTGATCCTATGTTCAAACAAGCTGATACTGATGCACACGTGGGAAACTTCATTAATCAACTGGCTCTCCTAATTAGTCAAAACATGAACTCTCTTCCACACACCAACAAAAATCTCAAAACTGCATCCAATCCACACAATCAAGCCACTGTCAGAGATGGGAAGGTTATGGTGCAACCAGTTCAAGAAAGACAGTACGAACAAGCAAGAGGTGGAGCTGGTAGAGGTTATGCTGCAAATCAGAATAGGGGAAGGAATGGAAACCAGGGTCAAGCAAAGCCAATCAAATGTTACAATTGTGGAGGTGAGGGTCACATTGCAAGGAACTGCACATCGCCAAAACGCCCTCAGAATGCCGAGTACTTCAGGGATAAGATGTTTCTTGTGCAAGCTCAGGATAATGGTGCAGCTTTGGATGAAGAGGAGTTGATGTTCTTGGCTGAGGGAAATGCTAAGACATATGACGCAGATGTGGATGAGCAACCAATTTAGGAGATAGGCCATAATCGTCAGAATGCCTTTCAAGTAGCTGATTGTGATGCATATGACTCTGATGTTGATGAAGAACCTACTACACAAACCATTTTCATGGCTAGCATTTCTCCAATGGTCTCTCCTAAAGTCTCTTCATCACCACAAGCTGGTCCATCCAAAGACAAAATCATTTCTGAGGTATTAAAATTATACGATGAAGTTGATGAGCAAAAGATACATAACGAAGTACAATCAACTGTAATTATTGAGTCAGATATTGAAAGTATGGGTAATATCAATGTTGTCCCATATGATCAATATGTGAAACAAAGTGAAAGTGAGATTGTACCAAGTGATGTATCTTATGCAATCAATGATGACTATGTTTTTGACGAATACACTGCACGTGCCCCTGATGATTCTGTTATTTCTGAACTTAATGCTTATAAAGAACGTGTTGCTATTTATGAACAACGAGCTAAGTTTGAATTAACCACCCATGAGCAGGAAATGGATGACCAAATGCCGTACAACTATTAGAAAAAGTAGGTTTAGAGAAGAAGTATTAAAACAAGAGTTAAACTCCTTACAAGAAAAACTTTCTAAAACTGCTAAGAAAAAACAAGAACTTCAAGAAAATGTTAAAATGCATAAGCAAGAATTCAGTGCTAAGGAATCAAAACTTTTGAATGATTTTTCTAATCTAAAAACCTTGAAAAACAAGCTTGAAAATAAGTTGTACGTACAAGGGAATACCATTCAAACTGCTCACATGGTCACTAAGCATAGAGTTTTAAGCGATAAGAATAGTGTTCCCATTATAGATAAACCCAACCCTGAGTACGGGAAGATAGCAAAAGCAGCTAAAAGTGTAATCTATGATGGCAATGAGATTCTTAAACCTAGAAAAAAACCTAGTTGCGTTGAGTGCACAGAGGAAGATAAGAAATCAGATGAAGTCACTAGGGAGAAGATGAACAAGAAACTAGATGATCCTAAATGTAAAGAGAAGAAAATAATTATCACACCCCATGACTACGAAAAGGAGAATTGGATCTCCTTGAACATGTTTAAGCCTCAAACGTTGTTGAATCCCGAACAAGTGTTCTGGAAAAAGGATTTAGATAAGCAAAAAGTAGAGAATCTTGTTGTAACAAACCCCCCCCCCTTTAGGAAATTGCCTTCAACGACTGTGTATTCTCCCAATACACCAATGCATTTAGTTCCTAGGACTATTGCCACTAAAAGCAAGACCTTAATCAGTCAATATGTTATCTTTCAACTATTTGTTGATTTTGAGAAAACTTGTAAGAAAAGGATCACACCCACTGGGATAACTGAAGGGGAAAGGGGTTTTGAACAAAAAAAAGAATGCTATTTAACTGAGGTCATGCCTTTCTTTAAACAGCTAAAAGATCATTTTGAGAGTCTTAAAAAGGGGATAGATTCAGATATTAAAGGAATGGAAAAGGAATTTGATGCTATGATAGTTGAGGTTAGTGACTATGAGCGAGCACTAAAATATAATGAGATTGAGAGGAAGAACTTGCATACATTGAATGAGACTCTTATTTCTGAATGTATTACTCAAGATGTGTTTTACACTGCTACGAATTGTTCCATTAATGCTTCTCGATTTCATGAAGTATCCGTTGCTCTGAAAGTCTCCCATGATCGTGTCATTGAGCTTGAAAAAACTAACACTAAACTGCATGATAAAGTTGAACAGGATGATCATGATAACCTGGTAAACCAGTTTTCTAAATTAGAAGTTGAGCATCTGGCTTTGCAATTAAAATATCAACATCTGAAAGAAAATGTTAAAACCTCAAATATCAAGACATCTTTGGATGTTCCTGAATTTGATGCAGTTTTTGAAATTAGCAAACGTGATAAGCAGATTCGAGCTCACTGTAACACGATCAGAAAGTTGAAAGCCCAAATTTCTCAATTAAAGGGTGAAATGAACAATGTGACTGGCTCCCAAATGCCTCCTCCTTTAGATTCTCGGAATTCTCAAAACTTTCATCTTCAAAACTTGGTCAATGCTTTGCAAAAGGAAAATGAGAGTTTTCTAGAAGAAAATGAAAAGGTTAAACGTCATTTCAATGAGTTATTTGAGTCAATAAAGGTCACTCGTAATAAAAATAATGAACAAATAACTTTGTTGCAAAAGGAAATTGAGAATCTGAAGAGTCAGGTAAAAGGGAAAATGCCAATGACCAATGGAGAGAATGATGGATCAAAGGTATCTGTTTGTAATAAATATGCTTTGTCTGTGAAATATGTTCCTCCTCATCTTAGGAATAATAAACTTGCAATTCAAACATATTTCTCCTCTCTTAAGGATTGTCTAGAATGTCTCCGTGAGATTGTTGAAGAGGATAAGTTAGAGAAACCACTTGATAATGCAATTGGGCATGCATGCTTATATGCCAAACGATCTCAAGAACTTGTTGGCCATAAGTATCCATTGATAACCTATCTTACTAAATGTTCTTCCTGTGGATTTCCACTATTTAGTAAGATAGGTTATCAATGGATACTTGTTGGCCATAAGAATAATCAGGAAATTCCCACGAGAAAATGGATGCCTACCGGTAAAACTATTCCCTTAAGAAGTGAACATACTGTGAATAGGGCAAATACGGACACTAGTACTGCATCTATTCATAATGATTCCATTGCCTCAATTTCTGATATGAATGTTTCTATCTCTGATGTGGGTGTTCCAATCACTGTTACTAACCAACTGGAACCCATTCTTGCATGGGGATCCCAAATATCCAGTTATCCATTCTTGTCTGTGTTCAACTGCAGATCATTCAAATCGTTCTGTGGTACCTGGACTCAGGCTGTTCCAAGCATATGACTGGAGACCGGTCATGGCTCATGAACTTCGTGAGTAAATTCATCGGGACAGTTAGATTCAGGAACGACCATTTTGGAGCTATTATGGGCTATGGAGATTATGTGGTTGGTAAAAGTGTGATTTCCAGGGTATATTATGTGGAAGGTCTTGGTCACAATCTGTTCTCTGTTGGTCAATTCTGTAATTCCGATCTAGAAGTGGCCTTTAGAAAACATACTTGCTTCGTTAGAGAACTTGATGGTGTAGAATTATTAAAAGGAACTCGAGGTTCTAAGCTATACACCATCTCTGTCGATGACATGATGAAGTCCTCTCCAATCTGCTTACTATCAAAGGCTTCTAAAACAAAGTCTTGGTTATGGCATCGTCGTCTCAATCACTTGAACTTCGGCACCATAAACAATCTTTCCAGAAAGGATCTTGTCAGAGGCTTACCCAGATTAAAATATGAAAAAGATCATCTTTGTTCAGCTAGCCAATTGGGTAAAAGCATGAAATATGCCCACAAACCAAAACCCACAAATTCTGTAATGGAAGTTCTTCATACCCTTCATATGGATCTACGCAGACCAATGAGAGTGCAAACGATAAATGGGAAGAAATACATTCTAGTAGTTGTTGATGACTACTCTCGATTTTTGGTTAATAATATTTTACCAGGGTGCAGGATTACTCCCCTTTACCCCAAAAAAAAGTTTCTGAGGACAAAGGATGAAACTCCAGATGTCATCATCAAACTAATCAAACAGCTTCAGGTTCGACTCAACAATACAGTCAGAATTGTTCGAACAGACAATGGCACAGAGTTCGTCAACAAAGACTTAATTCAGTTTTATGAAAGTGTTGGAATCAGCCATCAAAGAAGTGTTCCACGAACTCCTCAACAGAACGGTGTAGTTGAAAGACGAAATTGAACTCTTGTAGAAGCCGCAAGAACAATGCTTATTTATTCGAAGGTTCTAATGTTTCTATGGGCTGAAGCCATTGCCACTGCATGCTACACCCAAAATTGTTCCCTTATACACACCTCTCATGGAAAAACTCCATATGAACTTGTTCATAAACGAAAACCTGATCTCTCCTACCTTCGTGTGTTTGGTGCTTTTTGCTATCCAACAAATGACGGTCAAGATTTAGGTAAATTAAGAGCAAAGGCAGATATTGGAGTTATTGTTGGGTATGCACCAAACAAGAAGGGTTACCGAATCTACAACAAGAGAACCCGAAATATCATGGAAACAATTCATGTTACGTTCGATGAGCTGACCGGTCAAATGGCTCCTGGACAACCCAGTTCTGGACCCGCACTTCAAAACAGTCCCATTGGTTCATCCCTTGTACCAAATGTCTCTCCAGCTATTCCATATGTACCTCCAACTGAAGATGATTTGAAGAAATTATTTGATCCGATGTTTGATGAACTCTATGAGCCAAGTGCTAATGAACTGTCAATTCCCACAACAGAGGCTACTCATACCCCTGAGAATGAAGTCAATCCTTCAGTCTCAATATCATTAAGTCATGAAGCGCCTGCTGCTGATAACTCAGTCTCATCAACAAATCATCAATCTTCGAATGTACATCATGGAACTGTTTCTGGCATCAATGATGAAGTTAATCCCTTTGCTACTCCTGAAGATGCTCCATTTGAAAACATATTTGCTCCTGAATCATCATCAGAACCATCTTCTTCAGGAGACATCGACTCTACTACCTCAGTCCCTCAACAACTGCCACATGAACACTTTAGAAAATGGACTCACGATCATCCATTAGACAACATCATTGGAAATCCCTCTCATCCAGTATCTACACGGAAACAACTTGCAACCGATGCCTTATGGTGCTTCTTCAACTCCGTACTCTCTAAGATCGAACCAAAAGATGTTAAAACTGCCATGAGCGAAGACATCTGGTTCAATGCCATGCAAGAAGAAATTCATGAGTTTGATCGACTTGATGTATGGGAATTAGTACCTGCTCCAGATGGTGCTATGATCATTACTCTAAAATGGATCTTCAAAGTGAAACTTGATGAGCATGGTGATGTCCTAAAGAACAAGGCTCGATTGGTTGCTAAAGGATACCGTCAAGAGGAGGGTATTGACTTTGAAGAATCATTTGCTCATGTTGCTTGTATCGAGGCAATCAGAATCTTTTTGGCTAATGCTGCTAGTAAGAACATGGTAGTCTATCAGATGGATGTTAAGACGGCATTTCTGAACGGAGATCTTAAAGAAGTCGTCTACGTCAGCCAACCCGAAGGCTTTGTGAATCCAGAGCATCCTACTCACGTTTATCGCTTGAAGAAGGCTCTGTACTGTTTAAAGCAAGCTCCAGGGGCATGGTATGATACGCTATCAAAGTTTCTTCTATCTACCGGTTTCAGCAAAGGAGCAGTTGATCCTACATTGTTCACCAGAAAGTCTGGCAAACATTTAATTCACGTTCAAATTTATGTTGATGATACCATCTTTGCCTCGACTGACCCCAATGAGTGTGACCGTTTTTCAAATGAAATGGGTTCAAAATTTCAAATGTCGATGATGGGACAAATATCATTTTTCTTGGGATTACAAATTTCACAAAGTCCCGGAGGCATTTTCATAAATCAATCTAAATATGCAAATGAGATTTTAAAGAAATTTGGATTCGATTCTAGTGACCCTATTGACACTCCCATGATTGAACGTACAAAACTAGATGAGGACCACTCAGGGATCATGATAGACCAAACGAAATATCGTAGTATGATTGGATCCCTGATGTACCTCACAACTAGTAGACCAGACATCTTGTTCGCTGTTTGCATGTGTGATAGATACCAGGCTAAGCCTACTAAAAAGCACCTTGAAGCGGTTAAACGGGTCTTTCGGTATCTCCAAGGAACCATCAATATGGGACTTTGGTACCTGAAAGACATCGGTATGTCACTAACAGCCTATGCAGATGCTGATCATGCAGGATGTCAAGATACTCGTCGAAGTACTTCTGGAGGTGCTCAGTTTTTGGGTGATAAGCTTGTGAGCTGGTCTTCAAAGAAGCAAATGAGTACTTCTATTTCCTTTACAGAGGCGGAATACATAGCCATCACATCTTGTTGTACTCAAATCCTATGGATGAGATCCCAATTATCTGACTATGGCTTTGAGTTCAACAAAATCCCTCTGTACTATGAAAATAAAAGTGCTATTGCTCTCTCATGCAACACCGTACAACACTTAAGAGCAAAGCACATCGACATTCGATATCATTTCATCAGGAAGCAAGTTGAAAACGGTGTGGTGGAACTTTACTTTGTGAGGTCTGAATACCAATTAGCAGACATCTTCACCAAAGCTCTTCCTAGAGAACGTTTTGAGTTTATTCTTCCACGACTGGGCCTTAAAAGCCTACAACCAGAAACTCTCAAACGTCTTCAAGAGGAAGAAGAGGAGTAAAAGGTTCCTTCATCTATCCCTTGTAAATATTTTTTCGAAAAACAAAATACAAAATTATAAAACCTTCAAAAAATCAAATAGAAAAATATAAAACTTTCAAAAATCCATAAAAATTTGAAAATCTTGAAAATTTCCAAAAAAAAAATGTCTTTTTGTCATGTTTTTCTCGATTCGATAATATCTACGGTCTTTGTGCTGTCATTCAAAGAATGACACGGGACTTTAGATGTTGTTCGAATGTTTAAAAAAAATCGAAAAATCAAAAAATCAAAAAAAAATTTGGGAGAAAGTGAAAAAATGGTTTATTGTCATTTCAGGCAGTAACCCGCTTTTCAAAGATAGAACAGAGACATGCTTTATCTTGGTTTTCAAATTTCTTGCTCTGATTCTTTAAACTAATCCTTACTATCTAATGAAAACTAGTTGTTTTGAAAAATAACTCGGACTCTAATTTTTGATAATCATCTGGACTTAAAAGTTTGTCAAAATATGTATCTCTCAATCAACAACTTATGTCATTGATTGAGGGGGAGAATGATTTCAATTAAATCAAAAAGTTATTTGTCATACAATTGTTTTCAAAAGATAAACATGCATGTTTATTCAATGGAGTTTAAAGTCTTAAAATCCGATCCTTATCAGATAAAACTTTTTCATAATCAAGTCACAATTCCCCTTAAAAGCTTTCAAAATCAATTTAAATCTACAGAGATCACAAATCTCAAATGATTTGATAATTGTGACCGGGGGAGAATTTGTGATTTAAATTGGATTTAATCTGATAATTCGGTAAATGGTTTTATAAGGATGTACAAGCTCTCCTTCCCACATGTGCCAAACGATTTCAAATTTTCCATGCACATGTTGAGGGGGAGCATCAATCTTAAACCACAAAGATCTGAAACGCTGATACGCTTACGCAGCGCGTTCGGGGTCAAAGGAACTTCCTTTTCGTCGAGCAAGTTTTTCAACACCCTAGGCAGTGAACCTAATCGTTGTAGTGTAGTATTAGGGTAAGCCACGGGTATTGATATCGTTCTCTAGGGGAATAGGAATGCTAGTGAGAAGTTACTACGCTAAGGTTAAGGTTGAGGAAGATTATTTTTTATATTTTTTTATGTTTTTTTAGGAAATTGAAAGGTACGAATCTCGGGTATTGGATTTGGGGGGTTGGTATTTCTACCGATTACTCTACTATTATCTAATTATCTAAACTAAGGTGGTGGTAGTCTATGTCTAATTAATGTGTGCTCGTATGATAGTTTAAAGATGTGTTTACTTAGGTTTTACTACTCCTTAATTATCTCCTATTGATGGTTGAGTTGTCACGTCTTATTCTTAGTTGCGTTGTGTGTCTAAAGTTGTAGGGTATGCGTTTCTCCTTAACTCTTTGAACTTACCAAAGGGTCTCATCTACAAAACCTACTAGGGATAATAAACTCTTACTCTAAGGCACTCTTTGGATGGTTTAGCTTACAACTACTCAGGTAATTATATTCTAAGGTTCACAAAGATGAATCAAGCATTAAGTACACAACGAATGACCTATCGCATTACTAGATCATTAATCAACTAAGATAAGAAACAACCAATCAATATTTAATAATTAAGTTTCATATTCCCTAAGCAAACACACAAATAAATTAGCCGGACATGGAGAACATGCAAGCATACACACAAATAATCAAAGACATAATTGAATTGATGAAGTAAATACTTATCTTGATGTAAGATAGGGTTTGAAACCCTAAAATACTGTACAAGACACCCTTGGTTCGGTTTTAGGTTTTTACTCCACAAAAAGACTCTCTCCTAAAACTGAAAAATTCGGATTCTATATATAATATTACATATGCGACGGCGTCACCTTATGTTTTGTGACGCCGTCGTATCGCCGTCATTAGGGTTTCGTCTTGGCCACGTTAACCTTGCGACGGCGTCACCTTATGTCTGTGATGCCGTCCTCTTCAGCTTCTGACGTCGTCTGGATTGAATCTAGGTCATCTGAGTAGCAACGGCCTACTCTTTTAAAGCCCGACGTCGTCACTTGAAAATAGGGTATTTGGCTACTGTATCGTCACAAAAATCCTCCGACGGCGTCGCAATTAACACCTGACGCCGTCGCCTTCTGTTTTCAGCAGCTTTGAGTGTCTCGATTCTGACTTTGGCCATTTTCTTCGTATATTCGCGCCTTTTCGTCCAAATAAGTGCCATTCCAGCATTTTGCCTTCAAGAGACCTAAAAAGTGAAAAGGAACGATATTAAGCAATAACGGATACAAAAGTGATCAAATAAGGGCTTAAACGACCCCTCAAAATGGTACCTTTTAAAACCTTATCAAATATCCCTACACTTGTTATTTGCTTGTCCTCAAGCAAATGTGCTTTTAGCCAATTAATTTATAAGTTAGGGGTCATGAAGCATTGATTTAAAACGGTCCACAACACATATAAGCCCCGCAAAAGTCATAACAAGCACGGAAATTACATACTAGCACCTCACATGGGGTGTTTGGATACTCACATCTCTCTCGGGTGTATATATGAAATATAACAAATAGGAAATGGAAGACAAATACTCATTAACCGGTCCTAGTACATAGATTACCATAGGCTTGAGAATAGATCAAACCTCCATCGCTTTGGCGTAAGCACCTAGGAAAGACTATCAAAGAGGTCTTTTAAAGGGTTGTAATGTTAGGCTTACGGTAGGGAAACAAGGGTTTGGTGGGATAGGCTATTTAGTGGTGGCTAGTCAAAAATCTCTATGTTAAATGCATACGAAGAATGGCGTTGCTAAGCCAAGACTCGACACTCTAAAACTCTAGGTAACGGAAATAAACAAACATAAATTTAAAGGATAGATGTAGGATGGTAGCCCGTATGTTTCTTTTTTTTTTTTTTTTATCACTCTATTTTTTTTCTCTTTTCTCTTTTTCTCTTTTTTTTCGATTTTTTTTTTCATACACTTTTACTCTACCATCCTCTATGGTAACATCAAAATGATAGAGATTTATAGGCACATCCCTACACTTGAGTTTTTATTATTCTAACACTAATTTGACCCGAATTGAAAAGATCAAAACACTTGGGGTACATTATTATGCAAACAAAGGGAATTTGAATTTAACGTTCCCTTCCCGTCATTTCATAAACTTTAACTTTTCCCATGAATCCCAATCGTCCCAAAACTGTATACAAAGGATATGACTCGACTTAGCAACTCCTGCAAGCAACCAGATAATTGAACTAAGGGTTTAGGGTGATAACAAACATTTGCACTAAAAGTGAGTGCATAAGGGGTAGGCTAAGGCGATTTGGGTGTATATTTGGGGGTGGGGTGTAAACAATGCTCTTTATTGATATTCCGGAAAAACCGAAACATCACGAGAACCGCGAAAAGGATAGGCTCTGAGGGGTTAACTAGGGGTATCGTGTACTAAAGATGAGTACAACGCAAAGGGTGTGGGGGAATTACTCAACCGATGTGGAAGAAGTAATTATATTACGGGTATCAAATAAGGGTTATCCTAATGCCTCTTATCATTTAGTTATTCCTAACTACACAAGTGTAGTCTCACTTGCGATCTCGGAATGCATCACAAAACAAGTTCTAGAATCTAATATACTACCGGTTCACATTCTAAGCATTAAAGATGAATGCTTTAATTCCTACTAATCTAAGGGCGATCCTCACATTTTGGGTGGAATTTGGGTGGTAAAGGGTTTTGTGCTAGTCATATAACTTCCTATCCGTGAGACGCTTTTGTTAAGACTAATGGCCCACTCCTATACGTCATGAAAAATTTTAAATTTGGTGCCAAAATTACCCTAACCGACATTTTCTCATGGTTTATTACGCAAATGCATTTAGACAAAGCAAATAATCAAGGATAAGCATAGTTTCAAAGTTCCTGTTTTATTTTCCCTCCCTACAATTAAACTGAACATTGTCCCCAATGTTCCCCGAAAGTATCAAAGTTATGATAAAAGAAGGTAATCAAAAACGAAAGAAACTAATACTCCCCTGATTAGCTCGGTAGGATCCGTGTAAAGTGGTGGTTAAATCCTTTCCAAGAAGAATTTATGCGTGAAAATCTCCTCAATCTTATGTAACTTCTTCTTGATAAACTAAGCCTGCACACTTGAAGAAAACAAACGAAACCTTCGCGTAAAATCGGCGGTAATAATATATATAAGACTCGATTTAAACTAGGATATAATGCTTGTGGAATGGATGTTTACAGAATTTCTAAGAAAATTAAGACCTGGAAAATTTCAAAAATTTATAAGTAGCTCAGAAAACGAGAAAAAGTGATCTGATGTTTTTACTCCTTCCTGACGCTGTCAGGTTGCAATCCTGACGCCGTCAGGTTATCCTGACAAAAACTGTTCTGCGATTTTCTGAAAAAATTCTGGAAAATTTACATCTTTAGAATCTGGAAAAATTTCTACAAAAACATCCATTATGACTCGATACAAGCATTTGACTCTAACAAACAAACATATATATCTTTTATTTAATTGTTATCCTCATGTTTACGTTTCTTTTGAAAACGTGTGTAATCCTCCCTACACTTATCCCTTATGTAAATACCTTTATATGCAATTAAGACGAGGTTAAAAACTAAATAAAGCATTTTTACAAATTTAAACATGAGGATAAACAATTAATAAAATATATATGACACTAACAAGCAAACAATTAAGCATGGGTTGCCTCCCACGAAGCGCTTTTCTTTATTTAAGAGTCTTGTAGCTAGACTCGTAGTCGTGCCCCTACGTTGCCTCGTTTTGCATCCTCAATGAGAATTCTATCATGTTGACAAAATTTTCATCGACTCTATACCTAGGCCCTAGGGTCAAGCAATCCTTATAATAATGCCTCCTTCTTTCCCACATGAATTTATAACCCTTTTCAACATCTTCCTTGCTCTTGTCCTCAAAAGCTTTGATGTTGTCTCGATCATAAATGGACAAGTGGCCATACTCATTTGTTTTCCAAGGCATCCTATAGGTGATCTCATCGGTTCCTTCCATAAACCTAATTGTTCCATCATGCTTGTTATGGCTCATTCTAGATGTTTCAACAAACGGTTTCCCTAGCACAACTTGGGATAAACTATAGTCAATGACGCATCCTATATCTTCTAGGACCATAAAATCAACTAGGTAGGTGAAATTTCCTATAAAGACATGCACGTCCTTGACTCTTCCCACAAAGTTGCAAACTCCTCCTGGATACTTAGGGTCTCTCCTAATATTAAGTCGCTCATTCATAATGTCATTGTAGACAGCAGATGACATTATATTAATGGAGATTCCGTATCTATGTAAGCGTGGTCGACACTCCTATATCCGATCATACAAGGGATTTTTAGGTTCCAGGGGTTTCCTCTCCTAATCTTTGGGCATATCCTAATGATAGGTGATCGTGGATTATCGATTATGTATTGATGGTACGCAACCTCTTCCTTAGTGGGGTAAAGATTGAAGTAAGCATTATTTTCCACATCCACGTTGCTGTTTATCATGCCATTTTCCGAATTACTGCTGATCATAGAGCCAACTACAGAGGCGCTGACTACTTTCTCAACAGCTTCCCTAATTGTACTATCGAATATTTTCTGCAAATCCTGAAGGTCGGTGTTTCTACTCACATAGCGGCTTCGACGGTTGTGTTGGTTATTGGTTTGGGTTTTGAGTGACATTGACTTATTTGGTGTTGGGTTGATGAGTGGTGGTTGGTTATCATCTTCCATGATGAAAAGTGATGGGTGTTACGAACAAAGGTCACGAAGAAGGGGGATAGACTAAGAGGAAGCTAAAAATGAGAAAAAATTTACTTGATAGGAATCAAGCAAAGAAACCTAAACGAGGTGGACTACCAACTAGCTATTCTATTCCCCGGCAGCGGCGCCAAAAACTTGATACGCTTACGCAGCGCGTTCGGGGTCAAAAAAACTTCCTTTTCGTCGAGCAAGTTTTTCAACACCCTAGGCAGTGAACCTAATCGTTGTAGTGTAGTATTAGGGTAAGCCACGGGTATTGATATCATTCTCTAGGGGAATAGGAATGCTAGTGAGAAGTTACTACGCTAAGGTTAAGGTTGAGGAAGATTATTTTTTATCTTTTTTTATGTTTTTTTAGGAAATTGAAAGGTACGAATCTCGGGTATTGGATTTGGGGGGTTGGTATTTCTACCGATTACTCTACTATTATCTAATTATCTAAACTAAGGTGGTGGTAGTCTATGTCTAATTAATGTGTGCTCGTATGATAGTTTAAAGATGTGTTTACTTAGGTTTTACTACTCCTTAATTATCTCCTATTGATGGTTGAGTTGTCACGTCTTATTCTTAGTTGCGTTGTGTGTCTAAAGTTGTAGGGTATGCGTTTCTCCCTAACTCTTTGAACTTACCAAAGGGTCTCGTCTACAAAACCCACTAGGGATAATAAACTCTTACTCTAAGGCACTCTTTGGATGGTTTAGCTTACAACTACTCAGGTAATTATATTCTAAGGTTCACAAAGATGAATCAAGCATTAAGTACACAAAGAATAACCTATCGCATTACTAGATCATTAATCAACTAAGATAAGAAACAACCAATCAATATTTAATAATTAAGTTTCATATTCCCTAAGCAAACACACAAATAAATTAGTCGGACATGGAGAACATGCAGCATACACACAAATAATCAAAGACATAATTGAATTGATGAAGTAAATACTTATCTTGATGTAAGATAGGGTTTGAAACCCTAAAATACTGTACAAGACACCCTTGGTTCGGTTTTAGGTTTTTACTCCACAAAAAGACACTCTCCTAAAACTGAAAAATTCGGATTCTATATATAATATTACATATGCGACGGCGTCACCTTATGTTTTGTGACGCCGTCGTGTCGCCGTCATTAGGGTTTCGTCTTGGCCACGTTAACCTTGCGACGGCGTCACCTTATGTCTGTGACGCCGTCCTCTTCAGCTTCTGACGTCGTCTGGATTGAATCTAGGCCGTCTGAGTAGCAACGGCCTACTCTGTTAAAGCCCTACGTCGTCACTTGAAAATAGGGTATTTGGCTACTGTATCGTCACAAAAATCCTCCGACGGCGTCGCAATTAACACCTGACGCCGTCGCCTTCTGTTTTCAGCAGCTTTGAGTGTCTCGATTCTGACTTTGGCCATTTTATTCGTATATTCGCGCCTTTTCGTCCAAATAAGTGCCATTCCAGCATTTTGCCTTCAAGAGACCTAAAAAGTGAAAAGGAACGATATTAAGCAATAACGGATACAAAAGTGATCAAATAAGGGCTTAAACGACCCCTCAAAATGGTACCTTTTAAAACCTTATCAAACGCGATCAATTTATATCAATGTGCAGGTTCCCTCTTGTATGTGCAAAACTATTTCAAACCTCAAGGCACATATTGAGGGGGAGCAAGCTTATGAAAACCTCATCCTTCCCCAAAATGCTTTATCTACTTGATTTGATTAGGGAAGTGATGTTGATATTTTTTAGAAAATGGTAATCAAAGAAGTTAATTCTTTCTCTTGCCTCCGTGTGCAAAACAATTTCAAATACTTGATGCACATGTTGAGGGGGAGCTCTTGTTCTAAAAATATCAAAACAATTCAGGTACAAAATGCTTTGATAATATATCACAAGTATCTGGATTGATTTTCAAATGGTTTTCAATTGGTTCCAATGGCAGATGAACAATACCAAATAGACCGACCAACTTTACTTTATGTATGGTGATATAAGGATGATAAGGTTAGGTATCTGTTCCCATGATCCGCCAGAACCGGAGGGATCTACCCAGGGTCAATCCACTAGATAGTGTAGAAGTCCTTAGGTATATTGAAAAAGGAGAAAAATGAGATATGGGAAGAGTGCGGACTGAGTCTGAGCTAGTACTGGAATAAACCCAACAAGGTTCTAGCTATGAAGTCTCGGTAAGCACTGAAGGGGTTGAAGAATGAAAAATAATTGAATGAGAAAAGGGTGAAAACAAATAGCCCTCCAATTATTCAACCTTAGGGCAGAAACCGGGTTCAATTCATTTGCTACTGGTGGTTACCAAGGTAACATCGGTATTGAAGACAAGACGTCATGGACCCAGTGACGCACTGCACTTCAACTTCCCAAACCACTCAAGTTCCTCTTAAAAGGACTTGTTTCATTCTCACGGGGAACCGACATTATCTATCGACTTACTCTTAGAGATGGTTGATATTGAAGAAGGAGACCCTCTCCCTGGTCTCCGATACAGGATCAAAATATGCACAAATTGAGTCTAGTGCCACGAGATCATCAATAAATCTCATTAGGAGACTTTCAATGAAGACTCTCTGTTTCACACAATGTGGAAAGAGAGATTATATCTTGAGTCCTACGCATTATCCTTGTGTTATTGCCAGAACATCCGAGTGATATGCAAACATATTCACAATGAAGATGGAAAGCCTTCTGGAGCCAACATCAAACAAGCTCCTAGTAGGTGGCATGTGAGATCTATTCAATAGATCAACCATGTGACAACTGAACAGAAACAATGGGGCGATTCAATCCTTTGAATCAATCCTGGTTCAGGTTATGGATTGACGGATACCTTTGAAAAACCGGTCTTTGTGCTTAAAAACTCTTTTCTTTAGCACTTCGACCGTGTACGAATATTTCAAATCAAAAGGTGTTTATGATTGATAATTGATTTTCATTAAAACCTTCGTTGTATTGCAAAAACAATTTCTATTGTGCGATACACGATTGTTTTTCAAATCTCTTTTCATCAATCAGTGAATTTCTATTCGCTGGTTCACTCACTCCGTGTTGTCTTCTTTGAGACGTTCTAGTTTGAGAACAGCTAGAGCAGCTGCGAAACCCTGTCAAGGAAATTCTTCGAAATTATACCTGATCACAGGCAGTACTTGTACTGATCAACGGGGAACCGTGGGCCGTGTACCTCAATTCAACGAAAGTGATCAAAGACACTTTCGTGCGCTTTATTGCTAACTGTTTTATGCAGATATGCCCTACGTTTGCAGCTGATCAGAATGATGCGGTCAATCCATAGCCGCATGCTCACTCAACACATTCATCTCAAAAGAAATCATGATTAGTGCATCAATGACTCTGATATTTTCACTCCATGCTTCTGCTACGCTGATGCCAATATCATGAATCAACGAAAGCTTTCGCTCCTCTGATGAGAATATATCATGATCCAGAATGTGAGCATGTCGGTCCGTATGTCACAATATCACATAATACCAACACCACAATGGATGAGTCAGAGATTGATGTTTGCTGATGATCTCAAAAGCTAGCTCAACAATTATTATCACGTGGATCAGCAAAAGACCTCCACTTGGATTAACCAAACATGCAATGAGAAGAATCGATGACTATGAGCTTCGGAGCAAAGTACTACATCAAGAATGCAAGAACAATTTTTAATGTAATATCTGTTTGTATTCAATGTAATTTTAGTATATGTTTGAGGTGACCTCCCTTAGGGGGAGATTGTTAGGATTTAGTAAATCCAGTTATTAAAGAGTCGGTCACCTCAAGTATATGTAATCATTAGAAAGCTCGTAGTCGTAGATTATTATAAGTTAAGTAGTATTTAGTTTAAGTAACACCGTGGAGGACGGACGGGTCTTTACCCATTGTATGCCTGATCCACAACCCGATAGGTGGCGATTTATGTAAAGACTATAAATACTCTCTACCTTCCAAGATAGAGAGTTGGAGCTCATAATAAGACTTTTCTTTCTCTCACTAAAGTTCCCTAAACCTCTAACTTTCTCTCTCTAGAACTCTTTGTACGCCTACTTTGTGTTTGGTTTGATGTATATGTGAAATCCAATATGTTACAAACACAATAATAATGTAGATACCTCATGAGCTTTGTTGGTGGGTGTTCCTACTTCTGTCTGCACACAATCAGTATTGCTAATGGGTTCTGGTTGGCAAGCCAATTGTTTCTTAACCACATCTTGCTGTTCGTTATCACAATCCATTGCATCTACAGAATTATCACCCAAATCATTTTCATCGTTTATGTAAGACGACCAGTCATTACCACAATCCGGTTCCTGTTGAATTTTAAATATATATACATAAGTAGGGACGTATGCTTTAGCCGATATTTAAACTGTAACTGAAATATAACGTACAATAATGGGGTCACCGGGTATTTTATTTTCCTCTTTAGGTGCAACTGGTGGAAGTTGAGTACTAATTTCACCTCCATATTCCATAACAGGACATTTTTGGGTGATGGCACAAGCTTCAACAAGCATACCAAGGTTACATGGTTGCGTTTCTTTAAGCCCATCATCATTGTCAATGTCTGTTGCATGGTCCGCATGGACAACCTTATCCCCGTTAATATGAGACGACGTGGCCTGTATTACCAATGTTTGATATAAGTGTGGACACGAACGATTATTTGAGTTTGGTATAAACATTGGAGGTAAACAATTTTAAGTAAATACAAACCTTCGGATCATCGAGAGTAACGTCAGGGTCGTTTGTGGTGGCACAACTTTTAGTATGTTCAGGATCAACAACAGCATAATTATTAAGACCCAATAGTTGTTGTACTTTTAAAAGTCTACTTTTGACACTCATAAACACATCAAGTACAAAAGGTGTGTTTCTGACCGAATTAATTCCGTTTTCTATCATCAAAACTTTTTTTTTTCCAAATCCAGTAACTCACGAAATAGACCCCCTGTCGAATGAGTAGTTCCAGTTTGTGCAACATTTAAATTGAAATCGTCCATGCACAAGTTTAAATTGAAATCGTCCGCGAATTCATTCGAATGCTCTGCAGTCTTGTAACCATCGGCTGTGTCTGGAACAGACAAACCATCTATAAATTGGGCGCTGGAATACACCCCGGTTGCTTCATTTCAGCTTGTGTTGCAGAAAGTTCAGCAATGGGAGTTGAATCCTAACAACAAAAAAAAAAGAAAACAAAAAATTGAAATTACTCAAATACTGTGAACAAATTCAGGTACAAGTTACTGGGGTCAGCAATGTAAGACTGTGTGATGCATACCGGTTCAAAGAGGTTACAACAGTCCGGTTTCCGAAACTTTGAAAGTCCTGACCAAGCAAGAGGACGTGGAATGATCTTATTGTCTTTCACCCACCAACGTGAGCTTTTAGGATAAATCTCCAAAATCCAAATCTGTAATAGCCACAACTGTCATCTTTAAAATGTGTACTTATGCAGCTATCGTTTTTGAAAATGTTTCAAGGTTTACCAAAGTAAAGGTCACCTGTTTAGGATGAAACAAGACCTTTATGGTTACAATTTAAAAAATAAATCACAAACTAAAATGTGTTATAACATTTTTGTTATCTAAATTACGGGTAACTTTTATATTAGGCACTTGTATACAGAACAAAACACCATGATTTCATAACAATAAAACAACAACATTAATTTTAGGTACTTTTGAAATGAATAAGTAATAGCACAACAAAATAGAATCAAAAGCAAACTACAGAGAATTCAAACCTTGAAAGCCCAAGCGAACCCGTATAGATTGTATGTGGCACTGAACTTTGGGTTTTTTTTCAATTTTAACAGATGACCTTTTCTGTGAATATGAATAATATTGATAGTCCTTTGATAAAATTTATGCCACATATATTCACCCCAAGGAAATACATTCTAGGCCTCAAAATCATCAACCAAGGACAATAAGTGATTATGGATGCAATTCTTGTCTTCTTTTCCCATAAACACCAGCTCTGCAGCTACCAAGAGACACACCCTAACAGCATCCTCATCAGAAAGAGATAACCACCTTTTCCCATCCTTTTTTTTCGTCATTAACAAGTTCCAAAAGATCAATTGCATGTACATTTGTTATACCATTACTCTTTTTTTCAGGAAATACACGATCGAAAAATGCGCTAGATGGTTTAATAGGTTTTGAAACTTTGCCAAATCGAAACCCTGTTATCAGACAAAATTCTTTTCGGCCAAACCTTAACGAATGATCACCAATTTGGAATTTTAGTGGAGGGGAATCGGAGATGTTAGAAACATATACCTGGTGTTGCAAAACATAATGCATCAGAAAGCAGTCATTCTCGCACGACTTTATATCCAACCATGGACCAAATACTGTTTGCCTGAACAACCTTTCCCAGTTTTCATTCTTTGACAAACAAAGTTTAATATCTGGCAGCAACTTCAATGTAGAACGAACTGCGATTTTACAATTGTACAACTTTAATTTTGTCATATGGAATTATAGAGTAAAATTAATTAAGGTTTAGAGGGTTTTGTGAATAAGATGTGGTTTGTGAGTGTGTGCGCGTGATGTAGAAGATGACGTTTAATTGTAGAAGCTGTTAGAAATTGTACAATAAGATGTTTGATTGTGTGTGTACGCGCGTGATGTTGTGTGCGTTATTATTATTAGTTTTATAATACAACCAGTGTAAAATGACCATATTATCCTCGTGTATAAATACAAGTTGCCCAATATTATATAGTTGCCCGAAAATACTATTTGGTTGCCCAAAAAACAATACCTTACAATACATGACATATAATCTCAAAATACGTACTTCGGTCATACCTTTGTCGGACACATGGCACCCCATGGTTGGATACCAGGAAATCGTTGGGCAACTGGTCCATTTTCATTAGGCAAAAGTGCGTGGTCCGAAAATTGATAAGCCTCATGGCGCGCGGTCTATTTGATTCATTTTCCCATTATTAAAAGGAAAATAATAAAAGCATATGATGTAAGTTCACAGTTTTTAAAACGTTTGAGTAAAATACATTATTTTTTAATTAGTTAATTAGTGGGGTATTTCGCGCGTTGCACCGGCGGATACCTTACAATTAAAATTTCATGCGATATTTTTTTAATTTATGTTTTGCGATATAATAACTTTAGGGATGACGACAATATGTTTAGATAATTTTAAACATTTTCAAACTAACTTGTCTTTATAGATTACATATGTGATGTACAGCAATACAAATGCAGTAATTAGTAATATTATGAAGGTATGAGGTTAAATTTGTTGGCAGTGGCTTATAGTCATAAGTAAATAGGAGACATGTCAATTAATTACATTTGTACAATATAAAAGTAAACGTATCGTAATCACAAAATATGCTATTTTATTTTGAATTTTTTGGATCATATTGTTTTATAAACTAAATAAACTTAGACTTGACAATTTAGAACACATGGACTATTAAAAATGACATAAAACCCGAGTACCGGACAACTTATAAATTAAGGCTCGAATAAATTTCTGAACTTGTCAAGTTTAGTCCCTGTCATTTTATAAACCTTAAAAAGTCCATGTACAAAGGCATAATTAATATAATAACTTTATAAAACTTGTTTGCATTTATACTTTACCATTTTAAAACCTAAGTCGCAACATATATTTTAAGTTGCTCGTATGACTTTCTCGGCTTCTTCACTATGTTAATTTCACTTTGCTTATCACTCTTGCTTACAGTGAGTTTCATAGCCCTACTTTTACTCGTTTTAAACTACTTTTGAGGTGAGAATGGGATAACATCAAATAGTCCTGAATATTAAGTGTCAATTTCCCACGATAATGCTTGTAATTTATATCATTTATATGGATTTACGCTTGTTTTCCATTGTTTTCCACTTTCAAGTAAATTACGAGCATTGGAGCTAAAGAGACGCGGAACTGGAGAAATATCTAAAGATTTAATCACAGTATGCTACTTTGAAGAAGTTACGGCGTAACTCGTCTCTCACATTACGCCGTAGCTATTGCGTGACTCAGAAAACCAACTTATCAGAAGGTTACGGCGTAACTCTTCCCAAAGGTTACGACATAACTATATTAGGTCAAATGACACTTCACGCTGCTGATACTTACGCCGTAACTACTGCATCTACTATGACGTAACCGAGTTTATTGAAGACTACGGCATAACCACTCATAAGGTTACGCCGTAACCAGCAGATCTAGTGCAAAATACGAAGAAATAGAAGGTTACGGCGTAACTCTTATATTAGTTACGCCGTAACCCAGATCTGGCCTATAAATACCCCACGAATTCCAGCATTTCTAATCATCTCATTCCACACAACACTCAGAGAACGTGGGAAAAAGCTCAAGGCAGGTCTAAAGGAGCATACGGAGCTGTCTCCAAGGGAGAAATCAATCCCATACGATAAGCATTAGCGTTTTATATTTCTTTTACTTTCAATTCATGTATTTCGTACCTTTGAATATTGAATTGGTTTGCATGATTAATATGAGCGGCTAAGCACCTCTTGGTGCTGGCCTAGTTATGATTCCTTAATTGTTTTGTTTGCGTTTACTTTACTTCCGTACAATTATTTCTAAGTGATGCATGCATAGTTTATTGGTAGCCACCCTTGGTTCGGTAGTTTTGAATGGCGGTAGAGGCCAATTGCCTAGGAGATATGACCAACTAACCCTAGGTGAGCGGACTGAGACGGGAAGGGTAAGATATGACCAACTGACGACCCTTTCTACTTGTGCGATTTGACCAACTGATCACCTATCGTTTGGATGAACTTAAGAATTAGGGGGTGCGTGTCTAAGTTCCTAACGATCGGGCATTCACTATTATAAATCTAGCATGTAGCGGTACTTAATGACTTGGCTTAGGGGACCAGGAACAACAGGACTTATGAGGGGACACCTGACTTCTCCTGTGGTGACATCTTTGCTGATAGGTTAGGGCGAATTGACCAAATGTTGTCCTCTCGACTTTGACCCCACCTGAAGTAATTGAAAGTAAGTAGACGTAGACATAACTAGCTAGGAGGATTAACTAAGTTAGCGCCACTATCCTCTATTGACTTTTCGTTATCATTTATTTGCTTTTTATTCTGCTTTAGTAGTTTAATTAATTAAATCCCTATCGAAACCATTATTCATCTGTGACACCTAGACTTAGTAATAATGCAACACACATAGCTCTTGGGACGACCTCGGCTTTACCGATTACTACACTACACGCGACCGGGTACACTGCCCGTTAGTGCACTAGGGTAGACCATAGGTATAACGAGACATTATAATTATTAAGACCTGGTCAGTAAAACCTACATCAGAATGCATGCTTGTTTTACTTACATACTTTACTTGTTTATCTGAAACACTTTACAAGTTTACTGAAACACTTGATACGTTTTCTGAAACACTGTAGTCAATTACTTAGACACTTTACTCGTTTACTGAAACACAATACTCGCTTTATTTAAATACATGGTTTTCATTACTTACGGACACAAGTGCACTAAACTATTACATATTTCCTAAGTTATGAACCGTTAATTATGTAGTAAGCGCGAATGTTATGAATAGATCTATTGAGATTGAACTCCCCGGTCCGGGTGGTTTCCCAACTTAGCTGGTATGTCAAACGGACACATAATCATTTGAGAAACTTTGGGTGTTCTAGGTGGACATCTACCAGAAACTAGAAACCAAAAAACTTAAAGCTTCGGTGTCAAGAACTTAGGGTAATAGTTACTTTTTATATATGACATTATATTTGTTCTAATGGTTATATACACTTATTTTATCATTGAAATCTTGTGGCCCACACTTGACATTTGACTTACATCATGATTATTTGCGAAGACTTTTCAGACTAATTATTACAACCAATGTTTCGATTTTGACTATAGTACTTTGACTATTTCTATCTTTAGAAACAAGTATCATTATGAATTTATATGTGGACCTAAGATGTTACAAGTATTGTATGGGTCGGATTTGTAACAGGATTAGGTTGACATATACTTGTCATGAGGATTTACTTTAAAAGGTTTTCATCTTATTTACCTTAAACCTATAAATTCAGCAACTTTTGTGTTGACACTTTTAGCATGTATTTTCTCATGTTCGTATAGCATAACTTTGGATTAAAGCATCAGAGTCGTGCATCATTTTTTGAAGACGGAGATGCATCATATTTTATTATTCGATAACTTTGTAAAAATCTTTATGTAACTTAACACTTGGGACTTCTCGTTTGTAACTCTGATATTCAAATCGAATGATAACTTTTCAAAACGTCTCATTAAAAGTTTGTTTTTTGTAACTTGTACTTTGTGCTATAAAGTAACACCCCAGTGAAACTATCTTCAGTTGCGCTATTTTTGGGGGTGTTACATATGTGTCGAAGGTAAGAAATTGATTAAGGTCTAGGATTGGAAGCTCATGAATTGGATGTGCTTGGAATATGTAAACGATATTAGAACTAGATGTCGAGCTCAAGTCATGGTTGAACCCCCAAGTATCATAAATGATTTGTAAATGTCGTTTTGAAGTGTTAAGTTCAGGTTTTGGTTTTAAATAAAGGGTCAATTGCATATATACCCACTAAAACTTGCATATTTGCATATATACCCAAAACATGCTTAAAAGGCATTGTACATCATGCAATAAAAACTTGTATTATGGGGAAATATGCAAGTTTTTAAGTTTTAGTGGGTATATATGCAATTCTCCCTTAAATAAATGGTTATGTAAGTTGTCTAAGTGTTTTGGTATCAAAGGGTGTTTGAGAATGGGTCAAAACAAGTGTTTTGGCAAACCCTGTGAAGTATGCTTTCACGGATCATTTAGACCTATTGTGTTCAGAAAAATGATTCATATATTGTTTTAAAGTATTCTGGAAGTTCTTATGTTGTGTCGGGATGTGGAAGTCAAGTTTTGGTCGTTTAGTCAAGTATGAAAACAGGAAAAAAAGTGGTGCAGAATTTTGTGTCAACTTTGAAAGATCATAGAGGAAAACAAGTTAAGGTCATTAAACCAAAATTTTAGTACTCTGAGTCTACTTTCTGATGCAATTAGTTACATGTCTTAATTCTAAGTTTAAGTGGGTCAAATCAGTAATATGCAGCAGACTGTCCATAAAACAACATGTTGTGCTAGAATGGGTCATGTTTGGAAATTCATATAAAATCAATCGTAAGTCCATAGGAGTCGTGCCATCTGCTATATTAAAGAGAATTGAGTCTACTTTTTGTTAAAAATACTTTCAAGAGTTTTTTTTGTAATAGAAGTATACAAGAGTCCTTGATTTGTAACAGAATATCTTTTCCAGTCATGCCATTGGTGCAAAAATTTTGGTCAAATTGAAAAATGGTGTTTCACATAATTACAACTTGTGTTTTCTTATAACTATAAAGTGTCGCTTGCAATATCTACAACATTAACCGTTGCAAAGAAATCCAATCTCACTCTATAGGTTAAAATTTTAATACTAAAAAAAGAAACTCAAATATGAGTACACTTCTTTGATTATCTATGACAGTGATGATATGTCGCAAATGAGATGTCAACAAAAACATAAGCATGAACTGATTGAACTTCATATTTCATGATGAACACTTTCAGCATTATAAATATATCCACAAGATAAACATTAAAACATATAATTTGAGAGCGATCAACGTAATGCATAGCACAACAAAAAATAGCGATTAAACGCATAGCACAACAAAAAACAATAGCCCGCGGTTTCATTCATAGGTTACAACTGAGTAAACAAGATTTTCGAATTGTGAAAGATAACATTTACGTAATTTCGCATTAAGGAACATAAGTGAGCCGAGTTATCAACAATATTAGTGGACAAAATGCACAATAACCACTGTTGCTACAAAAAGGGTATTTTAGACCTTCCTATAAATACCTTTTAGACCGCCCGTAATAATAGTGTTCTACGTGACTCCGTAGTACCAGCTAGGCAAGAGCATGCATGCTCCGTATTACCTCGACTCCATCTCGAAGCGTCTTGGAGGCATAAAGTGGAGGACTCGTTGGTCCCCTAGATCTAGTCGTGGAGGAGTTGCGTGGGCAAAATGTGAGTTGTGTGAGTGGTTTAATCTGTTTATGTGGGGTATATTTAGGTGGTGAATTTGGTTGTGTTATTACAATAAGTTGGTGGTAAAATTGATTGTTGAGAGAGAAAACTGATGTGGCGCTAAGTTTACAGTGATAAAGTTTGTTGTTGTGCTCTTTTATTACGGTTATCCTTATGTAAAGCACACATAAAAAAAAGTTAACGCGATTTGAGCCGGTTACAATAAATACAACGGGTCTAAATATAAAGATTACATCTAGGCCGGTTAACAATCAAACAAACAGGTCTAAAAGAGCGTCTTTCTCGACTGGCTCATACGATCTCTTTTTTTTGCGTGATTTGAAAAGCCACTTGACGAGAATAGAGATATCTTCAACTTTCGTATTTTAAGCTAAGCTTGAGAACTAAAGGAAAAATGAGCATTTTTCAAAAATTCGCAAAGTTTAAAAAATCACAAAGTTTAAAAAATCACAAGGTTTGAGCTCATAAAGTCAAATCTTGCGAATTTTTTCAAAAAATTTACAAATTTTGCGGATGTTATGGGTATTTGGATTTTATTTTTTTATTTATAAAGATTATGTATTTTATGAAGTATGTAGGTAAAAATTGGTAACTTTAACACTGTGTTCGCGAGATCTTCATTAAAAGAAAAGAAAGGAAAGAAGAGAAGAGAAGTAATCCCACTTCCTTCCTCCCTCTTCTTCCCAGATCTGGGCGGAAAGATTTTGGCTCAAAAATTGCTTATAGCTTCTTTTCTCTTCTCTTCTCTTCTCCGGTTAAAGATCTTGAGAACACCATCTTCTTCCCTCTTCTTTTCTTTTCTTCAGTAAACCAAACTCGCGAACTAAGCGTAAAAAAACCACAGTCCCAATTATTTGTGTCCACAAAACCCTAACTAGCAACCATAGCACCAGCCACGGTCACCACCACCACCATCACCGTCACCTGCCACAGCTATCGTAGCAAAGTGAGTCCTCTTGATTTCATATATTTTTGTTGCAACTTTTATTTTGTTATCATTATCACAAGACAAACATAAATCTGTAATACCCTTTTGTTTTCTTGAACCACAAATCTCAAACACCCTTTTATTTACTTTTACAAATTCGCATAATCCTTGTTACCATGTATCCTTGTTACCCTTTTATTTTTTTTGGCAAAATGATTGAAAAAGTATCATACTTGACACTATTTTCTTTTGTGGGTAGCGAACAAATTTTTTTGCTTTTGTGGGTACTTTTATTTCAAATTCATCCTTTTTAGGGAACCACGTGACATTTTTGCCCTTCGGAAAAAAACATTTGTATTAGCTAAGAGGGGCAAAAATGTCTAAAAATTTCGCAAAATACCTTAAAAATGATGAATTTGAAAGAAAAGTATCTACAAAAGCAAAAAAAATTGTTCGCTACCCACAAAAACAAATGGTGGCAAGTATGATACTTTTTTCAATCATTTGCCCTATTTTCTTTTAGAGAGAGTATACGAATTTTTCTGTTAGTTATAGTAGTATTGGTGGTGCAGTCAAACATGGTTATCTGTAAGGATTTTGAGACCGACGCAGAGAGAGATTTTCAGGAAAGTCTCGCTGCACAAGCTGCGAAAGTGGAGCAGTTGGAGGAGGCTGTTCGAGACGCGGAGAGAGTTTTTCAGGAACTTCTCACTGCACAAGATGCGAAAGTGGGTCTGTTGGAGGCAGCTGCCCGAGTAGAGGAGATGAAGCTTGAAAAATGTAGGGCTAACACAATGTATTCTAGACTAGTTCATGCTGAGGCATTGCGGAAGCTGATCGTTGCCGAGTGTGAGGAGGCCAATTTTATCATTGAGACAACTAAAAGAGCAAAAAGAGCTAAAAGAACTACTACAAGGTATATGAAGATCCGTGCGGATCTTAATTTAAACTAGAACTTGTTTTCATTGCCACCTGCAGCATTTCCTAGACTTGTATGTACTTGCACTATCTGTGTTCTCGATATTGTATCAAGTCGAGATCATTTCTTTATTATCCTTAGTTATTTATAACCTTTTTTGCTGGAGATGTAAGTATCCTTAGTTATCTCAAAATCGTATTAAAACAAGAACTAGTAGGAAAACATGAGGAAAATCATTGATATTCTTACAGTTTCCTGTTTTTAATGAGTATATCTGCACTTTGATATTCTTATAGTTTACAGTTTTATTGAGTATATCTGCACTTTGTTCTCCCGACATAAGATAAAAGAGGCTATAATAGTATCATATAGCACTACATTACATAGTGGCCCTTGATTTAAACAAAACTTACAAAAACGATATCCTATAGCCGAGCATTTGTTGAGTAACTCGAGCTCGTTGGACCAGAGCTTTATCAAGCCTCAAGCATAGAAAATGAGCTCAAAATGTTTAACGAGTCGGGCTTGAGCTTATATAAGCTCGACTCGAGTACCTTTGACCTCAAATGCTTGTTCGCTAACCAAATGATGGTGGCAAAAAGAACAAGGCTGATGTCAGAGCTACTTATGTTGATAAATCTGTATTGTTTGTGATACAAAAGTAAGATTACTAGTAAGTGATACGTTTTAAGAAGATGGATATGTCAGGGTCTTCAAGCATCCACCAAGCCGCCACCATTTCACGAGGAGTGGATTCCAGGGAAAATGTTTTTTAGGAACCCGAGTGTTCCTCTAAGCATTACAAATGGAGTAGATGAGTTGAGGGTAGTGCTGGTAATTCAGAGTCCCAGGAGGGTGATGATAATTCAGACTTGCTTCCGCCGAAGAAATTAAAGTCTGATACCATTAATCTCTACCAAAAAATGGAACCTTATTTTGGATTTTAACTTCAAGACAGATTTTAGTCTTCCCTGTTTTTGAGAGATTCAACAAATATACAGTTTATGTATGTATTGAAGTTTTTACACTTCAACCAACAAACTTACAATATTCAAGTCGTCTCTTTATACTCGTTCTAAATAACGACGTTAACTGTTATTGTGTGATAATTAGGCATGCCATCATGTCTCAGTTTGTAGCATTTTATAATATACTTCTTAAAAGTAAGACGGTGGTGGTTTGTGGGAGGCTAGTACAGTTTTATTGTGTTTTACTCTATTTGCTGTCGCCCTGCATATGCTGGTTTTGCGGTGTCTACTATAAGACCTGTGCAGGCCAAGAAGGTAGTTTCTTTGGTCTATTGCAGTAATGCGCTTTAGGAATGCAGATGTCTTTACATAACCTAAAACACAAAGTATAGGATGTCCCAAGAAAATTAGCTTTAAAATTTTGTAGGAAGTATACTGTCATTAATTTATTCTTTGGTTGTCTTACGGGTATGAATAATTCGACTATAATCGGTTCAGTCACACTGGTTTGGTGTTCTAGTTTATTCGGTCAAAACCCGAATTTCATTCACTCTTACAATTTCTCTAAACATTAAAACTCTTCAATGAAGTTTACAAGTTGTACATTGCAAACCAGTTTTGGTTTTCTTTAAATTGTTAACAAGTACAGATCTCTACAACCATTCAAGCATATGCAGTCTCGTGATACAATTAGGTCTCCGAAGGTAGCGCATTTATCAGGCCACTCACTTCTTTACAGAACCTTTATTTCAGATCATTTGGTTTTTCAAATCTGTAAATTCTACCCTCCTTCATTGGTCAGTGTCCCCGGTCACTTAAAACCTGCATCAATCACCCCACTTGCATTGTCTACGATCTTAATACATGGAGTGGTTTACATAAGAACTTGGGAGTAATCTTGTCATTACTTCAGGCTCTAAACAAGGGTCATGTCAGGCCAAGGATCATGAACAAAGGTGTGACACGGAGTCTGAGGTGCAATCAGTTGCAAAAATCTGTCAATGCACCTGTAAAAGAAAGGGAGGTCTTTCGATTGGTAGCCTTTCTATTAGCAACCTCGCAATGCTTTCAAAGTGGTGGTGGCGATTACGAAGTGAGCCTAATCCTCTATGGAGCACGATCATCAAACCGATACATGCATAGGATTTAGATTTCAGTAGATAGATCTTTTTTAATCAAGGTTGTAAAAATCGCTCGGCGGTACCGTGGCGGTTGACCCCCGCCAAGCGCCATAGCCGCTATGGCGGCGCCATGGCGGAGACTATAAATTATAAAAGAATTTATCTAAAAAAAAAATATTAGCAATATTAATTATAAAAACTAGCTCAAATTAAAACAAAATCAATAAAATCGAAATTGACCACCGTGAATTAAAAAAAAAAAAAAAAAAAAAAAAAAAAAAAACTAGATCTGAAGTTGACCAGCGTCACCTTGGCCGATTTTTGACCACCAAACTCCGATTTTGACCAAACCGATAAGTTAGACCGATATGGGAAATATCGTGGCGGTGGACCACCACCATATCGGCCGCCATAGCCGATTTTTACAACACTGTTTTTAATAACCCAATATCTTTACCATGTTATTTTTTTAAATATCCAATTTTGTTCAATAACTTATGTTTTTCACGTTCTGAAGCTTGAAGCTTTTCTTTAAGATTAGAAACAATAAATATCAGATTTTCATTTCTTTTTCAAAAACTTTGAAATTCAAATACGATTTTAGTTTCACTCTTTTTAACAAACGTTGTTACGGTTAATGAACGTATTTTCAGTTTCTTAAAAAAAATACTAGCTCCATAGCTAATTTTAACACGACCCAAAATTCAGCTCAAATATTATCAATTCGTTCACTATACTAAAATTCACCCCCCTACAACCTAGATTAACTTTGGCCTAATCTTAAAAATTGATAACAGATCCAAATCTTTTATACAAAATTCGTCCCAACACCCAAATGTTTATTCTTTGAGAAATCTTACCTACATTATAATATAGATAGTTACCTACATTTCATTTGAAAAAAAAAATAAAAATATACAGTTCAGTCCTGCAGTAAGTCTCTGATACATGTTTTCCCTCTGTCCCTACCTTTTTTTCAAAGAAAATGTAGGTAACTTACCTACATTATAATATAGGTAAGATTTCCCTTTATTCTTTATACTCATTTCACAAGTATCCTGTTTTTAAGTTGAAGATCATATAGATTCACCTAGCTTTAATCTGCACTTACACAACTCCACCAATCACAACACTTCATTTTCATCACACGGATCACAATCCAACGGCCCTCCTTCACCTATAGCCTTTTAATCCAACGATAACAACACCCTTTAAAGAAAACACAAACCCCCACCTACCACTATATAAATGCACCCACTTACACCACCAACGATCACAGATTCTTTGTTCTTGTTACTCTACTACCATAAGTTCTTATTGGTTCGGTTTTATTAAACCCATGAAGTCGGGTGCTCATCATCATATGTGAAATGGAGTTTTTATCCAACAACGAACTAGAAGAAGATGAAAAGGTTGTTGGATAGAAGCTTCGTTTCACGTATGATGATTAACACGAATATCAAACACAAATAGAAAATCTCAGGTAATTTTTTTTTAGAGTAAACTGCAAAAATCATACCAATGGTTTGTGTATTTTCGCAAGAATCATCCCTATCTCAAACGTTGAGCATTAAACATCCCCAAGTCCATAAACCTTTAGCATTAATCATCCATGAGCACTAATGTCGTTAATTTTACCCGTTAAGTGTTAAATAATATTTGCCCGTTAATCCATCCGTTAATACTTTTTGCACCGTTAGTCCTCATTTTACGTTTTCGTCTGTTTTTACGTTTTTGTCCGTTTTACTCGCTTTTATCCGTTTTTATATGTTTCGTCCGCTTTTTATCCGTTTTCGCCCATTTTTTATATGTATTCGTCCGGGTATTTTTTTTACATTTTTTACGTTCTCGTTCGTTTTTTTACGTTTTCGTCTGTTTTTTACGTTTTCGTAAGTTTTTTTACGTTTTTACTGGTTTTCGTCCGTTTTAATTTGTTTCGTCCGCTTTTATTCGTTTTTTTACGTTGTCGTCCGTTTATATACGTTTTTGTCCATTTTTTCGTTTTTGTCCATTTTGTACGTTCTCGTCCGTTTTTTATGTTTTCGTCCGTTTTTTACGTTTTCGTCCGTTTGTTACGTTTTTGTCTTTTTTTTGTTCTCGTCCGTTTTTTTATGTTTTCGTCTGTTTTTTTACGTTTTGTCCGTTTTTACCCGTTTTCGTTCGTTTTTATATCTTTCGTCCGCTTTTTACGGACGAAAACGGATAAAAAGCGGACGAACATATAAAAACGGAAGAAAACGAGTAAAAACGTAAAAAACGAGTAACGTAAAAAAAATGGACGAAAATATTAAAAACGGATAGATAGCGGACGAAACATATAAAAACGGAAAAAGAACGAGTAAAAACGGACATAAACATAAAAATACGTAAGAAAACGTAAAAAAAACGGACGAGAACGTAAAAAACAGACAAAAACGTAAAATAACTGACGAAAACGTAAAAAAACAGACGAAAACGTAAAAAAACGGACGAAAACGGGTAAAACCGGACAAAAACGCAAAAAACATACAAAAACGTAAAAAAACCCGGACGAATACGTATAAAAAACGGACAAAACGTATAAAAAGTGGACGAAAACGGATAAAAACCGGACGAAACATATAAAAACGGAAAAAGCGAGTAAAACGGACGAAAACGTAAAAAAACGGACTAATACATATAAAAAATAGCCTATCCAGCTTGGCTTCGCTATCGCTCATGACTTGTATTGTAGTCGGCCCGGAATGCCTCTGTACTCTTTCTAATGCTAATGTCTTATTCCTTAATTCATTTTTTATTTGAGTTGCGGTAGCTTCCGCGCCAGCAAGCCCGATTCAATCTTCACCTTTCCTGAATGAAGAAAGAGAGTGAAAGAGAAGATATCAGCGCAATAGGTACAGAGGGGAGAGAAACTGTCTTCGTTCGGTTCGGCAGAAGAAAGCCGAGAAAACAAATAGGAAGAGCACTAACTAATTAAGTAAATATATAAAAGCTATCACCACCTCGAGCAGTAAAACAAAGTCGTTATGTGGATAAAAAGCGGACGAAACATATAAAAACGGACGAAAACGAGTAAAAACGGAAAAAAAAGGTAAAAAACAGAGGAAAACGTAAAATGAGGACTAACGGTGCTAAAAGTATTAACGGAGGGATTAAAGGGCAATTTATTTAACACTTGACGGGTAAAACTAACGACGTTAGTGCTCAGGGATGATTAATGCTAAAGGTTTGTGGACTTGGGGATGTTTAATGCTGAACGTTTGAGATATGGATGATTCTTGCGAAAATACACAAATCACAGGGATGATTTTTGCAGTTTACTCTAATACAAAAAAGTCACTAAAGTTTGCGGGAAATTTGTCCTAAGTCACTAAAGTTTAAAAGTTGTCATTCAGGTTACTCAACTTATGAAAGTTGTCATCCAGGTTACTGAACTTATGAAAGTTTTCATCCAAGTTACTGAACTTGTAAAGAGATGACATTTACATTACTTAACATATCAAAAAAATAAACGTAAAAATTGCTAAAATTATAGATTTGTTTGCTTTTTAACGTTGAGTAACCTGAATGACAACTTTTAAACTTTAGTGAGTTAGGACAAATTTCCCGCAAACTTTAGTGACTTTTTTGTATAATAACCCTTTTTTTTATCTCGATGTTGTATTTTGTGAAAGATAACGGAACAACGTTTAATTGATGAACCCTGTGTAAGGGATTTGCTGACTATTCAAAAAATGGCACTTTTCAAAGGACTTTGTTTCTTTTAGTAGCATTTTTGAATCATTTCTCTCTTTTAGATCTTAACCACCATCTTAATGCTTGTTTACATTCTTAAGCTGTTTAATTAGGGGCCAAAAGTAATGATGAATAATTACATGTATAACTCACGACCACAAGTAGTCTTTACTTCATTGTTTTATAAAACCGTAAAAGTGAGCTATATATAGTACTCTATTAGGTAAGGTAATAAACATAAGATTTTAAATATATATATATATATATATATATATATATATATATATATATATATATATATATATATATATATATATATATATATATCTTTAACCAAAGTTTCTTTTACATGAGTATCGTATATCGATATGAACTAATTACCACAAAAACATGTCGTTTAACATAAAAAAGATAATTGAAAAAGAATATTGTATGTTTCAAAACTATATGTGCGGTGAATTTGTGCGCTTTAGACAACGAAATGATATCACAATTCACAAGTAATTGCAACTCTTAGAAAGTGTCGACAGAGGATCGTGGCTAAATTCTACGAAATGTGTAAATTGACGGGAACATCTTGACCCCGGATGCCTTTTGGCACCAGCTATTGTCCACCCCACAAGGAATAGCTCCGGCAACTCTCCTGGCCTAGTAGGGCACCAACTTGAGTGAGCACGAGCCAAGACTCGGACCCCTGAGCTCTTATTCCACAAAGTCTCTCCAGTGTGCTCATGGGTTTTGCGGAGGTGGGTTACTATATGAAGCAAATGCCAAGGATGAGACTTGAACTTAGGTATATTGACTCAAGCACAGGTGCTTTAAACCATTGGACTAATGCTCCATTGGTAGAACGTGGCTAAATGATTTGCTTAGCCAACTAGCCAGGGTCTCCATGACACGAAAAGACGGCAAAAACCTGAACTTGATGGGGAAACCCGAACCCCGAACTTTTTGAGACGGGGTGAGGTGTGTTTATCTGGTTTCGGGGCCTTAACGCGGAGTCTTATCGGGTTTGTGCCGCGGACGGGGCACGCCATCCCCGCCCTCAAATATATATATATATACATAAATATTGTGTTAGCATTTACGTACTAAAAATATAATTATCTAATTTTTGTTAGTTTTTATCTTTGTAATTGTAAGAATTCAATCGTATGTTTCATTCATAATACCAAGGCCCTTTATATACAGAGAGTGGATACATATCAATCCTAACTGACTAGGAGTGAATTACGGGATCTGTGACATACATTCCAAATATACATGATTTACACAATATGCTAATAATATACATTATATGCTAATAGACCCCCGCAGTCGAAGCGGGAGGAGGACGAACGCTGAGACTGTCTCGGAAGTCATCAAACAAGATACGGGGAAGGCCTTTGGTAAAGATATCGGCAATTTGATAACGAGATGGAACATGTAAAACTCGAACTTCACCACGTGCTACCTTTTCTCGCACAAAATGAATGTCCATCTCGATATGCTTGGTACGTTGATGTTGTACCGGGTTTCCAGAGAGGAAAATAGCACTAACATTATCACAATACACGAGAGTTGCTTTCTGAATAGGACATCGAAGTTCAAGAAGAAGGTTGCGAAGCCAACATGATTCAGAAACGACATTTGCAACACCTCGATATTCCGCTTCAGCACTTGAGCGGGAAAGTGTGGGTTGGCGTTTAGACGACCAAGAGATTAAGTTATCACCAAGATAAACACAATACCCAGAGGTAGAACGTCTAGTATCCGGACATCCACGCCAATCGGCATCAGTATAAGAAACCAATGTAGAGACCTGAGATTTATAAAGATGTAAGCCATAGTGTAAAGTACCCTGAATGTAGCGCAAGATGAGCTTGAGAGTTGTCATATGTTCCTCACGAGGATCATGCATATGGAGACATATCTGCTGAACCGAATAAGATATATCGGGACGAGTGAAGGTAAGGTATTGCAAGGCTCCAGCAAGGCTTCGATAATGTGTCGGATCTGAATAAGGCTCACCTGAAGTAGCACTTAGTTTAGCCTTAGTATCAACAGGTGTAGGAGATGGCTTACAAGAAGACATGCCTGCTCGCTCAATGATATCCTGAGCATATTTAGATTGACATAGAAATAGACCACGTTGGTGACGGGTGACTGCAATTCCCAAAAAATAGTTCAATGGCCCAAGATCCTTCATTATAAATTCTTTAGCCAAAAGCCCAATAATGGAGTGACGAAGTGTATCTGACGAGGTGGTCAGGATTATGTCATCAACATATAATAGGAGATAAGCTAATTCTCTGCCATTACTGTATACAAACAAAGAATGATCCGATCGACTATGTATAAAACCAATCGTAGTAACATAATCCGCAAAACGTTGATACCAAGCACGCGGTGCTTGCTTGAGGCCATATAGAGATTTTTTTAGCAAGCAAACATGATCAGGGTGCTTAGTATCACGAAATCCCATTGGTTGATACATGTATACTGTTTCATTGAGTGTGCCATGCAAAAATGCATTTTTGACATCCAACTGATGAATGGACCATGATTTGGATATCAGGGGTACGAGGTACAAGCTCCCACGTCTCATTTTCAATAAGAGCATTATACTCATCAAGCATGGCACTTTTCCAATATGGGTTGGACAAAGCATCTTTCGGGTTACGGGGAATGGTACATGGAGATGTAGTGACTGAAATATTGAATGGATCTTTTGGTTTAGAGATACCAGACATACTTCGAGTATGCATGGTACGTAAAGGAGTGGCTGGTGGTATGTTTGAAAATGGAAGCCGAGAGGTTGATGGAGCACGACGGGTTGCTCGGATATTAGGCTGTAGTGGTGAGTTTAATAGCGAGGATTGAGATGTTGGTTGACAAGGAGAAATTTGGGTGTTGATTGGACTAGGTGGATGAGGCAGATTGGCATTTGGTTGATTGGACATCGGTTGAGCAACTGGAGAGGGACTCCCCATTTGGGCTGTTGTGACAGAAGGTTGAAGGTGGGCTGATGTGGTGTTTGGATTGGCTTGAGTTGAAACCTGGTTTGTCCCATGGGAGGAATTTGACCCAATAGAGGTTGTGTGGTTTGCTGGAACAGAATTAATGGGTGAATGCCATCATTAAGAAATGAGTAACTAGAAGGAGCAGGATTATGGAGTTTGGCAAATGGAAATAATGTCTCATCAAAAATAACGTGACGCGAGAGAACTATTTTGTGAGTAGCTAAGTCATAGCATTTGTAACCTCTATGATTCGAAGGGTATCCCAAGAAAACACATGGTGTAGAGCGTGGTTGTAATTTGTTAATAGTTGTGGAAGGGAACAGAGGGTGACACAAACAACCAAAAACTCGGAGGTGATCATAGGATGGGGTGCGATTATAAAGTATGTCTGTTGGAGTTTTGTGATTGAGAAGTTTACTGGGTAGGATGTTTAGTAAGTATGTGGCCATTTGAAGTACATGATGCCAAAATTGTGGGGGCATGGAGGAGTGAGATAACAGAGTTCGAATGATGTTATTTATAGCACGTATTTTGCGTTCGGCTTTTCCATTTTGTGAGGATGTGTGTGGACAAGAGAATCGAAAAACCATTCCATTGTTATTACAAAATTGATGAAAATGTGAGTTATTATATTCTTTGCCATTATCACATTGAAAATTTTTAATACTCATATTGAAATGTGTACGAATAAGGTTGTAAAGGGAAATGAAAGTGGGATAAACCTGTGATTTATTTCCAAGAGGAAAAGTCCATAGAAAATTTGAATGATCATCAATAAATAAGATGTAATATTTGTGACCACTCGAACTCAATACCGGTGAAGTCCACAAATCACTATGAATTATATCAAATGGCAACGATGTAGATGACAATGAATCATAAAAAGGTAATTGAATATGTTTGCCAAAAACACAAGATTGACAAATAGGAGAAATCCTAGACGAATTACATTGAATGTAATCCTTATTTTTAAGCGAGCGTAATATATTAGCGCCCGAATGACCTAAGCGATGATGCCATATATCTTGAGAAATTGCAGCGAAAGTACAAGGTGTTGTGATTTGCTGGAGGGCGGATTTAGTAATTGGGTAAAGATCCCCAACACTATTGCATAGCATGATTGGCATCCCCGTCTGAAAATTGTAAATAGAAAAACCAAGAGGATCAAAAGCAATAGTAAGATTATTATCTGTTGAAAGACGCCGAACAGATATTAAATTTTTAATAAGGTGAGGTGCAACAAGGACATTTTTGAGGTAAAGGGAATGATAAGGAGGTGAAAGATGCGTATGTCCATAACCATGAATTGGAATAGTATTACCATTGCCAACAATTATATGTTTTGGAATGCTCAAATTGAAATAAGACGAGAGATTACCTTGAGATGTCGTCATGTGAGAGGTAGCACCCGTATCCATATACCATTGATCATCTGGTGGATTGAGAGTCATGGTATGCATTGCTTGATCAAGGTCTGTTGGAACATTAGCAACAGTAGAAGCAGCATAGGCTTGGGTTGGGCGTGGGCCGAGCAAACCTAGTCCTCCAGATGAGGTGTTAGGCCGAGTCCATGGCATAGTTGGGTAGGACGGTGGTGGAGTGGCCCATTGAACCGGTGACCAAGCCCAAGGAGCAAAAGGACCCCAACCTTGGAGCTGTTGATAGTTATTGTTGTTGTTTGACCGACCACGACCTCGACCTCCATTACGACCACCACCACGATTATTGTTGTTTCTGCCACGACCACGGTTCGAGTTGAAGTTGCGTTGTGAAGCCTGAGATTGAGAAGTAGTACCAGAAGATGAGTTTTGATGGGGTTTGGGGGTGGTCGAAGAGGCCACGAGAGCAGTACCATTGGTGATGGTTGTATTTGTTACTTGTTTGCTTTTACGGGTTTCCTCCAGAATCAACCTGGAACGTGCTTCATAAAACAGTGGGAGGGGATCACTTTGCTGAATGTAACTTGCAACGCTATCATAGCTTTCGTTAAGACCGGCTATGGCCTATGAGTTGCAAACAAGACGATGGTTGGAGACAGGTGCTCCAACATTTGCAAGTTGATCCGCAAGCATCTTAAGCTCTTGACAATAGGTAGAAACAGAAGAGAAGTTGTCAAGGCGGGTGTTGGTGAATTGATGTTCCAAGTAAACGGCACGAGAGTTTTGATTGTCTTGAAAAATATTTTTCAAGGCAACCCATGCTTTGGCAGCGGTAGTATCAGGTTCCAGTATGGTGTGCAAGAGGTCATTAGATATGGTGCCATATATCCATTGAAGGACGATGGCATCCAAGGTGGACCAAGTTTCAGGGTCGACAGTGGGTTTTGGTGGGGTATCCTTGTCCTTGTCTTTTTGTGCGGAAGAGGAAGGAGATGATGGTGGTGGGGGAATGATGTGATCAATCACCTTGTATGCTCGACAAAGAATTTTGAACAATTCTGCCCAGGAATCATATTGTCCATTTTCCATCTCAAGTTGGATGGGGATGGGGTTCTTGATGTTGGTAACAGAGAGTGCAGGGTGGAACTTGAAGTCTGCCATGAGAGGAAAAAAAAAATTGAGAGAAGAAGAGGCGATTTAGGGTTTGGTATGAGGAAGGCCTGATACCATGTAAGAATTCAATCGTATGTTTCATTCATAATACCAAGGCCCTTTATATACAGAGAGTGGATACATATCAATCCTAACTGACTAGGAGTGAATTACGGGATCTGTGACATACATTCCAAATATACATAATTTACACAATATGCTAATAATATACATTATATGCTAATACATACGATTGAATTCTTACAGTAATATTTTAAATTCTGATGATAGAAACTTGTGTTGTGTCACAATATTTTAAAAAGTTATGAATTATTCCAATATTTAATTTATTATTATTGGGTTCAAGTTATTCCATAAAATAATTAATAGTGTAAAAATAAAAGTAAACATGAAACGACATGAGTATGATGATGCATAACGCTAAAAAAGGACAACCCGATAATGGAGAATGAGGTGGGTGTGAGGGATCATCCCGCCCCAATAGGGTGCTCCAGTAAGATCCCCAATGAGTATTAGGTTACGTTTAGAGATGACTTTTGTTAATGCGGATAACCACCCTACCCCGTACCTTCCCCATTGACATTCCTAACCATAGCAGCTCGTGATCTCATACAACTTCTTTAAGTAAACTGTGTGTTTGTGGGTTAAAACAAATTTATACACTAATTTGATATTGTGTTTGAAGATGGGTTATGAAAACCGAAACATCAAATTTGAAGATTGGTGCTTGCCGTAAAGATGGTCTTATGTTTCAAAATAATAGTTTTGCAATCAATAACTTTGAGACAAAGTTACTATTTATAAAGGTAAGCCAACCAATAGTCATTTGTTAATTTCTTTTATACTTTTGTTCTCAATAGTGAGCTTTAAAACTAATGTCAAAGCTTATGGTATGGTTTCAACCACCAACTGCTAAAAGATATGAATGAAGTTAAAAAAAAATTGCAAGTGATGGCATGAAGAAGGTAGTCTCATTTTCATACAACAACTGAACAACTAATCAACATTTACACTTACATCAATGATCTACCCATATAGGTTGTCAGTACCACCATTTACACAAGATAGACACCAAAGCCAACAACTCACGCCAAATCAAACATTAAATGAAACACAATCTCCTTGCACAAGCCACCCAACCAACATTACATATTGGACAATTATGAAGCATACTCGGAGATTAGGGTGAGAAAAACTGAATCATGGGTGTGAACTTAAAAAGTGCATTATAGAAGAAATACACTATTGAATTCATTTACATAAATTATTGTTAAGATGTAACTTTATTATTATTATTATTATTAATAAAGGTGGAAATGCATAACGTTGTGTAATTTTATATGAGTTTACTATAATATGATAATTAAGTGGTTGTGCTTTTAAATTTAATCTTTTGTTATTTTGTGCCGTATATATCTTACTTGGTACGTTTTTATTAGATATCGGACACTAAATTTCC
This sequence comes from Chrysanthemum seticuspe, assembly GCA_019973895.1. Classification (NCBI taxonomy): domain Eukaryota; kingdom Viridiplantae; phylum Streptophyta; class Magnoliopsida; order Asterales; family Asteraceae; genus Chrysanthemum; species Chrysanthemum seticuspe. The sequence continues at coordinate 287,321,781 of BPTQ01000004.1, read as the reverse complement.
TCTTCGATAATTACAAGGGTGATTGACTCATGGTATACTAAAGTAGCCTTTGATAATCCCTACGTTAGGAAGGCATAAGGTACGATACTCGGCAGATGGTGTACACTCATGACACCACTACCACGGTTAGCAATAAACAAGCAAGAGCATCAGCCAAACAATCTTAAGAACATTAGAGATCTCAAGGTTTTGGAGTAAATATTTGGCCTCAGATAATCATTCTATGTTAAATTTGCATTAAGTGATCCATATAGTTGCAAGTTAGTCATGTATATGTCAAATGTGTCTATTAAAGAGCCTGCCTGATGACAAGTCTATGAAAAAGGAAAACAACAACATATGTGCATATGTTATGCAAGAGGGTTCGATAAGGTCTATGGTCCAATGATAGATGCAAACTTTTACAATTGTGGTGATCTTATAATAATTATTTAATCTAAGTTAGGTTTTATATAGATACTTCTAACATACAACCTAAAATATTTTACTTCTATTGGAATTATGATTTATAAAGTTTACAGTTTTATAGTGTATAATTTAAATTGTTAACAATATCACTAAAACTTTGTTTATTGAAATTCATAAATAAGTAATGAATTTTATTTCTTTTCCATATGCAAATTACGGTTTTCAAATTTTGTTTGCACTTTTTATAAAATGATGTAGTTTTAAGCTTTTATTTTAAAGACTACATTAGTCTATACTACCAAGGAAAAAAAAAAAGAAAGTAAAGTAACTCCCAATACCGTTTTACACAGGTTATGCGTCCCAATACCATCTTCCACGGTGTATGGAGGAGGTTAAGACGTAGACAAGTGTTTAGCTTATATGCAACTAAATCAAGAAGATGCATTAGCACGAAAGTTGTTGCACTCTTACATTTTTAATCTTATATCAAACTATTGTACAATACTATTTAGTTTATCTTACAAACAAATTCTAAAAACTAGCCGTGTATCAAGCGGGCTTTGAGGGTAGTTGTCTAATAAGATTTGAAACAAATACAACTAGGGCTGAGCAAATGTCCAAAACCGAATCGACCCAGCAAAAACTGAAATGAACTGAGAATCGATTTTGTGAAAAACATGAACTGAAACCAAACCAAATATGGTTGGTTCGGTTCGGTTTTGTGTCAGATCGATTCTGTTTAGGTGTGTTTTAGGTTGAACCGAAGCCAAAAATAGAAAAACATAAAACCGAAACCAAACCAAAAAATTGTCATATCAGCTCAATTTTTATCGGTTCGGTCAATTTTATTAGTCCGATTCAGTTTTGGTTCGCTTATGTTCAGCCCAAAAATACTACCGTGTTTTTTTCTTCTCTTAAACAAAATGTTTCGGTAATTGACCATCTTTGAGTCATCCCACTTTAATTCACAAGGATACTCACAAAAGAAACACAACTCCTCTCAAAGAACACACAGGATCCCCATCAACCATTTCAAACCAATCACAACCGTCCATCATTTATCTCAACCAATCATGTCACACCACACGGATCGCAGTACTTACATCTCCCCCCTTTTTATACCCCCAATTTCTTCACCTATCACTCACAGATTCTTTCTTTGTTCTTGTCTACCAAAAACAAGACACGAACCAAATAAAAAAACCCATGAAGTCCTTGTTTTATTTTGGAAAATCCAACCATAAACACAATCTCGGGTAATAAACTTATGCTTTATTTCTTTATTGTTACTTGATGTTTAATATAGCAAAAGATTTTGTGAAACAAGTTTTTTCTTTGTTCTTGAACCGAACCTGACACAAAAATAACATATCAAGTTCTTGTTTTACTTACTTGCTCATAAGTATTAATTGTTGTTCTTAATTTTTTTATTTCAGAAGCCAAGATATGAATGATAGTTACTGATGGAATAAGCGTTCTCGGAATGATAACCACTTTCAACCCGCCCCTTAAGTAAGAATTTTGATTTTTCTTATCTTGTTTTTTTTTTTTTTTTATTAAATTGTCTTTGTGAAGACAAGACAATGTGAAATGCTATTGAAATGATGGCTATGTTTGGCGACACATAGCAGTAGCAGTAAGTAGTAAGTAGTAAGCAGTAAGCAGTAGCAGTAAGCAGTAAGCTGTAGTTGTTTGTTTAAAAATTGTGTTTGGTAACGTAGCTGTAGCAGTAATTATAAATTGTAAAATTACGAAAAAGGTCATATACATATTAAAATAAAATAAACTATTAAACAAATGAGGGTATATATGTAATTTCATAAACTAAACGCTTGGAGCAACTGTGAAATGCTTAATCAAGAAGCATTTAGATTGGAGCGGTAAGACTAATATTCTAACGCTTGTTGAGGTGTTGCCAAACAAGCTTTTCATCTATAATGCTTACCGCTTATCGCTTGTCGCTCCTAAACGCTTCTAAATGCTTGTTGCCAAACACACCCGATATCGTCTTAGCTTTAGTATGAAAAAGAAAATACATTATGTCTTTCTTGCTTACTTATATAAACCACTTTGGACAAAAAATAGTTAACTCTATATTTTATATAACCCTAAGCTTTTTCTTTGATTTATTTCAAGGCATCTCCGTTGATACACACCCCACAATGGTGGCGGAAGGTAAATCTAATGACCGTAACGACGATCTTCCCGCTGGTTATGTTTTTGGAACTACGGATGAAAGTTTAATCAAATCATTAATTAAAATACATGAAGGTGAACCTTTTAGTACCAAGGGAAGATTTGAACTGATAGACTTGTTCGACAAACATCCGGCTCTAATAATCAATGAGAACAATATTCATCCGGGTATGCGTGATGATCGCAATTACTACTTTTTTTACTGCCAAGTATATGATTTAAAAGGTTATCACCAAATTAACGATCGAGCAGAGATGGATATCTGGCGAAAAACCGTGGATTTAGGGTCAATAACATTATTTTCTTGTACTTGAAGCATCAACATCTTCTTAATTTAGGGTCAAGACAATGGCAAATGTTATGTTTTTGATCTATAGTTTTTGAATCTTTGTTGAGCTAGTTAATGAAGAATCGGTAGCATCAAGTGTTGTAAGTTTAGTTTCGCTTTAGTAGGGATGAGTGCTGATTAGCATGTACTTCATGTCTAACCTTTTGTATATTAAGTGTATATGCTATTTGACACTTTTTTTTCTTCTTTATTTGCAAGCATACGATGAGACATTCTAAGCAATTGTGTGTGGTATGCTTCCATGTTTTTTTTTAAAAGAAGGAAAGACTTGACAAAAGGTAATCATAAATACAAGATGTCCATAGTGATCTAAACATGGGCGATCCTATGTTATTTATAAACATAATATAGTTGCAAGCATGGGCAAACCCTCTTGGCCGAGAGGGTTCATTAGATTTTGATATAAATCTGTATGGATTTATATATGCATGGGTTCAAACTTCAATTAGGATCACAAGAAATACAAGAAAAATTAAATCTGTATGGATTATCCCAAATTATAGAAACAATGTTGAATGAGGAAGATGTAAATGAAACTGAACTAATAGCTACTAACAATCCAAAAAGCTAAGTAGCAGAAACTAGCGGACGCACCGTTAATATCAATAAGAACACGTTGGCCGCTCCATTGAATCTGCCATGCACTTATTTTGATGTCGATGAGGACCATATACCTCCGGTGGATCTAAGTAAATCCGCATTAGATTGTGCGTGTTATTACATTTGTTTGCGTTGAGCCCTTATTTTTATTGAAACTTCGGATAACTTAACCAATCAAATACAAGTATACTACATCAAAACAAATTTAATACAATTCTAAAGTGTTGGATCATATTACATCGCTATATTGACCAACAAATACATTATGCGTCATGTTTTATGACGAAACATAAAGCATAGGGTCATATAAACTTTTCACATATAACACACATTTTGTTACGAAGTATTAATAATTGGGTCATATATAAACTTTATATCAAAATTCATTAAGAAACAAAAAAATTTAAGATAATATAGTGGGGTGCGTTTAGACATTTAGTTGCAGAGAAGTTTTATAGTTTTTGTATCTTTTTTGTAGTTCAAAGGTATGGGTGCAAAGATTTAACGTTAGATCAAATTTATACACTAATTTGATGCCGTGTTTGAAGATAGCCTATCAAAACCAAAACTTCACATTTAAAGATTGGTGCCTACCCTAAAGATGGTCTTGGTTTTAAAATAATAGTTTTGCAATGAAACAAAGTTAGCAGTATTTATGAAGGTAATCCAGCCATAGTCTTTGATAGCTTTTGTTCTCAAAAGTGAAAACTAATGTCAGAGCATTTGGTATGGTTAATGGTTTCAATAACCCACACCTAAAGGTTATAAATGAGGGCAAAATTAATGATAACATGAAGAAGGCAGTCCCATTTTCATGCAACATCTTATCAACATTAACACTTACACCAAAGCTAATAGCTCACGCCACAACAAACATTAAATGAAACACGATCTCCCCGCGCAAACCAACCAGCATTACATATTGGACAATTATAAAGCATACTCGGAGATTAGGGTGAGAAAGAGAGTATCATGGGTGTGAAGTTAAAAAGTGCATTACAGAAGAAGTAAGTTATCGAATTCATTTACTATAATATGTTTTCCTTTTGACATATTCGAGAAAAGTTATATAGTGAAGGAGAGTTTTTATAGAGACAAAATGAAAAAGTGCAACGGTTAGTAAAAAATGCAACGGTTACTTTTTGAATCTGCTTCAGTTTACTTAATGTTCGAAAATATTAAATGGTCGAATTCATTTGCTCAAAACGTTTGAAAATATGTGTTTAAGAAGTGGTCACTTAAACGAATGACCGTTGTTTATTAGAGATGAAGGATGATCTTGTGACTTGAAAGCAAGTGCGTTTACTTTGAGTTATCTGGTTAAGTAGTAGTTATTACAGCGCCTGATAGTTTTATACATAGCGTATAGAACTTGTAAAAACGAGTATCAAACACACACAAAACCCAATTATAAATCAATACCAAACACTCAAAGAAGTTTATCAAACACATGTAGCCCAACTAGAATACAAGGCTAGATTATTTAGTTATCGTATAATAATACTACTACGAACTGAGAATTATGGATAAATGATGAAAGCATATATGGAACTACAAAAACTTGTTCTGCCTACGTTAGTTCAGTTGTATATGTTCATACACGTTACACAGTACTAGTACTACTGTTTCTCCTTCATGCAACTATAGTCATATACTCATATAGACCTTTTAGACCACCCGTTAGAGCATTCACATCCATAACGGGCTAACGCCGTTATGGTGCGAAATAACGTCGTTTTGCGCGTTATACCCTTGGACCTCTTGCGTTATAACGGCGTTAGTCCCTGGGCGTTACAGGGCTAAAGCCCTTTTTTTTTTTTTTTTTTTTTTTTTTTTTTTTCATTTATGCCCCTAAATGAGGGGTTGTTTTTGTAAATTGTTGGGAATGTTATTGATGTTATTGGGATATTATGGTTGAGAGTGTTTTTTGGGGATGTTAATGTTAAATGTTAAAGCTGATGTGGCGCTGACGTGGACGGTGTTATTGGTGTTATGGTGTTATGAATGGGAGTGCTCTTATAAGAAGACTTTGACACGCCTTCGTAGTGCCAGCTAGGCCAGAGCACGCGTGCTCCGTATTACCTCGACTCCATCTCAAAGCGTCTTGGAGGCAGAAAATGGAGGACTCGGTCTCCGAAGACCTAGTCATGGAGGAGTTATGTGGGCCAAAGGTAAGTTGTGTGGGTGGTTTAATTTGTTTATGTGTGGTATATTTAGGTGATGAATTTTGTTGTGTTATTACAATAAGTTGGTGGTAAAATTGGTTGTTGAGAAAGAAAACTCACGTGGCGCTGAGCTGACGGCGATAAAGTTTGTTGTGGTGCTCTCTTATTATATGTAGTCTTATGTAAAGCACATGTCAAAAAAATAAATAAGTAAATAAATAAATAATTTAACGTGATTTAGGCCGGTTACAATAAATACAACGGGTCTTAATATAAAGATTACATCTAGCTCGATTACAATTAAAACAAACAGGTCTAAAAGAGAGTCTTTTCATGACCGGCGATATTAATTTTTAAACTTATACCCACTTACCGAACAATACATTTTAGAACTGTGGGGTGTTTATTTAAGCTTATATGCGGCTTATGAGGTTATTGTTTTTCAGCTTATATTTAATAAACCTCAATTACACACCATTAACTATAATTTGAGTCATTCGCTATAATTTGAGTCTTAGAATCCATGTTGTTTTTAACAACCAAACACGGTCATGTAACTTCAAATCTTTAGTTTTAAAACTCTAGTATTTTAATTTTTGTATAATTTCAAATACAAGGTTTTCAATTTTCATTAACCAAACGTATCCAAAGTTTATAAAACCACAACCCTCACTACAAGAATCAGGAGAACAAGCGACGAACACAATGCCAACGCCACTGTGGCGTCGGCAACATACGCTACACGACAAAAAAACCCTTGACCAGGGGCGGAGATGCGTTGAAAATTTATGTCAATATAACGCCGACGACAGGGCGTCGGCAATATAAAAGTCAAATTTGACTTTGTATTTTCAGGCAATTTTTTTGCTGGATCTTTTGGCGCTCATATAATTACTGGGCAATTAGCGTGTGATTAATGCAATTCAATTTTGTTTTAACAATGCCGACGCCAGGGTGTCGACAGTAGTATAAATGATTATTTATTTGGTTATTTTGCCGACGACACGTCGTCGGCAACGTTGCCTATATAAAAGTCAAATCCATATAATTGTTGGGTGGATTGCGTACATAATCTTACTAATATTGATTTTATTTGAACATGTTACGTATAATTATTTAAAAGTGTTTAATTTTAAATAAACTTATATAGTTTTATTTTTTACAGTTTAAACTAACCGATTATCCTTAATTCGGCAAAACACAAATAGACACAAAAAACCCAATCGTCAATTCGCACATAACACACATAACAATGGCTGATTACATGTCGGAACGGGGAGTGGATAATGGTTTTATCGTCGATGTATCTCTTCAATGAAGTTCTTAATACGTATGGCACCGGAATTTATGTTGAATATGGTTCTTATCAGAAAAAGCCATATTACATACGTATTATTCCAACAACAATAACATCAACATCAAGGACAACAATAACAACAACGACAACAACTACATACGAAGATTTTCCATGTCACCTAACAGCTCACGAAGTATTGCATCTGATTGACATGCGTGGTCATCAGGAATCCTTGCCATTTCAAGTCTTGCCTCGAGCATCCTTACTCTTGTCTCTAGCAGCTGTTTTTGTGATTCCAGCATGTTTATCCTAAGATCTTTGGCATTACAACTTGAGCATTCTGTTGGTGCAGATCCAGAACCTTCAGATGTTGAAGCAAAAGAGATTATTCTTAAGTACTCGTCAAATTCACTCTTCCACATAAAATATCCGCACCCATTATCTTTTTTTCTGGGCTGTTACATAATAAGAAAAATATAAGAGATTACAACCCAATTATTTGTATATTTACATAAATAAGAAATGTATGATTGTTCACCTTCGACAGAGGACATGCATAATATTGTTGTCCAGATGAATATTTAGTATGTGATGTTCTTAATCTTATATTTTCTGCTCCACAAGAACACATAAAAGGATTATATGGCTCCATCTCAGGTTTTGAATTTGTGTAAAGATAAGAGGTTGTGAGGTTGAGTGGTTTTGAGGATAAGAGGTTGTGAAATTCGTGTGAAGATAAAAGGACTATATAATGTGATTGTCAGGTTGGTGGGAAGTTTTGGCGCCACCTTCTTGGTGGGAAATTTTGGCGCCATTTTTTGGTGGGAAATTTTGGTGCCATTTTTTTGGCATGACCCGTTTTATGCATGTGAAATCCGATATCGGACAGTAAGGGTTCTCGGGCAGTGTGTGATCTCGGACATAAGTAAAAGACCTAGACTCGTTCGTTTAACACGTTACGTATAAAAATAGCACCTAGACTCGTTCGTTTAACATGTTACGTATAACTATAGCACCTAGACTCGTTCGTTTAACACGTTACGTATAACCATAGCACCTAGACTCGTTCGTTTAACACGTTACGTATAACCATAGCACCTAGACTCGGTCGTTTAACACGTTACGTATAACCATAGCACCTAGACTCGGTCGTTTAACACGTTACGTATAACCATATCACCTAGACTCGGTCGTTTAACACGTTACGTATAACCATAACACCTAGACTCGTTTGTTTAACATGTTACGTATAACCATAGCACCTAGACTCGGTCGTTTAACATGTTACGTATAACCATAACACCTAGACTCAGTCGTTTAACACGTTATGTATAACCATATCACCTAGACTCATTCGTTTAACATGTTACGTATAACCATAGCACCTATACTCGTTCGTTTAACACGTTACGTATAACCATAGCACCTAGACTCGGTCGTTTAACACGTTACGTATAACCATATCACCTAGACTCATTCGTTTAACATGTTACGTGTAACCATAGCACCTATACTCGTTCGTTTAACATGTTACGTATAACCATAGCACCTAGACTCGGTCGTTTAACACGTTACGTATAAACATAGCACCTAGACTCATTTGTTTAACACGTTATGTATAACCATAGCACCTAGACTCGTTCGTTTAACACGTTACGTATAACCATAGCATCTAGACTCGTTCGTTTAACATGTTACGTATAACCATAGCACCTAGACTCGTTCGTTTAACATGTTACGTATAACCATAGCACCTAGACTCGGTCGTTTAACACGTTACGTATAACCATAACACCTAGACTCGTTCGTTTAACATGTTAAGTATAACCATAGCACCTAGACTCGGTCGTTTAACATGTTACGTATAACCATAACACCTAGACTCGGTCGTTTAACACGTTACGTATAACCATATCACCTAGACTCATTCGTTTAACATGTTACGTATAACCATAGCACCTATACTCATTCGTTTAACACGTTACTGTTGGGAATTATAGATTTGATGATTACAAAACCACGAGCAAGAATGAAGAAAGAAGAAACAATGAGGACCTAATATGTAATAGTTGAGCAAGAATAAAGAAAGAAGAAACAATGGAGGCCAAATATGTAATAGTTAGCTTTCTAGTAAGCTAGGGTTTGTAACCTCCCTCTATTATATAAAGAGGGATGGCGGCTAGGGTTTTTAACTCATCCTCTCATTTCATTTCATAGAAGACATCTCCAAATGAGAGTCTAGCAAACGCATAGAGCGTGTAGTAGTAGTAGTAGTAGTATTAGTTTCTTTATATTCAATAAAGAAAACCTTATTAGTGATATTGATTGTGTCGTTATTATTCCACTGTGCAATCATTCAATCAATATTGTTTATACCCTAGTTGAGTCCGGATCTTGGATTTACAATTGGTTTCAGAGCGGGTGGCTCTAGATCTAGGGTTTATAAGGTTTTTCTCTAATTAGGGTTTATACCCTAATTCATAGCAGCAGATAATAAAGAGGCAGCAGTCATAAAGAATTTTATGGCGAGTAACTGTTTGAAGCAGATCAGTTTTCGAAGTCAGGATCTGTTGTATCATCTATTTGTTTGATGTGACAAGTCCAGTACTCTTTTATTCGAATAAAGAAAAGGCTCCGGCGCACATGGGTTTGTATTCTCTTTGGTCTCTTTTCTTTCATTTATATTTATTGAAACTGAATATTGCTGGTCACATGAATAATTTTTCATTGATGATATTTCGGATGATGGGACATACTGATTGTGTTACACGTATGAGACAACTACTGACGATGTTGTGGGTCTCACGTTTATTGAAGATCTACTTATGTACTTCTTCTATTAATTCTCGTGGTGAATTTTTGTGATGCTGATATACTGGCTCACATGGGTACGTGGGCATATATATTTTTTTATTGGTCAAGGCTAATTGGTTTCATTATTCATGTGCGCGTGAGTAGTTTTGGAATCTGCTGTTTGTGATCTGGTCCCAACGCATTGCTCCATAAACACTGCTGATGATGTCTTTAGTGGCATATGAAGTGTTTGTTGAGGGTACCAACGCTTTGGTTCCCACTTGCATTTGTGTTCACACGATGTGCGTTTATGATTGGTTGTGATCTCCTGGGTTGACGCATGAATTAATTTGATGTGGGGTTCACTGCTATGTTTCGCTTATTATTTACAAGGATGGTCAAATTGTAATGACCAATCATATTTGTTATTCTTGTGCTAATCACGAGGGCTATGTGGACAATGGTTTGTGCTTCTAATGTTTTACTAGTCCTGGTGAGTTGAATTTTTATTCAACAATGAACCCTAGTAATTAACATTTTTTTTTCGGCTTGATTTGGTGTTCCTTCTGGCTGCATATTTTGTTTCGTTTCTGCTGACCGGTTTCTGCTGAAGGTTTCGGTTTCTGCCGAAGGTTTTGGTTTCTGCTGACCGGTTTCTGCTGAAGGTGCGTGTCTTATCATATCTCAAAGTGAATGAGGCACTTTTGAGATAACTTGTTTGTACGTTAATGATGTGACAATGACTTGATGATTCTAGTGAAGGGGTGAGATCTACAGAAAGTACTTAGTGCTCGCATTTGCTATCACTTTAAGGAGTTACATTGTAGTGCTCAGTGTTAGTGAAGGGGCGAGATCTATAGAAAATGTGCTTAATGCTCACATTTGCTAGTGCATCATCTGAGTTTGGAGTCACGTGGATAGTACAAGATATAAGACGCATGCTTTGGTATTTCTACTGACAGTCTATTTTGATGCTGCTGCTGATTTGAATTCTCTGCTGTTATGCTTTATTTATTTTGTTTAGTTGTAAAAAAAATAAAAAAATGGTTAGTATAATTTTAAGGGGAAGCTTATGGTTTATATACTTACCATCTACGTGCATCACTTGAGGGGAAGCGTCTACGAGTTGCACAAGACCCCTATTAGATGATTACAAAAAGGGGAAGAAGATTCATGATGTGCAGCTTATTATTTGTGATGACATGTTTTAGCATTGTTTCTTATACAGGTTGTTTTGTAATATCAAATAGGGGAAGATTGTTGGGAATTATAGATTTGATGATTACAAAACCACGAGCAAGAATGAAGAAAGAAGAAACAATGAGGACCTAATATGTAATAGTTGAGCAAGAATAAAGAAAGAAGAAACAATGAGGGCCAAATATGTAATAGTTAGCTTTCTAGTAAGCTAGGGTTTGTAACCTCCCTCTCTTATATAAAGAGGGATGGCGGCTAGGGTTTCTAACTCATCTTCTCATTTCATTTCATAGAAGACATCTCCAAATGAGAGTCTAGCAAACGCATAGAGCGTGTAGTAGTAGTAGTAGTATTAGTTTCTTTATATTCAATAAAGAAAACCTTATTAGTGATATTGATTGTGTCGTTATTATTCCACTGTGCAATCATTTAATCAATATTGCTTATACCCTAGTTGAGTCCGGATCTTGGATTACACAGTTACGTATAACCATAGCACCTAGACTCGGTCGTTTAACACGTTACGTATAACCATAACACCTAGACTCGTTCGTTTAACATGTTACGTATAACCATAGCAACTAGACTCGGTCGTTTAACATGTTACGTATAACCATAACGCCTAGACTCGGTCGTTTAACACGTTACGTATAACCATATCACCTAGACTCATTCGCTTAACATGTTACGTATAACCATAACACCTATACTCGTTTGTTTAACACATTACGTACAACCATAACACCTAGACTCGGTCGTTTAACACGTTACGTATAACCATAACACCTAGACTCGGTCGTTTAACACGTTACGTATAACCATATCACCTAAACTCGGTCGTTTAACACGTTACGTATAACCATAGCACCTAGACTCGTTCGTTTAACACGTTACGTATAACCATATCACCTAGAGTCATTCGTTTAACATGTTACGTATAACCATAACACCTATACTCGTTCGTTTAACACGTTACGTATAACCATAACACCTAGACTCGATCATTTAACACGTTACGTATAACCATAACACCTAGACTCGGTCTTTTAACACGTTACGTATAACCATATCACCTAGACTCATTCGTTTAACATGTTACGTATAACCATAGCACCTAGACTCGTTCGTTTAACATGTTGTTTAACAAGTTACGTATAACCATAGCACCTAGACTCGTTCGTTTAACATGTTACGTATAACCATATCACCTAGACTCGTTCGTTTAACACGTTACGTACAACCATATCACCTAGACTTGGTCGTTTAACATGTTACGCATAACCATAGCACCTAGACTCGGTCGTTTAACACGTTACGTATAACCATAGCACCTAGACTCGTTCGTTTAACACGTTACGTATAACCATAGCACCTAGACTCGGTCGTTTAACATGTTACGTATAACCATAACACCTAGACTCGTTCGTTTAACATGTTACGTATAACCATAACACCTAGACTCGTTCGTTTAACATGTTACGTATAACCATATCACTTATACTCTGTCGTTTAACATGTTACGTATGACCGTATCACCTATACTCGTTCGTTTAACACGTTACGTATAACCATATCACCTCGACTTTTTATAAATATTATCTTCAAAGATACATTCAATAATTATATAAAATATATTTTTTTTATGATTGTATTAAATAACTTTTTTTAATTATTTAAAAGTGTTTAATTTTAAATTTTAATTATATATATTACATAATTTTTTTTAATTATTTAAAAGTGTTTAATTTTAAATAAACTTATATTTTAATTTTTTTTATAGTTTATATAATTTTATTATTATTTTTAAATTAAATTAAAGTATTTGTATCTAATAATAATAAACCACCACCGTCTCCTCAGTTTGCAGATTGATAAACTCATCTCTTCCACTTCAATTCGCTGCGCCCTAGCTACTCTTCATCTCTTCCACAACAAACCACCACCACTACACCACATAACCACCGCCGTCTCCTCGACTACACCACTGCACCACCGTCTCCTCCACCACAACAAACCACCACTCGCACCATTGTGCACGTCCCTTCTCCCCTCTCCTAATTAATTCTTATATCCTCAACCCCTCTCATATTAATTCTTTTCTTCCTCAACCCCCCACCACTTCTTTTCTCATATAAGGTAAGTGAATTTTTTTTTTTAGTTTGTTTAATTTTTAAATGTTTTAATTGGTTTAATTTTTGTTTAATTTGTATTCTGTTTTTTTTAATTAAATGTATTATTATTATTTTTTTTTTTTGGGTACAACCTTGAGAGAGTCGAGAGCCGAGAGCCGAAAGCCGAGAGCTGAGAGCCGAGACAAAGGGTAATGTATTCTCTTTTTGTTTTTGTTTTTTTAACTTTTGGTATCTCGACGACATGTCGTCGTCGTCAACTGTAGCAGATAGGGAACATTTTAAAAGATCTTTTTGACTTGAATTGTAGTTTTTGATTTGGTGTTGGACTACTGGTTAGTTAAGATTTAGAATAGCTTAACAATCTGGGATCTTGGTGTCTACGTCGTACAACATGCCAACATAAATAATAGGCGTCCCGTAGAGTCTAATCGAACTAGCTGGTATCCATGTCGATTCAATCACGAAGTTGTATGTTATGAAGGGGACTAAAAATTTTAAATGAAACATATTGTTTATTACTATCCTAGCCAATTAAATAAGTAAAAAACTGGTTACAAGTATACAATTAATTGTCATGCTACTGTGTTTATGAGTATGCAACTAAAAACATGTCACCATAGTGTTTATGAATGTGTATGTATATGAATGTGTGCATGCTTTTACTAATCTGTTTATGAAAAATGTATATGTTATTCAACTTGTACTTTTACAGATGGTAGCAGCTGTGGCCCGTGGTCACGGTGGTGACAGTGCCGGTGACCCACCACCCCCTCCACGTGATCTTGGCAGCGGTCATCGTGGTAAGAATTTCATGATTATTTTAAAAGAAACTTAAGCTTGATCATTTGAATTTGGTTACTTGTTATTTTATGACGTTTTCACTCGCTTCAATTTGCAGGATCTTCACAGCCTCGTAGGGGCAGGGGCACGGGCAGGGGTGGCGCCACCGGTGGCGTCCGGAAGGAGGTGCGTTCCATCAACAAAAACGTCAAGCTCAAGAAAGTGGAGGAGGCGCTAGCTTAGTGAGTTCTTCTAGGTTGTAGAGACTCATCCTCCCGATCGGTGGTCCGAGCTTATGAGGCAGATTTCTTCGACATCTGACGTGGGGTCGGGGAGTGGCGCTGGCGGTAGTGGCGGAGGTGGTAGTGTTGATCTTGACGAGGAGGGCTCGGATCATGATGATGACGAGTAGATCGACGGAGGTATATTTACGGGTTATTTTGTGTAGATGTATAAACCCGTTTAGACTATGCTTTTGATCATCTCATCCTTATGTTGGCCATTGTACATTTTGAACATTTTGGTGACTTGAACATTGGTGATTTAGCAACTTTTGTGTATGTTTAAGCTAGATCTGTAGTTAATATCACCCGTTTTGTATAATTTGTAACTTTTTAGAAATTATATATGTGATTTAGTCGTTATGAGTTGTTTTGGGATATCGGCATATTGGTTTAGAGGTTTTGGTTGAAAACAACAGGTGCAGGTTATGTAGAATTTTTCCGGAAAAATTCTGGGAAATTGCTGCAATATTGTGGCATATGTGACATATATTGCCGACGCCCAGTCGTCGACAATATATAAACATTTTCATACATTTACATACTATCCCTACGCCATGGCGTAGGGAAAATAAGTGGCTTAATGCATGTTTAATACGATCCCGGTGCCATGCGTAGGGAAAGTATTGCAAAATGTTATTTTTTTCACTTTACCAACGACAGGTCGTCGGGATAAATTAATTACATTTTAATTTTGCTAACTAATTACATAATTAGTAATATGTTGCCGACGACGGGTCGTCGGCACCATATGTTTTCTACAACAAAAACTTTGACCAGAAAACAATGTGGGTCCCACGTTGGTCGGGAAGGTTAATTTTCTGGCGTCGGGAAGGACTTTCCCTTGGCTATGCCTTGTCGTCGGGAACGAACGACGCCTACGCCCCCGTCATCGGAAAGGTGTTGAAAAAGTCATAGGCGTAAGTGTCGATTGTACTAGTGCCTCTTGTACACATAAAAATATATACCTCTCTTTTTTTCTTTTTCTTTTTTATATACTCATTTTACATGTATCTTGTTATGATTTAATTAATAGCTTTTTAAGTTGAAATAAGTGTAAATTTGAAGATCATATAATTCGTCAAGCTTTAATCCGCATTTACACAACCCCACCACTCATAACACTCCATGTCCATTACACGGATCAAAATCAAATGACCCTCCTTCACCCACGCCTTTTTAATCCAAGGATCCCAACATCCCTTAAAAAAACACAAACTCCTATCGACCACTATATAAATTCACCACCTATTACCCAGAAAAGATTCCCCTAGTTTGTAATTTTTTCTATCTACAAGCTTTATCTTTACTACTATAGAGAAGGAACAACATTTTTTGAAAGCTTAAAAGGTGAATAAGTGGTTTGACAGAAATACCTTTTAATGCTTAGTGGTTTTAAATTTGAACGTTCTTGTTAATCATTCAATCACATTAAATTAAGAGTAAACTACACCATTCGTCCTTGTGGTATACGTTGACTATCAAGTTTCGTCCTTTGACCAAAAAAATTGCACCGTTAGTCCTTAACTGCGAAACGTTACTCAGCGTTGGTCCCTCCCTTTAACGGTACCCACTAACGCCCATTAAGTTTCATCACATGATACCCATGTGAGGGCATTTTAGTCTTTTACCACTTTCTTCTTCCTCCATCAATCCATCTTCATCCCCTCCCTTCTTAACAAGCACACTAGCACCACCACCATCATCATCTCATCACCAGTCACCACCACGACCATCTTCATTTTCTCACCCCACCACTGTCACCAAACGCAACATCTCAAATCTTCGGTTGTACATTCTCACATTTTTCATCCTATTTATAATTTGGTCCCAACTTTAAAATTATAAATGTCACTTTCTAAAACAAACATATAGTAACCATATAAACAATTTTATATTGACAAAATCCCATATAATGTCCTTTACCAGGTGCTTTTGGATACCAAAATGGAAACACAACTTTTTTTTTTTTTACCTTACACTATCCTTTATTCTCACACCAATTCTTTACTACTTCCTACTTTACGATCCCAAACTCCGGGAACCAACCACCGGTTCACCGCCATCATACGCGGTCATTGGTTGCCTCATATCTTTCTACCAAAACCGACATCGTTTACTATCATGGTACACAGATCTGCTCTCATCATCACCAACTCAAACTATCTTCCTCCAAAATATCTGCTCTCATTATCACCAACTCAAACTATCTTCCTCCAAAATAAATTAAACCCAAATCATGAAATCAGCGGCAAGTGGTGACCCCAGATCTGTGACCGACGATCACTGGTTGTTGGGAGGGTTGGCTGGTGAGTGGTAAAGGTGGCCGGAGGTTGGGGTGGCGATGGTGGTGGTTTTCTTTTGATGAACACTAAAATCCCTCTCTCTCTAACATCACAGCTCGACACCATAGAAACCACCATCACCGCCTGATAACACCATGCCATCAACAACATCATCACCTGCGACACCACCACTCGGCCACATAGCAGCCACGCATCAAGGAGGAGATCAAGGGATTGATTAGGGTTTCGTTTGATTTGTAATATCACCACCTCATCCGCTTCTCCATCACCACATACCTCCTCACCTTTCTCCTCTTTTCGTTTTCCTGGTAAGTCAACAAACACAGAACCATTTCTTTTGTATCAAAATCGGATGTAACCGATTGTATTATTTCGTGGATTAAAAATCAGAATAAGGAAGATTTTCGTGTGGTTAAAAAACCGATTAAGAGTGGTGTTTGGTTGCTTTTGATATCGGGTCAGTGGGTTGAAAAGAAGAGAGACAGATGAGAGAGGAAGTTGAAAAATAAAGAAGATGAAGTTGAAAACAAGGGGTACAAGGACCAAAATACCCTCACATGGGTATCACGTGTTGTCACTTAACGCCCCGTTACTCAGTCCAGTTAGGGTGAGGGACCAACGCTGAGTAACGTTTCGCAGTTAAGGACTAACGGTGCAATTTTTTGGTCAAAGGACGAAACTTGATGGTCAACGTATACCACAAGGACGAATGGTGTAATTTACTCTTAAATTAACTTACATATATAAGTACACAACCATTTTCACCATTTGTAGAAGAAGATTGACTTTTATTGTTAATCATTCAATCACATTAATGTTGATGACATTGTTAAACAAGCTTTTAGCTATGAAGTGGTTAATGTAAGAGTGTAGTATTTTGTTCATTGCGCAATTATTTTATACCGCTTACTAAACTTTTTATATTTACTCCACTAGTTATAATACCCGTGCACGCACGGGGTTTTAATATGAATTGATTTTAGTTTTGTATTTTTTTTATAGTTGGTGTGCATAATTGTATAGAAAAAAACAAATAACAGTTACAAGAGAATTCGGTGATTTAGAAAGTAATTACTTCTTCCGTCTCAAAATTATTGTTCATATTTCTTTTTTTTATGTTTTAAAATAATTGTCCACTTTTTATTTTTAAGTAATAAAAATGGAATTTTTTAGAGGAATATTCAATTTATGTGGTTAAAAATTGTATTAGCCCCACTTTATTAAACTTTGTGTTTTGTCTTGTGACAACAAATTTGAGACAAATTGAGTAATAATTAACAAATAATTTTGCCAAAAGATTCAAAACATCACAGTTTATTGAATTTTTTTATATACGCTTATTTCCTCGACATGTTCAGTTTTCAAACATGGAGTCCCCTCATCCCAACTTCAACATAAATAATACGTACAATATAAGGCATCTTTAAAAATAAATAAATAAAAAATAAAAAGAAAAGAAAAAAAACACTATGGAAATATAGTCACGAGTGGTCTTAAATCAAGTGATAAATTACATGTAATCGTTGCATGGTTCGAATTTGAAAATTATCAACGTTTAACTTGTGCATATTATTTTTAATACTCCATACCATTTAAATCTCCCCATAATCTTCATAGGCTGCTGGAAGTTGCAAAAGAAACAAAATATTTCAATGTGCCATATAAATTATATATCCTAACCTCATATTTGTCATTAGTAAATTGATGGATATGGCTGCATATTTTAAATTCTTTTGTAGCTCTTGATTATACACAAATCTTCATCACAAACAGTAGAGAAAATATTTAACAATGTATCTGAAAGAAAATTCCATTTATTTATCTATTTATTTTTAACAGCTGATTTTATTAACACCACTCTAGCTACAAGCTTGCACCACAATTACAACATAATACGCAAAGGACTATGTAACCAATCTACCCAACTAAAATTCGATTTACTTTTAGCATTACACCATGTATACGACAAAAGACACAATCTCATCGAACATAACAGCCTTTATAGGAGACTTCCTACCGAAAATAACCTCGTTGCGAACTCTCCAAAAGTACCATCATAACACGTAGAAAATACATTCCAATACTTCTTTATGCTTACACTGAATTTTGAGACCCAAAAACCATGACATCCAATCCTCATAAGACCCACAATCCATCAAACCAATGTCCCACCGTAAGAAAATTCCAAAGTTGATGGAATTTAGGAATTCTTTTGACATAGTATAACTTCATGTTCTAGCCTAAATCTGCTTCGACCCATTACATAACCCACCCAATTTTCAACCTTTGGTACAACGCAACAAATTAATGTAACAAATCATATCGAAGTGTATTCGGGTAGGCTTTATAACAGGTCAAAACGGACGAGCTGAACATACTCTATCATAAACTTCAGACTAATTTAAAGTATTAAAAGAAATTTTTGTTCTTCTGTGAGAAGTTTTTAAACCCCTTATAATTTATTTTTTTCTTTTTGTTACCTGCTTTTGTGACTTGACATTGCGTGTTTTGGATAGCCCGAGAGTCGGTGCAGGTGAACCCCCTATAAACACTTCCGGAAGTATTAGTTATATTTTATTTCAAACCCCTCTAACATGAACGTACGTCAACGATTTAGGGATGGCAAGATACATACATGTTGGGTTTGGATTCATTATACAGACATTCATTGCTCTTTCTTTTAATGTCCGGTAGAGAATGAGGCAGCACACTATTTTTTAGGACGCAATCCTAAAGCTACAAATTTAGCCATGTACAAACAAACGTTTAGAAAGACACATAGCAACTTATCATGCTTAAATCGTTAGTGGTGTATATAAGTAGAGTGAAAATCGTTGCTAACACTTGACTGCAACAAAGTGTAGAAATAGCTTGAAAACAATGACCCATATCAGTCTTTTTCTTCGTTAAAAGTTAACTTTTGCATGATGTAATGGATTATATTGGTCTCTGCTTAATGTAGTCCTTGGTCTAAAATAGGTTATATTTTGAACGTTACACGAATCACTTACCACAATATCGCATATCGTTAATTATTTGCTGCTAAGAATATTCGTTGTTATGCACGGGTACTCACCTATTATATTCATCTAAATATTAATCCATACATCTCAACCATCATAATATCACAACTATACTTATTTGTCGATATAAATTTTCATCCAATAGAGTTTAAGACAAATACAACTTGTAAATAATTTCGCTTCACAAAAGCTACTGAATTTTTTCTTCCCAACAAAATGTTGTATGTTTAATTGAAGTTCAAACCAAAACTTACCATCTTTGAGTCATCCCCACTTGAACTCACAAAAGAAACACAACTCCACTCAAACAAACACTCGATCCCCATCAACCATTTCAAACCAATCACAACCGTCCATTATTTATCTCAACCAATCACATGACACCACACGGATCACACAACTTGCATCCCCAACCCCACATCTCCTCCTTTTTAAACCCCCCAATTCCACACAACTTTTCTTCACTTCTTTGTTCTTGTTACTTGACTACCAAAAACAAGACACGAACCAAATAAAAAAACCCATGAAGTCCTTGTTTTATTTTGGAAAATCCAACCATAAACACAAATCTCGGGTAATAAAATTTCTTTATTGTTACTTGATGTTTAATATAGCAAAAGATTTTGTGAAACAAGTTTTTTCTTTGTTCTTGAACCGAACCTCACACAAAAATAACATATCAAGTTCTTGTTTTACTTACTTGCTCATAAGTATTAATTGTTGTTCTTAATTTTTTTATTTCAGACTCGATAGTTACTGATGGAATAAGTGTTCTCGGAATGATAACCACTCACCAAATACATAATATGTGTCGAGCATTAATGAAAGGCCACCCGGATCTTTTATATCTTTGCCGGTTTTATGTGGTTCTTGGTAGAAAATGAATTACTCCAAGGTGCCGATATAAAAAAGTGTTACTATGGTGGTCGTATGCAATCTTAGATAGTTTTCTCCCCTAAATGATTGTACTCGATTTGTAAGCTCAATTTTGAGGAGACACATCAGGTGAAGAGAGTCGAGAAGATGAGCACCAAGCAAATATGTCATTAAATTAATACTTGGTATATTATCCCATATTAGATAGTTTTCTCCCCTAAATGATTGTACCCGATTTGTAAGCTCAATCGAATTTTCACCAGATTTTAGTTGCTTGCTCATAGATATTAATTGTTGTTCTTGATTTTGTTAATTTTAGAAGCCAATATATGATAATTATTGTTGAAATATGTATACCAGTATACCACTTCATTTCTATGTCTGCGTACTGTTTTCAACCCACCCCTTAAGTAAGAAATTTATTTATTTTTCTTTTTTTTTATTAACTTTGTCTTTTGTGAAGATAAGAAAATGTGAAATTTTGTATATCGTCGTAGCTTTTGTATGAAAAAGAAAACTGCTTACTTTTGGACTTAGATTTAAACATCAAAATTTTAATCTAGTTGGTGAAATGGGAAATACAATAATAAGTTGATTATGTCTTTCCTGCTTATTTTTGGACTTTGATTTTGAACTTCAAAGTTTTAACCTAATTGGTGAAATGGTAAATACATGTTTAACCTCCAACTCGTCCAAATGCTCTCAATATAGAGCCATGACACGAGTATGAAACACAAATAAAAAATCTCCAGTAAGGTTTTTGTCTTGATGTTGTATTACCAGAAATGTTTACATTCTTAAGCCGTTTAATTAGGCGGCAAAAGTAATGATTAATAAAGACATGCATTACTCACGACAACTAAGGGTGCGTTTGGTATGCTTGATGGAATCACTATAAGTATAGGTTTGAGAATAAAGTGGAATGAAAATGAGTATGTAGATATCACTTTTCATGGGTATCCACATACCCATCAAATCATACTCCTATGAGGAAACCCACATATCATGGGTATCCTAATTCCATTGTGGCGGGGCCCATAACCAACCAAACAACATTAATCACTTTCAAAGTCATAGATTCATTCCCATAGTGGGATACCAAACGCACCCTAAGTATTCTTTACTTCATTGTTTTGTAAAACCGGAGAAAGGAGCTACTATATAACAAGGTAACGATATTAAGATTTTTTTTAAGAGAGGATACTCACACCACATTTTTTTATTTATGCATTACAGTATTGTACAGTACAAATTGTAATATTTAAATTATAATGCATGAATCAAAAAATGTGAAGTAACGCATGAATGGAAAGCTGAGAAAGGGAAAAGAGGTTGATTCTCATGTTTGTTTGACATAAGAATGGAAACAGGGAATTAAATTACCATTCTCATTCCCCCATTTTGTTTCTTTAAAAAAAGAAGAGAAAGGTGGAGAATGAGAATTTTAGTAGGCTCTTTCTCTCTATCCATTCTCTAGTGAATGAAAAAATCACAGACAAAAATTCACGTTTGTAACACCCCCAATTTCGTGATACGCAGCGGAATTCAAACTGGGTGTTACTTCATGGCACAACAGTCATAACAATAGAAAACGTACTCTAATGGAGTCGTTTCAAAAGATTTATCATTCGATTTGTATAAATATCAGAGTTTACAAAAATGAGGTCCCAGATGGTTCCAAGTTTACAATATACATTAAATTGGTTTTCGAATGATAATAAAATTTATAGCCTTCATGATCTAGTCCTCGCTCTTCCGTGCCAGCTTCCGACATTATGGACCTGAAATACATGCTTAAAACTGTCAACACAAAGGTTGAGTGAATTCATAGAGTTTGTTTGATGGTTGAACACATTATGTTTGTAGTGTGAGTTATAAATTCACACCAATGGTTTGAAAACCAAAAGAGATATTATTAGACTAAGCATCATGCAATCAAGGCGTTAACGTGTTCCAAAATTAATTGGAGAAAATGTCGGTGCGTGCCCTGGTAGGTAAAATTGCCATTTTTACCTAATGTTACTCAAATATAGTGCGTTTGTTTGCCTTTAATGGGGCCAACACAAACGGGATTCGTCAATCCCAATAGATCTATTCACAATATTCGCGCCCACTCTCACATAGTGATTAATGATTCATGATTTAGGGACTTATGTTTGGCAAATGCGGTAACTTAGTGCTAATAAAACAATCAGATAAGCATACAGTTTGAAAGCAATGTGTTCGGTTTGAAATAAAGCATGTATCTCCCCCAAGGGTTTGTAAAACAATTAAGTAATAAAAAGTGGGGCTATGAACTCACGATAATTAGTAAAAGTTTAGAGTACTTGTGAAAGTAAAAGCAAGTATTTGAGCATGTATCTCCCCCAAAGAGTTTGTAAAACAATTAAACGAGTAAAAGTGGGGCTACGAACTCACGAT
This sequence comes from Chrysanthemum seticuspe, assembly GCA_019973895.1. Lineage (NCBI taxonomy): Eukaryota > Viridiplantae > Streptophyta > Magnoliopsida > Asterales > Asteraceae > Chrysanthemum > Chrysanthemum seticuspe. The sequence goes on along the minus strand of BPTQ01000004.1, from coordinate 287,298,957 downwards.
AATTAGTAAAAGTTTAGAGTACTTGTGAAAGTAAAAGCAAGTATTTGAGCATGTATCTCCCCCAAAGAGTTTGTAAAACAAGTATTAAAAGAGTAGGGGCTATGACTCACCTCAAAGTAAATGATATCAAATGTATAATGAGAATGATGGATATGCCGTGAGAACTTCTACGAGCAACCTAAAATGGAATGTTGCGACTTAGGTTTGGAATAATGTTTAGGAAAACATAAACCATCCTATATACGTCTCTATGTTGATCATGATGTAGTACATGGTTTTTGTGTATGTAGTTTATAGAAATGGTCGAGTTGTGAAAACGAGTTTAGTTTATAGATATCGTACTACCGTTCGGGCCATCATAATTCAGAGGTCATGCAGTAAACGTTCGAGGAGCTAGGACACTTTAAATCGTAAATCCAGCAACTCGTCGATACGTTTTACTCAAATGAAACCCCTCACATGAAGCTCCCTACTTTTGTAGAACTTAGTAGATACAACATATGTTTTGAGTGAAGATTGTTATAACATAAAGTTTATCATGTTTTTAATAAGTATCTAGTTTTTACAAGTTCTCGTCGTTTTCATAAATATGATCACCTTAGTTAACGGTCTTGGGTAAACAAGCCTTAAGGCTTTAGCCATGGCCTTGCCGTGACTTTGGTCTTGACTACCATGGTCTTGAGACTCAACTTTGGTCTTAGCCGTAGCCGTGGTCTTGGTTTATGGCCATTAGGCCTCTTGGTTTGCTTTTAGTTGTGACAAAAGTGTAGTTATGAGACTATATTTACGGCAGTTTCTGTTTTTGAAAGATTTATGGCCTGTTTAAGCCTTTTCAAGGTCCGAGCTTCTTTGTTATTGAAGGAAAACGTCGTTCCGGACAACTTTCGTGTTTTAACTTTTTTATGATTCGGACCAGAAGTATGACTTTCAAAATGGGAGAACCCTTAACAGTTTCAAAATAGCAGTTTTGGCGTTTTGGTTTCGCTAACTTCTTTTGCCTATAACTTTTGACTCGTTTGTCCGTTTCGGGTGGTTCAAGTTGCTATGTTTACCTTTTTATCTTGTCTACCATATTATGTAAGTTATAAAGTCCTTATGTTATTGTTTTTAATGGTCTCATACGTGTATAATATGACTAGTTTACTAGTTTGTTACTTTTATGACAATATATGAATTAAAACAAGTGATTGAGTATATGTACATCATGAATCAACATAGTAACTATATATATGGCATGAAATAGTTAAAATTATGAATAATAAAGATGAGATAATGGTGGTGATAAGTTGCTTACAACTTTTGGCTTTCAAAATAGAAAGGAGTAACTTAGTAAGGATAGGACTTTGATTGATCGCTTAAGACTTTGGATTGAGCTAGCTTTCCACACCTTGGCACCCTTGAAAACATGAAGAGTTGGTGATGAAGTAATAAGTGACTTGAATGGATTTAAACTCAAGAAGATCACTTAAACTTGCTAGAGATTTGATGTAGTAGCTTGATCTTTGGAACTTTTATGCATAAACTTGGAGTTTATGGATCAAATGATGGAAGATATGGATATTTTAGAGTATGAACGACCCAATTCAGTTTGTGGAGGTCTTTGGGATGTATATCACTTGCTATTTATAGGAGGGTAAGTTTGGTTAACCATATATTGGGTTAAATATTAACCATGGTTAGGTTTAGGACACTTGTAATGATCTTAATGAACCAAGGTTAGGATGATGCCACCAATATGATGACTCCCCCCCTAAGTTCTGTCATGGAAGAGATAAGATGACTTATGTGGTTAGTTTTGATCTTATCTTGGTTACGGAGTGAGTTTTGGTTCCGTTAATCGCTAACCGAAGCCATAAAACGTAAAACCGGGTATCGTAAAAATACGAAATTTGTAGGAATGATGAAACTCATCATTATACTCCATATAAAAATATAAAATGGGTGATAAGTCTCATTGGGTGCAAAAACGCTGCTTAAAACTGGAAATACGGGTCAAAAACGCGTAATTCGCAGTTTATCAGAAAAGAACGAAATTTCAGGGAAATGACCGTGAATTTATTTAGAGTAGACTAAAATTAGTCTAAAAGTGATATGAGATGTCAAAATGTGGTTTTCGTCATACGCGGGATAACTTTACAGTTATTCGTGAAGTTTAAAAGTTACGCGATTTAAGCAGAAATGTAGAACGTACAAGGTTAATTCCTTTATGGTCAAAGGAGGAGGGAAATATGTTTGACTTTTCCAAAAATGTAAAAGTGTCAAAAACATATTATAAACACAGTGCAGGAATCGTTAAGTCTGGATGTAAGTAGAATTGTTTAAAACATAAGTTTAGTTTTGTTCAGCGCTGGGATTATTTGGTAATATTAAAAATAATAATTCTTAAAAATTCTCAAATTAATCATGAATGATCTAAAAATTTATCTGATGCGAGGAAAATTATCAGGGTTGATTTGCTTTATGCGCGTGATGTTTAAACGGTGGACCGTCTAAAACGAAACTTTAAAACGATGTTTACTTAATAAATTTTGCGAAAATGATCTAACGATGGTCGAACTCTCAGGTCATTACTAAAATAATTTATCTTACGAGAATGTGAAATAAAAATTTGACCTGATGAATAGTGAAAATGAATAGTAAATGTGAATAGTAAAAGTGAATAGTAATTTCTCAAAAATGAAAAATAGCCGGAAGATGCGGGTTGTTACAACGTTTTATTTTATTCACGTTTTTTTTTTTTTTTTTTTTTTTTTTTTAATTCTCGTTTTTTTAATTCATGTTTTTTTTAATTCGCGTTTTTTTCTTCGCTTCATTTGTTTTCGTCCGTTTTCATACGTCTTCGCCCGTTTTCATACGTTCTTTTATGTACCAAACAAAGGAATTGATTCTTTAATCGATTCTGACACTCTATTCTCTATTTTTGTCAAACACTAGAATTCATTCTCTTATATCAGACTCATTCTATTTCTATGCCATTCCATTCTCTAATGCATTTCCATTCTTTGTGATTCAGTCGTACCAAACGTCCCCTAAGTATCAATTCCTCTTTTTTAAAAGTAATTCTTTAACCAAAGTTTCTTTTACATGAGAACATGGATTGTCGTGGCTAGCCACTTCTTTTCATTTGGGTCCTACTTGTGCCACATCACTTCCACATCACTCCAACATACTCATTTAAAAATACATTTCAATCACAACTAACTCAACATTTTTCATTTGGGCCCCACCCACCCTCATTTTATTTCTTTTTCGTAATTTTTCTAACACAATAAAATTCATTTCATTAAAATAAAATTACAGTACGGGAAAACAACTACAATACGGGAAAACAACTACAATAAGGAAAAACATACGAATAATAAAAAATATACGATAAATAATAAAAACATACGAAAAATAAAAACCATACGAAACTTAAAAAATACAACATTTTTCGCCTTTTACTTGTTGTATTTTGCTATTAATTCATGTTGTTTCTATTTGAGGATCGATTTTTTTGGCTCCGGCAACCCCTCAATATCATGCATGAGAAACTCCAATTCTCGACACTCTTGGAGTGACTTTTCTTTCGCTATCCTCGCCTCGTACACTTCTTTGGCTCCGTCTACTTTACGTTTATACTCTTGAGCTAAAGCTACCGCTATAGCATCCGATTGACTCCCCGTGGTGCTCGTTGACGACTCCACTGATTTTGATTTTTTGCCGGTCGAGGCTTGCCTGCGGGACGAGCTCTTAGATCAGGGCCGAATAATTCGGCGATATTATCTTCAGTGATCCCGTCCGGCGCGTCCCATTTGGGATATTGTCTCAAAACCTTCCATGTCGGGACCATAGTAAACGGTTTCCCTGTTTGAGCCTTGAAAGCAAGTCTTGCATTCTCAATGTGATCAACATCATTTTCCCCGGATCTACGCTGCAAATGCTTGTAAAAACCATTGAACTTTTGGCAATCACCGTTTATCCAAGTCCATTTACCCGTGCACATATTTTTGGTACGAGTAGGCCCTGAATTACGAGCGTTGAAGTCCGCCCAAATCTGAGTCCAAAACGCATCGTTTAGTCGGTCATTACCGATAGCGGCGTTTTAGGAAACCTCGACCCAACACTCGGCTAAAAAAATTTCTTCCTCGCTTGTCCAACGAATTGTGGTTCGAGACTCTTCTTCCTCCTCCTCCTCTTTGTCCGCGTCCAAATTCACCACGGTCTTGTTTTATTTCTTTGGCGCTTTGGCCGGTTTTTTTCCTTGACGACGTTCTTCACGTGTTTCGGTTGGTGGTTGTTGAGGTACTTTGAATTGTGATTCAAAGTAATATTGTTGTGAAGGGTAGAATTGCGGTGGTGATGGTTGTGATGGATAGTATTGGGATTGTGGTGGATAGAATTGCGATTGTGATGGTTGTGATGGATAGAATTGTGGTTGTGATGGTTGTGATGGATAGAATTGCGGTGGTGATTGTCTTGGATATTGAAAAGCTTGAAATCCGACTTGCGAAGAAGTGTTTAAGCTTTGAGACGATGGGGTGAACGGGTTTGACGAAGACGAGTTGAGAAGATTCATAAACGACATCTCTTTTGGATCTTGAGACATTTTTATTTGTGGATTGAGATGGTGAAGATAATATATTTTTGAAAGAGAAGTGTGAATTTTTGTATAAAATATAGGTATTATCTATAGAGTGGGTGGGGTAATATTTGAATTTGAAAAAAAAAAAAAAAAAAAAAAAAAAAAAAAAGGTAACCGTTTAATTCAAACGGTAATATTTGAATTAAGACGTTAACATTTCAAAAAGTTTTTTGTCTTCTTCCGTGTCGTTGGGGTGGCGAAGGTGGAAACGGCGAGGGAGGGTGGTGTCGTGGCAGTGGCCGGCGAGTGGTGGCGAGCTAGCCACGTTGGAGTGGCGAGGTTGGCTCGTTACGACACTCCATGCTCTGAGTATTGTATATCCGTATGCACTAAGATAAATGATTTGGAGGACTAAAGATGTGCCTAATTTCATGAACTAAAGTTATGCTTCAATGTTTTATTAGTTTGTGAAATAGTAGTTTGTTAATTGCAACAACCAATAAGATGATGTCATGCAAGTTTAAGCATGAAATTAGACACAATGTTTAGGTCTTTATATCATTTCTCATGAAGTAATTACCCAAAATACATGTCCCAACATAAAAAAAGATACTATTGAAACAAATATTGTAAATTTCAAAACTGTATATGCTGTGATTTATCAATATTTGTTAAATGGGCTATCCGTATGAAATCACAGCATATATAGTTTTGAAATTTACAATATTTGTTTCAACGGTATGAAATCTCAACTTTAAGTTTGTTACAATGATCAGTATGCCGTGATTTCCCAACATAAAAAAAGACACAATGTTTAGGTCTTTTTGTAATTTCACATGAAGTAACGAAATGATATCACAAGTAATTGCAACTCTTGGAAAGTTTGGACCGAAGATCTATCAACCTTTTTTTCTATATATTATTTACCAATTTTTTTTTTTTTTTTTTTTTTTTTTTTTTTTTTTTTTTTTTTTTTGGTAAATAGAATGGATTAGCTATACTGTAGTTTGTTACCCACCAGGTATCATTGTAACAAACTTAAAGCTGAGCACAGTAGTGACCAGTATTGACTATCCGGTGACTTACAGGCGATTTTTTGCCTACCTTTATTTTTTATTTTTTATTTTCAACTTATTTTAACTAACAAATATTAATTTCATTGCATTTTTTTCTTTTCTTTCTTTTATAAAGGCTTTAGAAATAATATCTAAAAAAAATTACAAAACTAAAATTAAAAAAAAAAAAAAAAAAAAAAAAAAAAAAAAAGAATTAAACGTAGCACACACTACATTTACTACAAAAGGCTTTACACACATTTAAAATTAAAATTAAAAATTCGAAAAAAAAAATAAAAAAAAAAAAAAAAACAAACAAAAAACAAAAAAAAAAAAACTGGACTTCATCTGCAGCCTTTTAAGTTTTAACACACGGAAAACACACACTACACACACATTAAAAGACATATCCAAACATCTTCAACCTTCCCGCCAATTTCTTGATGGTTTTTGATCATTTTATAGGATATAGCTTTTTTTCTTTCCTTTTTTTTAGAACGAAACGGTAACAAATATTTGATGGAAAGTGGGAAAGTGCTTTGTTCAATAGATCAGCGAGTCAAACAAAAAAAAAACAAAAAAGATTACGACCGGTTATCGATCGAAAGCCCACAATAAGGGCGATCGATCGCCCAATCGATCGATCATCGGTCGTTTGGTCCTTCTGCTCGCAACTTAAGGTTGTGCACAGCAGTGACCAGCAACGACCATCATTTTACCGGCCACATCAGTTTTCTTTCTCCGACGACCAACATGCGATTTTTTGCTCCAGTAAAGGCGACCATCAATTTTTTTTTCTAAACATTTTTAAGAACAAACTTAAATTTCATTAATATTTAAAACATTACATAATAATTTAAGTAAAATTAAAACATTACAATAATAAAATGACTAAACATTACACCAAATGTCTTCCACCAAATCAGATTTTAGGCTTAGATTAGTTGTTTTGTTGACTATCTCCCGAGTCATTTTCAACTGTTCTTCATGCCTTCTTAAGGGATCATAATCAGAGTGTTGCTCCCCTCGAAAAATGTGGGAGATATCGCTTCTCCATTGTCATGAATTATCATATTATGTAGTACAATGCATGTGTACATTATATTTGATAGTCGATTTATGTCCAACCCTCTAGCCAAATGTTTAATCATTAGCCACTTCCTCTTTAGTACACCAAAAGCTCGTTCCACATATTTCCTTGCTGCTTCGTGTTTCATCTTATACAATATTCGTTTGTGATCATTCGTCCCTAGATTATTTATGGACATAATAATAACGGACCATTCCGGATATATCCCGTCAACAAGATAATATCCCCGTTTATAAGTCACACTGTTAGCATTGAATTCCACATCCTGTGCTCTCCCAGCTTTGAGATTATTGAAAAGAAGCGATTGACATAAAACATTAATATTGTTATTCATCTCGGCGACACCAAAGAACGCATTCCAAATCCATAAATCTTGGGAGGCGATCGCTTACAATAAAATGAATGGATCTAGCCCGTGACCACCCCTAGCAAATTGAGTTTTTAAAGCGTGTGGGCAATTCGACCATGGCCAATCTGTACAATCAATGCTTCCTATCATCCCAGGAAACCCATGCCTTTGTAAGTGATGAGCATTGAGTTTTTCAATGTCAGTATATGTTGGCTTTCGCAAAAACTCTTCACTATATAACTCCATGATGCACTGAATTTTTTTTTTGGAGAGCCTCACGAGCTGTTGATGCACCCATTTGCAGATATTCGTCAAGAGCTTCAGCATTGGCTTCGTATGCCAATTGACGAATTGCCGAAGTACACTTCATCAATGGGGAAATACCAATTGTGCCCGTACAACTAGAAGTTTGCTGAAAATAATGGGAATGATCGGTTAGCTCTCGAACAATCCGTGTGAATAGTGTTCGGCTCATTTGGAACCGCGTACGGAATGTTGCTTCATCATAGACTGGGTTTTCGGAGAAGTAAGCCGCCATTAAACGATTATTACGCTTGAAAAGCCTCCCAACATGCTTCCGTAAACATCGCAAGCTCGCTAGTAACATAGTTTTCAATGGAAGGAAGCATATATGGAACTACAAAAACTTGTTCTGCCAACGTTTTTACAGCTTTATATGTTCATACAGAGTACTACTATTTCTCCATAAAATTGTAATCATAGACATTTTGGATGAAAAATTATGACAATAGTCTTGTGCTAGAAAGCCAAAATTATTAAGGTTGTAGTTTCATTTGTTAAGTAGTTCTAAGGTTTTATGTCATATATATATTAACGATGATCCATGTTAGACATATAGAGAAACAAAGCAAAAAGGTAAAAACCGGCTAGTAACGACCGGGTAACATCACCGGATCAACCAACATTTACAACAACTATAAAGAAGCACTAAAACAAATTACAATCAAATTCAAATACAGTATATCACCCTACATTTCCCTCCAAAGATAGAAACCTCACAACCATAGAATTAGACTATTATTATTAGGGCAAATCGCATAAAAAGGTACCCATCTTATGTCCAATTTCAATTAAAGGTACTATTCTTTTTTTTTCTCAATTCAAGGTACCCGACTTTTTTTTTGGCCGATTTAGGTTTTTTTTCTAACTTCCGTTAACTATTTCGTTAGTAAATTACATGTTTGGTCCTTGGGTTTGTATAGGCATTTAATGTTTGGTCTATTTTCGTCCGTTTTCATACGCTTGCATACGTTTTCGTCCATTTTATATGTTTTCGTCCGTTTTTGCACGTTTTCGTCCGGTTTTACACGTTTTCGTCCGTTTTTGCACGTTTCTGTCTGTTTTTACACGTTTTCGTCCGTTTTTACACGTTTCCGTTTGTTTTACATGTTTCCGTCCGTTTTTGCATGTTTTCGTCCGTTTTTGCACGTTTTCTTCCGTTTTTACACGTTTTCGTCCGTTTTTACACGTTTCCGTCCGTTTTTGTCCGTTTTTACATGTTTTCATATGTTTTTAAATGTTTTCGTCCGTTTTTGCACGTTCTCGTTCGTTTTTACACGTTTCCGTTTAAATAGACAAAAACGGACGAAAACGTGTAAAAAGCGTTTTTACACAATTTCGCCTTTTTTTTTTTTTTTTTTTGACGTTTCGTCTGTTTTACACGTGCAAAAACAAACGAAAACGTATAAAACAGAAAAAAAAACGTGTAAAATAAAAAAAAACATGTGAAACCACAGAAACGTGCAAAAACGGACGAAAACATGTAAAAAGAGACGAAACATGTAAAAAAAACGGACGAAAACGTGCAAAAACGGATAGAAACGTGCAAAAACGGACGAAAACGTGTAAAAGCGGAAGAAAACGTGCAAAAACGGATGAAAACGTGTAAAACAGACGGAAACGTGTAAAAACGGACGAAAACGTGTAAAAACAGAAAGAAACGTGAAAAAACAGACGGAAACGTGCAAAAACGGACGAAAACGTGTAAAAACGGACGAAAACGTGTAAAAACGGACGAAAACGTGCAAAAACGGACGAAAACGTGTAAAAACGGGCAAAAACGTGCAAAAACGGACAAAAACGTGTAAAAATGTGCAAAAACGGACGAAAACGTGCAAAAACGGACAAAAACGTGTAAAACGGACGAAAACGTATGCAAGCGTATGAAAACGGACGAAAATAGACCAAACATGAAATGCCTATACAAACTCAAGGACCAAACATGTAATTTACTAACGAAATGGTTAACGGAAGTTAGAAAAAAACCTAAATCGGTCCCAAAAAAAAAGTCGGGTACCTTAAATTGAGGAAAAAAAAGAATAGTACCTTTAATTAAAATTGAACATAAAATGAGTACCTTTTTATGCGATTTGCCTTTATTATTATTATACAGTCTTGTATTATATGGTTATTATTAAACTAGCTAATCTTATATTATTAGATTTCTAATAAATAAATATTCAAAACAATAAGCTAAGTTCAAAAGTAAGCATATATGGTAAAAGGGAAAGACACTTACTAAATAAGTTATTGGGTTTATCTTTGGATGTGGAGTACTATCACCCACCGAGGCAGCGGTGGAAATTAGAATGGAACGGGTCTCGATGGATTTTCTTTTCTACGACACCCCTTCCGTTGCAATTCCCACTGTCGTCGATGGTACCCCTGCATTGGTGGATTATGGTACTCCACAGACACCTCATGATCGATCACTAAAATGTAAGATACGCGGTGACCCGGTGGCTGGTAACATGATGAATATACTTAGTTAGTGTCTTTCCCTTTTGTTTCATATATTTCTTACTTTTTAGACTTAAATACTTAATTCCTTGGACAAGCTGTTCAGTAAGATTTCTTGGCTTTAGAGGCACAGGATCCTTGAGCGCTAGAACCTGCAATGCTACAAGTACCATAAGATAGTTATGGTACAAATCACTCACCAGCCACAAAACAATCAAGTGTTCTGAACAACATAATAGAGACAAAAGCTTGTAAAGAAAGCACTCTAAAGTCTAAACTTATCAATATACACAACATCCTTCAATACATATCACCAACCGCTCTTATTAAAAAAAAATCGTATCATGTGTGTACTAACTTGATTAATAAGTAAAGCAATGTGTACAAAAGGAAGTGTGGTTATCTATGTTATAGAAACTATGCATATATATAGAAAGTTATTGTAACAAACCTCCTTCTTTTTGTCTCGTTTCCTCTTAACTTGATGAAACAGATCTGAAAACAAAAAATATGACAAAATAAGTTGTTGCAAAATCAAGTGTCAAGGTAACATGACTTTAATGTAATGGCTGATGTAAATGACAAAAGGATTGGAGGAGTGGTTGGATAAAATGAATGTTATTTATAGAGAAGTTGTTGGAGGCATTAATGTTGTATCTGCATTTTCAACTAGCAAACTAACATACTAGCTCATTAAACTAGGACTATTTGCATGTTATAAAGGTCCTAAACATGTCTTATCAAACAATACCGCATGAAGAAATAATAACCAGAAGTAGCTACATTGATATATGAAGATAGTTCGTTTTTAGAGCCAAAGTGACAAATAAAGAATATGAATGACTCATTGTCATTAAGAGTCTCTAGATTCCGTTCATCGTGATCAAATCAAAAAGTCAAACTATGATAATTTGTGTACCCCATGAAGGGTATATATACGCGATTATAGTGCTTATCATGAATATTTTTTAGTAAAAGTTTCATTGTAACATATGATAATGTATTAGAATGAAAACAACTTGATATTTGGTGCATACTTGATTCATTTTTTTCATCTTATTACAAGTCTGGCTGAGTTTTTTTTTTTTTTTTTTTTTTTTTTTTTTTTTTTTTTTTTTTTTTTAATGATGATTTAACCTGGTGCTTCAGGGACCAACCATGAGAATGGGGTAGAGTTGAAGGACCAACGATATAATTTACCCTTAATGTAATGAGTGATGTAAAGGACAAAAGTATTGGAGGAGTGGTTGGATAAAATGAATGTTATTTATGGAGAAGTTGTTGGAGGCATGAATGTTGTATCTAGGGGTGAGCACAAAAACCGAAAAACCGAATCGAAACCGAAAAAGCCGAACCGAAAAAACCGCCCCATTTGACAAACCGATGGCGGTGGTTTTGAATTTTATAAAAACCGAATGTTTGGGGCGGTTTTTGGTTTCATAAGAAAAACCGAATCGAGAAAACCTCCCCGCCCCACCTTTTTATATGTTTTTATATAATTTTATCTATATAAAAGATTTGCTATTTAATTTTAAAGATTTAAGTATAAAACTTTATCTATTAAAAAAATATGTTGTTTACTATCTATACATTAAAATTTGTTTTATTTATAGATATTATATCTTTGTTTTCGAACAATAGTGTTCTTTGAAAATTTCCCCTACAATTCTCGTAAGCAAACGAAAAGTGCAAAGCCGCAAAGACGTGCATTTTATATTTTAGATTGATGTTTGGTTGTTTTGTACGTTTTTTCGACGCTTTGGATTGCTAGATAATATGCTATTATTGATATTTGTTTAAATATTTTGCTTGAAAACTTAGAATTGTAAACTTCATATAAGATTAAAACTTGCTTGTTTTCAAGTAAGAAAAAACCGAATAAAAATCGAAACCGAACCGATTCGATGTCAAAAACCGAAAAACCGAAACCGAAAAAACCGAAACCAAACGGTTTTTAGTTTCCAAAAACCGAAATATACAGTTCGGTTTTTGGTTTTACCATAAAACCGCCCCACCCCGCCCCATGCTCACCCCTAGTTGTATCTGTATTTCAACTAGCAAACTCACATACTAGCTCATTAAACTAGGACTATATGTTATAAAGGTCCTAAACATGTCTTACCAAACAATACCGCATGAAGAAATAATAACCAGAAATAGGTACATTGATATATGAAGATAGTTCTTTTTAGAGCCAACGTGACAACTAAAGAATATGAATGACTCATTGTCATCAAGAGTCTCTAGATTCCGTTCATCGTGATCAAATCAAAAAGTCAAACTATGATAATTTGTGTACCCCATGAAGGGTATATATACGCGATTGTAGTGCTTATCATGAAGATTTTTTTAGTAAAAGTTTCATTGTAACATATGATAATGTATTAGAATGAAAACAACTTGATATTTGGTGTATACTTGATTCATTTTTTTCATCTTATTACAAGTCTGGCTGAGTTTTTTTTTTTTTTTTTTTTTTTAATGATGATTTAACCTGGTGCTTCAGGGACCAACCATGAGAATGGGGTAGAGTTGAAGGACCAACGGTATAATTTACCCTTAATGTAATGAGTGATGTAAAGGACAAAAGTATTGGAGGAGTGATTGGATAAAATGAATGTTATTTATGGAGAAGTTGTTGGAGGCATGAATGTTGTATCTGCATTTCAACTAGCAAACTCACATACTAGCTCATTAAACTAGGACTATATGTTATAAAGGTCCTAAACATGTCTTACCAAACAATACCGCATGAAGAAATAATAACCAGAAATAGCTACATTGATATATGAAGATAGTTCTTTTTAGAGCCAACGTGACAACTAAAGAATATGAATGACTCATTGTCATCAAGAGTCTCTAGATTCCGTTCATCGTGATCAAATCAAAAAGTCAAACTATGATAATTTGTGTACCCCATGAAGGGTATATATACGCGATTGTAGTGCTTATCATGAAGATTTTTTTAGTAAAAGTTTCATTGTAACATATGATAATGTATTAGAATGAAAACAACTTGATATTTGGTGTATACTTAATTCATTTTTTTCATCTTATTACAAGTCTGGCTGAGGTTTTTTTTTTTTTTTTTTTTTTTTTTTTTTTTTTTTTTTTTTTTTAATGATGATTTAACCTGGTGCTTCAGGGACCAACCATGAGAATGGGGTAGAGTTGAAGGACCAACGATATAATTTACCCTTAATGTAATGAGTGATGTAAAGGACAAAAGTATTGGAGGAGTGGTTGGATAAAATGAATGTTATTTATGGAGAAGTTGTTGGAGGCATGAATGTTGTATCTGCATTTCAACTAGCAAACTTACATACTAGCTCATTAAACTAGGACTATATGTTATAAAGGTCCTAAACATGTCTTACCAAACAATACCGCATGAAGAAATAATAACCAGAAATAGGTACATTGATATATGAAGATAGTTCTTTTTAGAGCCAACGTGACAACTAAAGAATATGAATGACTCATTGTCATCAAGAGTCTCTAGATTCCGTTCATCGTGATCAAATCAAAAAGTCAAACTATGATAATTTGTGTACCCCATGAAGGGTATATATACGCGATTGTAGTGCTTATCACGAAGATTTTTTTAGTAAAAGTTTCATTGTAACATATGATAATGTATTAGAATGAAAACAACTTGATATTTGGTGTATACTTGATTCATTTTTTTCATCTTATTACAAGTCTGGCTGAGTTTTTTGTTTTTTGTTTTTTTTTTTTTAATGATGATTTAACCTGGTGCTTCAGGGACCAACCATGAGAATGGGGTAGAGTTGAAGGACCAACGATGTAATTTACCCTTAATGTAATGAGTGATGTAAAGGACAAAAGTATTGGATGAGTGGTTGGATAAAATGAATGTTATTTATGGAGAAGTTGTTGGAGGCATGAATGTTGTATCTGCATTTCAACTAGCAAACTCACATACTAGCTCATTAAACTAGGACTATATGTTATAAAGGTCCTAAACATGTCTTACCAAACAATACCGCATTAAGAAATAATAACCAGAAGTAGCTACATTGATATATGAAGATAGTTCTTTTTAGAGCCAACGTGACAACTAAAGAATATGAATGACTCATTGTCATCAAGAGTCTCTAGATTCCGTTCATCGTGATCAAATCAAAAAGTCAAACTATGATAATATATGTACCCCATGAAGGGTATATATACGCGATTATAGTGCTTATCATGAAGATTTTTTTAGTAAAAGTTTCATTCTAACATATGATAATGTATTAGAATGAAAACAACTTGATATTTGGTGTATGCTTGATTCATTTTTTTCATTTGATTAGGAGTCTAGCTGAGTGTTTTTTATTCAACCTGGTGCTTCTTGTTTCATATTAGCTATGCCAAACTTAATTGTATACTGCGGTGCAGCTCATGCACTTATTTGTGTCATTGTGTGATCCATGTATTATTGAGTGAGTAGGCAATGAAACCATCTTACGAGCTTTAAGAAATTGGAAGAACTTAATTTAGCTGTCAAGTGTTTCATTGGCTTCAAAGCACACAACTTCTAAAAAAACTTTCGCCTCCCCTAATTTACTGTAATTACACTTCATTGTCAAAATATATGAGACATTCGTTCAGTAACTGTTGTTTGGACAATTAGTTGCACATGAGAGTCAACTATAAATAAGAAACCGTACATGGTTGAGCTATGCTTGATGCTTCGTTGGATGGTCCATATTTTGGTTGCTGCATAGACTAGTTAGGGTGTTAAGCAGACTGAACTCGGCTTTTTTCTTAGCATTAATCACGCCAAAACCAAAAACTCAGTGAATAGCTTAACCCAGTTACAAAAACATAAAATACAAATGTAATATACTGTTGTTTCAAATTTAAGGAAAAAGAACCCGCCCCTCGAGGCCTCAATTCAAGTTACAAAACGGAACTAAGAAGTCGGGGGGGGGGGGGGGGGGGGGGGGGGGGGAAGATATGGAAATGAGAACCAAACCCACAACTGGTATCTGTCCAGCCAAGCATGGTGTACTGAGTCAGCCCGCGAAGCTCTAAAGGCAAGTGATGACCTAGCTATACTTGCACACTTTGATCAACCCCTTAATGTGACACAGAGATACATTTAAGTTAATTTGTATATTTAAATAATATTTATTCAACATAACAACACAAACAAGGCAAAAAATCACTATTCAAGTTACCTTGTAGTATAAAAAAATAATTCCATCTCCCAAACATTCTTTCTTTTCTATTTTACAAGGAACTATCTAACAATCATAGGCCATCCAGCAAAACAATATAAAAAGAAGAAACAGGCAAAGTAGAGGCAAGGAAACAATGAAAGGAACAACTTCATTTCCCCAGCGTCGTTCTCCATAACTTAAAAAGGCTCGGACTCCTGGGGATCCTGGTTGTCTGAGCGCACATCGTTACCAACAGTTCTCTTGCTCAGGTTTTTCCTCTGCACAAGTCGATCCAATGCCTCCACCACTTCTGACATGGGTGGTCGAAACTCAGACTCAGGCTGTCATCAACCAAAAGTAAAACCATTATAAGTCAAGGAAAGACTTATGCATAGATTCCAGGAGGGAAGCAACATAATCCTCAAAGTTTATACAACTTGCAAACATAAACATTACCTGTACACATAAAGCAATTACAAACGCGATGCGAGAGAGAGATTTAACATGATAGAGTCCTTTGAGTGTCGGATCAACCATCTTAGCAAGGGCATCAATGTCATGAAATGCCACCTTACCTATATACATATTACATCATGACCAAAATTTTATGGTACTTAAGTTATCAATCACTAAACGGTAGTGTAACTACTGGTTAAAATGCTTGGAATAAACACATGAGAAAGATACACAACTGATAAATTAAGCACAATTTTCTCGGACATTTGAGTGAGCACCTGCCTGGCACTCTCGAGATGGTCACATCCACTCGAGATTCAAAATTATCAGCAAAGAACCCAAATTAGATACATCAAGCACATTTAAAAACTTTCAAACAAGACTCGAAAACAACATAATGATACACTAATTTTTAAAGGTGTTTGCAGCAATGAAGAGCCAAGGAACACCCTTTCATAACTACTATCTTCATATTGCCTAGCAAAATCCATACATAAATTAAAGCACTTGCTTGAATAGAGATCCGATACACATGCATCAAGGCTAAATGAGAAAATGATCGACGATTGTTTCAAATGAATGGCGTGTAGAAGTAAAGAGGGAGTGAAAATGAGTGACTCAAAATGACCAACTATTTTATGCCACATGTAAATTTTTTAGGCAGCCACAGTAAAAACAATATAAGGTTGATAGATAAATTTATAAAGGATTCCATTTTTAAGTCCTTCTCAGCAGTTCAAATTCACCCACTTGTATTATATACACGACCCATATACTCAATGCAGTTGCATAGGAACTGCATATGGTCTGCATCTTTAAGAATCATCAACAAAGCTGTGACCAGATTTTTAATGAGCAATCAGTTGCATAAATTAGCAGAATCGCCTGGAAAAGAACAATGCCATTTAATCTAATAAGGAAATTCAATCTGGCAAACACAGAGGTGGCAAAGTGTCAGGTCAGATAAGTTATCATCACATGTTGAAATAGGTAGGATGTGGATTGGATCAGATGGTATAAAAATATTTTCCTTTTTTACCGATTTTGACACATGAACACCATATCGACATCATTTAACATGTACAAAAACTAAAAACGAGGGTAACAAAACCAGATAATCTGAACTTCTTGAGTTGCAGACTGTACTTACAGTATTTTGACACCATTACTCAGGTACAGATATTGCTGATATTCTATAACTTCAATATCGTTTCCAATAATAGCGTTTTTACATACAAGAACATAATTCCTAGAAATTTGGCAATCAAAGATTGAAAAAGACAGAAAGAGCCTACCATAGGTCGATCATAACACCAATAAAGGAGGTAGCCATCCAACAAGGTGAAACAATCTTCGATCCAGAGCTCAAATTTAGCAAAGGACATACAAACCAACCAGAGCAGCTGCAGCAGACAAATAGTATCAAAAAACATAATCACAGAACTTCACAGAGCATTAAGGAGAAGCCAACAGAGAAAGCTTACAAGGTCATATTTATGAAGCTTGGTCAGAGGTCGCAATGTGGCTGGCCTAGTTAGGTGGGTTAACGGGTCAAAAGACTCGCTAGACAAGACGGTTTGACCCATTTCCTTTAAAGCGTTTTTTTTACAAAATCTGGACAATTTTGCCCTGTCACAGATAAAACATAACCCGAACTATCCCAAAAATACCACCTCTATGCTTAATCAATGGGATCTTCATCAATCTTGCCAACTGCATCAAGTATTGATGAGTATGTAATAGCATCATATTTAAAACCACGAGATCTCATCTCTCTCATCAGTTTTGCAGCCTCCTCAAACATACCTGCATGACTGAGACAGCCGAGAAGAGTGTTATAAGTGACAGCATCCGGCTGTAGCATTGAATGCTTCATTTTCTCAAACATAACCATTGCCCGTTGTGGGCCACCACTCTTGGCTAATCCATGTAGAATTATATTATGCGAGTTTATATCAGCCACACAACCATTTTCTTCCATGTCCCTCAGCAAAGAATATGCTTCATCTATCAAGCCAGCCCGTACCATGCCAGACATGAGCGCATTGTAAGCATAAACATCAGGAACAGACCCCACTTTCTTGATCTCATTAAAAAGATTCTTAGCTTCGTCTAACCGCCCACATTTTCCCAAATTCCTGATCATGACAGCATAAACCCGCGAACTAGATGACCCACTATTCTCCCTTAATTCTTGAAACAGCTCATTTGCTGCTTCATAACGTTTTGCTTTTCCAAGAGTGTTTATTAAACTGCAATAGGCAGCCGGGCAAGGAGGAAACCCTTTTTCATCCATTTCTTCTAGAACCAACAACGCTTTTTCCACTCTATTTGTTTTACAAAAACCGTCAATCAAAATAGAATAAGTAAATGAACTAGGAACAATACCATTCTCCTTCATCTTTTCGAATATAGAGAAAGCATCGTAATATGAAGCTTTAGAATCAAAATGGGCCTTAATCATAGTGTTATACGTCACCACATTCGGCTCACAATGATACAACTTCATCTCCTCAAAGACCCTTTTGACATCAGCCAAACGGCCAACCCGACCCAATATGTTAATAACATTGTTTATAAGAACAACATCGGGCTCACACCCGTGTTTTAGCATGTCCGTATATACACTATAAGCTTCTTCTACCTTTCCGGCTTTCCCAAGCCCTCTAATTAATTCTGTATAAGTGTAAACAGTCGGTGCACAACCCTTATATTTCATTTCCGCCACTAAAGCTAGAGCCTGAACTACCCTACCGGCTTTAAAGTGTATACTTAATAAAGTTGTATAAATCTTAGCATTAGGATGAAATCCGTTTTCCTTCATTTCATCAAACAACCTTATAGCAGGGTCATCATGACCTAACTTAGCAAACGCCGACATTAAAGCACTGTAAGTTACCGTGTCGGGAAAGCAATTACCTTCATCACACATCTCACTATAAAGATCATACACTTTATCAGGATGGTTTTCTTGCATTAGCATCAAGATAATGGAGTTATAAGTACTAGCAGTCGGCTTACACTTACGACCTTTGACTTGATAAAACAACGAAAGTGCTTTGTTCACCATCTTAGCCTTACCTAAAAGTCTCACTACTAGCGATAAATCTTTGGGATCAATGACGACCAATTGCCGTACCATCTCTTGAATCATCTTCCACATCTCCCCAAACATACCAGAATCCGCCAAACAGCAAATTAAAGCCATGTAAGTAGTGGAATCATGTTCAAAATGCCTTCGTTTTCCTGCCCATTTAAAAAACTGCATCTTGACATTAATCTCTACGTCTATATTCAAAACCTCACGAACCAGCCGATGATCAACTCTTAACTTTAGCACTTCTAGAGCCTTTTCTGCATCCGGGCCCCACTTAAATATCTTTAGTATCCTAATAAACCTCTCGTCCAACATCCTTGCAGAGCCGCTTCTTCTCGGTGTTCTTTTGTTGTTGTCGGGTAAATCTCTTGAATCTTCTCTGGGAGTCGACAAGCGAAACATTTGAACAATCTCATTATCTGCAATGCCAAAACCAAACCCCTTTTTTAGAAAACTATCTTAGTTACATGTTCTACACGTAACATCGTTAAGAAGCGAAAACTTTACACCTTCCTTAAACAAAAGCTTCCATTTTTTACTCAAATACAATACATTTACACTTTAGGAGGTGTTTGTTTCAGCTTATATAGCTGGCTTATGGCTTATTTGGTTTTAGGCGTATGTTTCATAAGCTCACTTTTTGCGGCTTATGGCTTATCTTAGTTACACGAAAAGGTGGAAGAAGCTTATAATGTGGGTTTTGAGATATGTTAACAGGTTCTACACGTAACAGCGAAAACTGTACACCTTTTTTAGAACACTATCTTAGTTACACTTTCTACAGGTAACAGCAAAAATTGTACACCTTCCTTAAACAAAAGCTTCCATTTTCTACTCAAATACAATACATTTACACTTTAGGGGGTGTTTGTTTCGGCTTATGGCTTATTTGGTTTTCGGCTTATGTTTCATAAGCTCACTTTTTTATGGCTTATTTTGCTACTTTTTGGCTTGTATAAGCTTATTATGACATAATAAACATATATATAAGCCGAAAAGTTTCAAAATAAGCCATAAAAAGTGAGGTTATGAAACATAAAGCCGAAAACCAAATAAGCCATAAGCCGGCTATGTAAGCCGAAACAAACACCCCCTTAAAAACCGAACACCTTGATTTCATAAGTCAAACAAATAATGCTGGCTTTTCAGAAGAAAAAAAAAAAAAAAAAAAAAAAAAAAGCCAAAAAGAAAGCAATGGACTAGGATATCAAAACCTTAAACCATGGTGGAAGGATATTAGTAAATCCCACAACCTTAGACTTAAAAGGGGCTCAAAATAATGTGCTATATTATACCAATGCGGGTTATACGCAATATGCAAGATCATACAATTATAGAAAATAAGACCTAAATCACTCATTTTGGATTTTTAAACAAAAGCTTTAATTTTTTACTCAAATACAATACATTTACACTTTAGGGGGTGTTTGTTTCGGCTTATGGCTTATTTGGTTTTTGGCTTATGTTTCATAACCTCACTTTTTGCGGCTTATTTTGAAACTTTTCGGCTTATATAATAAACTTATATAAGCGGAAAAGTTTCAAAATAAGCCGCAAAAAGTGAGGTTATGAAACATAAGCCGAAAACCAAATAAGCCATAAGCCGGCTATGTAAGCCGAAACAAACACCCCATTAACCGAACACCTTAATTTCATAAGTCAAACAAAAAATGCTGACTTTTCAGAAGAAAAAAAAAAAAAAAAGCAATGGATTAGGATATCCTAACCTTAAAACATAGTGGAAGGATACTAGTTAATCCCACTTGCTTAGAGTTAAAAGGGGGTCAAAATAATGTGTTATCTCATACCAATGCGGGTTATACGCAATTTGCAAGATTATACAATTTATAGAAAAGAAATATTAAGAAAGTGGAGTGCTACTGCTAGTACCTGTTTGTTTGATTCTGTGAGAGAGATAAGGCATAGTAGAGATTGACCGAGTTAACTTGAGCTTCATTTTTGCAATCATTTAACAAATCCAAAATGAGTGAAGGGGTGGGCAGACCTAATTATGTGATCTGAAACTTTTTCTTTTTAATTCAAATAATTTTAAAAACAAAATTAAACTTAATAAACATATTTAAACATTACAACAATAATTAAAAATTTAAACTAATAAAACATAAATATTACGATACTTATGAAAAATGTTTGTTGAAAAAAAAAATAATAATGAAAAATGTTTGTTGAAACTCGATCGAGTGAACAAACTAGCTCGTCCTTTTTCCTTCCTCAACCGACCACAATCGAAGGTGCCAAAGTCGGGCAACTGACGGCCACCCATGCTCAACCGGTTGGGTCGACCGGACCACTGTGACTAGCCTAAGGTACGATTTTTGTTACTTGTTTTTCATTTTTCATGTTTAACAAAATTAATTGTTTACCTATTATACCCTTGTAGGGCTGAGCAAATCCACCGGAAATCGATCTGAACCGACGAACCGACCGAAATCGGACTGAAGCGAATCGAACTAATTTTTTTTGTTCGGTTTCGGTTTTGTATATTTATTTTCGTTTTTGTCGATTTCGGTTTAATTCGGTTTTCTCGGTTCGAAACCCGAAAACCAACCCGAACTGAGTTATTCGGTTCAGTTTTGATTTTGATATCTATTTTTCAGTTCGAGTTTTTTCCTTTTCGATTTTCGGATTAGGTTGGTTTTTGTCGAATCGGGCCGGTTTGACTCGATGCTCACCCCTATGCTTTTATATAAATGAAAAATCAAGCACATCTTTACTACTTTTTACTTTGGTGTAACACGCGTTTTCAAGCAAGTTCAACTTTACATAAATAAAAAAAGAAAATCAAAGAATACACTTGGTCTTTTAATTCTAACATCTTCTTATAATACCTTGTATAAATGAAAAAAACAAGTACATCTTTACTACTATTTTACTTTGCTCTAACAATAAAAATAGCAAGTTAGCACACTGTTGCTCCTTAAACTTTTATCATTTTTCTTTCTAACTCATGAACTTTATTTTCGCAATGACTACAAATTAAACCCGAAAGTTTTGCATCAAGTGTCAAACCAGAATCACGATTTCGCAAGTATAATTATTTGCCATTATAAAACGTCGCTTTGCGCGGGTATTCGTTTAGTATTCAAAATGAAAGGAAAATTTTATATATATCCTCATTAAACTTTAATATCACATTAATATCCTTGTAAATTTCATAATTACATCAATGTCCTTTTAAATTTTATAAACTTTCAAATACATCCAAATAAACAATTTAATCTTAGTCAAATGATTTTAAAACTAAGAAGTTGTTAGTAAATGAACTATTACCGTCTAGTAACATGCCAATTTATCCGAAGGAGATTCTTGAAACCGGTTTACTTATGGGATTCAAACCCAGGCCGAGCTTGAGGTTGTCTCGAATCAAATAAGAGAGATAAACGAGTCGAATGGTTTTCAATGAAGATGCTTTCAATAAATATGTGTGGAACGGGATGCTCGAATAAAAGAAGTAACCTTCGATCGATTTTGAACACGCATCGAGTTAATTTTCTGGCAATCCAGGAGACTTTAATGACGGTTTCTAATTTGGCTAGAGTAAAGAGTCTTTGGAGTAATTACGGGTTTGATTATGTTGAATCTCTTGCTGATGGTCACTCGAGGGGTCTTCTCTCTGTTTGGGACCCCACGGTTTTCATAAGGAGTGATAGTATCATCTTTGATAACTTTATCATCGTTAAAGGCAGATGGGTTCATTACGATGTGGATTGCTACATGGTTAAGTGAGTTATGTTGTTATCATAAGGAGTGATAGTATCATCTTGGATGCAATACTAAGTGAGTTATGTTGTTATGATGTTCCCAGAACGACAACCATTGTGCTACAATCAAGAGTCTACTTTCTCCGCTGCGTGTTGGAAGAGTGTTGTCGGTTCAGGAGGGAGCAGAAAAAAGAAAAAAGGCTCACTAGTTAGGAGGGAGTAATAACCTAACTAGACCGTTATAGTTGAAGTTCAGAGCTACAAGAATTTGTGCCGTCAGTGCCAAAGATCAAATGCCGAGATCGTCGGAAGGGAGAACTTCAAGTTTGCCTCAGTATCTAGATTACATAGACTCTGCGCTTCAACAAAGTCAACATTGTTCATTACTATTGTAATTTACTTTGTTTTGTATTTATAGGTCTCATTGTAACCATTCACGTGTGACGATATCTTGGAGGGAGATTGTTAGCCTCGCTTTTTATAAAGATAACGTCACTTACGTGAATTGGACTAGATGCATAGTATACTTTGCCCATAGGAACTAGTATCGTTTAATTGGCAAAGTTAGAGCCTATAAATACCCCTCATAACTCTCCATGAGGGGTGAGGTGAAGCATTAGGCTAAAGGTGTAGTGTGTGCTTTCTTAATAAAAGTCTTTGTTTTCTCCTCCCTCTCTTTAGTTTCTCTCTCTAGAAGGATGAAGATCTTCATCTTCTTTCACCAACCCCGACCTCCCGAACCACATAAATCTATGTGTTAAACGGTCCTAACAGTAGCATATGTCTTGGAATTTCCCGAAGAAATGAGAGGTATTCATAATACCTTCCATGTGTCTTACATGAGAAAATGTCTAGCGGATGAGACTAGTGTAGTCACTTTGGATGATATCGAGATTGATCCATAATTGCTTTCACTAAAAGATGAACCAGAAGCAATATTAGGGAGAAAAGTGAGGCAACTTTGCAACAAAGAAATTCCGCTAGTAAAGGTGCAATGGAAGCATCGTAAGGGTACAAGCATTAAGTGGGAGTTGGAAGAGAAGATGAGGAAAGAGTATCCTCAATTATTTCAAGAATAGATTTCGAGGACGAAATTTTATTTTAAGGAGGGGTGAATTGTTACACTCATATCCCGGCGAGGTACTATATATATATTCATATATGTATAATACAATAAGTTATGTGTTATGTGTCTAGTAGTGAAGAGATGTGTGGCCAATATGTGAAGAATGATACTTGAGGGACTAAGATTGCCAAATGACCAAAGTTAATTAATAACTTTTGTTTACCTAGAAAAGTCCAGAATTTTGAAGAAATTAGAAGTGTGTGTGAGTGTGTGTGTCCTATAAGAGAAGGAGAAAAGGAGGGAAACTTATCTTTGTCATTCAAGCTATAATTTGTTAATTGAAGGATCACCAAGCTACTATAAGGTCTTAATTGTTAATCCCCACCACAAGTAAGTGTTTTCCCTCAATTTGTGAATTAGGGTTTATGTTATGAAATTAAGTTTAAGGGTTAAAGATTGATGATATGTCATGCTAGTGTTGAAATTAGTCTCTAATTAGAGATGATTGTGATATAGGAAGCAAGTAAGAGGTGGGAAGCTTTTGCTAGTAAGGTTGTGGTTGAGAATCAAGGTAAGTATATGGTTATAACATGTTTTGTTAGCTTTATCATATTTCATGTATGATAATGGTTTGTGTTTTGTTAGCTTTACCATGTTTGTTACATGGTAATGGTGAATGATAGGATATAGGGTGCGTTAGCTAGTTATGGATCCATTTTTAGGCATAGCTTAGTTAGTCTTTGGGCTAACTATGGGATGAGGTTCAACCTCCTGGGTTGATCGTGTTTAGGCCGACAATGTTGGCGTGAGGTATGTGCCCCTATATCGCTAGCTTAACTAGTGAATAGACTAGTTATGGTTATGGTAAGATATATATTATGTGTTGTTTAGCTTGTTATGCCATGTACTTACTAAGCGTTTCGCTTATATGTTTAGTTGTGATGTTTTCTTGATAGGTACCGAAGGTTCAAGTAAAGGTAAGGATAAGGTGTAGGGTGGACTACACTTAGCTTTATAGCTTTTTGGAAGCTTAGTAGAAGACCGTTATCTTTTGGACCAAACCGTGTTAAAGTTGGAAGCCCCCAAGCGTCTTTTCTCTTTCGGTATATGTTCGGTTTATTTGGTCATTTTGTTACATTCGGTCTTTTGTCTAAGTTTATGTTAAGTTTAAAAGCTGAGTAAATGGATGTTGATGAGGTAATTAAGGGGTGTTTGGCATATAGCCAATTTCACCCATTTTGGAATGTTATGGGTTAAGATTATGTAAGAACGTTTTGTTATGCTTTGGTAATGTCATGTCAAATTGTATTAAGTATCGTTTTAGTGTGTAATGCAGAAAGTTATGGGTATAAAAGTGTACGGGTCAAAATGGGTCATATGGTGTAATTCTCTCATTTTTGTAAATCATGTGTCCGAGTGTTGTAAACGTTGGAACTCTATGTTTCTATTTAATATATGATGTTTTAATAAATTCTGGAAGTTTTAGTGTCCTTTCGAGTAATAGAAGTCGTTTTTTGAAAAAATGGGTCAAAAGTGCACAAAAATGTTATGCAGAAAAGAGGGTGTTTGGGACAAGGTCCGTTTGATCTTATTTTGGGTCAAACGGGTCAAGGAATTTGGGAAACAATGTATATGGTATAATTTTAGTCAATATGTATTACATATGTTTAAATGCAAGTCTAAAGTGTTGATTTAATGTTTAAATGTGTTATGGGTCGATTTGAGAAAATAGTGCACTTTAGGTGTCCTTAGTGCATAACATGTGTTATAGTGCACTTTAGGTGTCCTTAGTGCATAACATGGGTTATAGTGCACTGTAGGTGTCCTTAGTGTACAAGAGGGATTATAGTGTACTTTAGGGGTCTTTACTGCACAAGACAGGTCATAGTGCACTTTAGGGTGCCACCTGCCGTTTTAAAAGTATTTGAGTCTAGTTTCATTTAAAAATAGTCTCAAGGTCTAGATGTTTATAGATTTTTTTCAGAATGTAAAAGAGTGACAGTGGGTCAGTTTTCAGGTGTACTTATGCAAAAAAAAAAAAAAAAAAAAAAAAAAAAAAAAAAAAAAAAAAAAAAAACTTTCACGTTTTTAGTTGTGTCTTTTCAAGGGGTGTTTCAGGAATGCCCTTTATATACACACGAAACCCTTATTGGTTTCGTGTTCCCCAAACTTCGGCGTATCCTGCCTAAGTCGGTTATTAAACACTTATCTCCCAAGATAAGAGATATCCGATATCATAAACCATAAATAACTTTGGGTTTGGGCCTTCGTGGGCCCAAACCGTTATCGGGTTAGCCTAGTCGTACTAGGCTTGCTAGTAGCAGGCATTGGTCGGGCTCGTGACCCGAGTGCGGACTATACGTCATCAGATTATGTTTGGATGAGTGACCTTGTTACTAAGAGGGTGTTTGTTTCGGCTTTTAGCTTATTTGGTTTTGGGCTTATGTTTCATAAACTCACTTTTCGTGGCTTATTTTGAAACTTGTGAAATTATATAAGTTCATTATGTAATGAACTTATATGAGCCGGAAAGTTTCAAAATAAGCCACAAAAAGTGAGCTTAAGAAACATAAGCCCAAAACCAAATAAGCCATAAGCCGGCTATATAACCCGAAACAAACACCCCCTTAGTTGAACATGATGCCTCTATGCGGACTCCAACCTTGTTACTAAGAGGGTGTTTGTTTCGGCTTATACAGCCGGCTTATGGTTTTGGGCTTATGTTTCATAAGCTCACTTTTCGTGGCTTATTTGGAAACTTTCCCGCTTATATAAGTTCATTATGTAATGAACTTATATTGAGCCACAAAAAGTGAGCTTACGAAACATAAGCCCAAAACCAAATAAGCCATAAGCCGAAACAAACACTAGTGAGGAAGGAGGTATCTTCACTTTAGTAGCATATGTGTGTATGGCATAGTGAGGAAATGTAGTCTTTGACTTAAGATATCCTTAGAGCATTGGTGAAAAGGTGATTCGACTTAGGATGTACAAATCACTCAATTTGGCAGCTTGTGTATTAATATATTTCACCAAATCTTTTATTATCTCTAAATGGTGAGGTGATACTATTTTGTAGTTAATACTTATCTAGTGATGCAATAATTTAGTTTGTGTTTTTATATAAAATTTGTATAGTAATTTCTAGCTACGAATTACAATTTTATAATCATTTGAACATTTATCTGTCATCAAAACTATTAGAAAACATGCAATTCCAACTCATTTTCAACTGGCCCAGTTTGACTCGAACCCGTGTTAACCCAAACCAAATCTGATCTATTTTAAAAGTTGTCCATTTGACCTTAACTCGTTTCAACCCGGACCCATTACCCAAACCCGACCCGCCTCTTTTGCTACCTCTAGATTCACTAATGAGTTCATATTGACTTTCATTGTTGACCTTGGGATTTCCTAAAAGCCCTCATATTTTAAACCAAATGAATTGTAGAGAGTATCCATATAGGGGTATTTTAGTCTGGACTACATTTTACAGCTTAGTCAATCTTGTTAGAATGTTGGTAATTTGGAGCAAAAGTCTAAATTTCTTTTTTTAGGGCTGCATATTTGATACTTGGTAGTTACAATTTGAAATTTAGGACATCAAATAATTTGAGGCAAGAATTTAAATTTCTTTTTTTACGGCTGCATATTTGATACTTGGTAGTTACAATTTGAAATTTAGGACATCAAATAACCTCAAATTATATGTAGGGACATCAAATAACCTCAAATTTTGCTGCATGATATGTGATTGTGCTATTTCTTTTTGTTGCTGATGCATCTTATATGATATATATGCAGGCTATCATAACATAAAATCAAATGGATAATCAAAATGCGTGGAACAATTTTCAGAAGGAACAAAAGGCAAAGCTAAAAGGATCCAAAGTTGCAGATGCACATCAATTAAAAGATACATGGAAAGCTATGCCAAAGGTGGAAAAAGAGAAATATGGGCTGAAACATGCGGGACCAGTGATTACGATTCGGTGCTCGCCCAATGAATTTGTAAATAAATGGAAAGGTTTAGGGGAAGAGAGGTGTACACTTTTAAAAAACAATTTGAAAGATAACTCATTTAAGAGTCTCTTGGAGATGGATGATGGTGTAAGAAACAGTGAGCTTATACTCTATCTAGTATCTAACTTTGACACCACTAGTAGGAGTCTACACATCAATGGTTGTGAGTATATAGTCACACCAAAGGACTTTACATCGATCATGGGAATTGAAGATGGTGATGAAGACATTGATTTGGAAACTGATCCTTCAGAAGAGTTAAAGGATCTGTTTGCAGATAGGAATACGAAGCAATTACATGTGTGCAACAAAAAGGTTTTGGAACATCTTAAAGATGATGACATAAATATCGCAAACAAAGCTTATGCTCTACTTTCCCTGATTCATATTGTTTCTCCACCTGGACGGAGCTACTTGAATGGTAAGTATTTGAATAACATTGATGATATGAAGAACAAGAAGTGGGCAACACATGCCCTAGATACTCTGGTGAAGGGCATCGCTTCCTTCAAGAAGGGAAAAGGAACGGTACAAAGGCGTCTAGGCGGATGTGTTTTGTTTTTACAGGTTAGTTTAATAATTTTGTTTATGTTAGAATTTAACTAGAGGTAACAATGTATAATATAGTTTTGTTTCTCTTTATGTAGCTTTTCTATATGAGTAAGGCAGGTATGACTCCACCACCAAAAGATGTCAAGCTTCTTAAATATGTCAAGAAAAACACGGTTGATAACTTTTTGAAGAAGCATGGAACGGTTAGTGAAATCTTATCAAACTACTAGTCTTGTCTCAACCACTGAAACGCCCCTTTCAAAGACTCGATAGTTTTTTCTTTTTTTTACACAAAAGAATTTACTAAATCTGAACTTCAGTCTTCATATCAGTAAGATTAATGACCCCACTTGATCATTTTAGAGCTTATTTCTTGCCATAAGAACACATGATTCACTAAGTTAATAACCCCACTTGATCTTCTTCTTTTCCCTCCCTTTTTCTCTTCTAAACAGACTTCACACAAAACATTTGAGAATGATTTGGAAATTTATAGGATTATCTAGTTAGTTATGTCAAGTTTGGCCACTTGACAACTTTAGTCCCTCAAGTCCATTCTTTTCTTATATTTTGACTATCGGGTTTGACTAACCAATCACATGACGCCTTTCAACTTATAAAAGTCGTAGTCAAACTTACTCAATGGCACACTCGTAATAAAATACCTAAAACCCGGTTTTCGGGTGTTACAACAACATTGACAATCTACTTGGTCTTGTCTCAGCAACATTGCAATGATGATGTGAGGTTGCAACATCATCACTATGTAATGATAGACCATCTTTATGAGATGCGGGTCTCTTCCCAAAAAGCAGATGCTGGATTTTTTCCAAATGTATATACACGCAAAAAGCATAAAGTTAGAGGTCAGAAAGAGCGCCACCCTGGAGTTACTTTCACAGATGCAATGAGGAACCAAGGTATCGAGAATAATTAATTAAATGTAATAAATGTTATTTATAAAACACCCCTAAAATGAAAAATATAATATAATCACAGGGTACCCGCCGCCGCAACGCGCGGGTACCCTGCTATTGAAAGTATTATATTTTACTAATATGGTTTTAAGCCACAATATACAGCCATAAGCCCCTGAGATGCCGGAGACCAGAGAGCCGAGCTCAAAATGCAAATCATGTTCTTTCGCTTCCATTGGATTCATGTATACCCTTAAAACTTAATGAGCTAATGAAGAAGACATATTGCCTGAGTTCAGTTTATTGAGTTATATCCTGTGAGATGTTTCACCTGAAGTTTTGGTGCATGGATCTCCGTGAGTTATGCTGATCCTGAAAGTTCGTTTACTCCATGTCTTATAAAAAGTTCAGCCATGTATATGTCTGGGTGTAATAATTATCTTTCACTGATAAAGCAAAGTCATCAGGGATTCTTTACATGAGATCAAATTAATAACTAATTTGCTGTTCTAAAATTTTTTATACTGTAACTAATTTAAATGATCAGTTCGTTAGGTTAAAAATACTATTTTCATTTGGCTTTGTTTTGATTGACTACAGATGTTCCTACCGAGGGTGCTAAATGTGATACTTATAGTCCTAATACAACATGCATATCAAGTGCTACTGGTGTTTCATTTACTGAACCGGATTCTGTACAATTTGTGCCTGGAAGTAACCTTGCACCTCCAGTTATGCTGCAGTTTGCTAAGACCAGAAAGTTATCTGTAGAACAATCCGACCCTAGAAAGTATGCTCTCTTTTTTAACCTTTACCATCATTCTCTTTTTTCAATCTTTTGGAAATGATAGGTAACCAAATTTCTTCTTGTTTATTGCAGCCGAGCACTCTTGCAGAAGCGGCACTTCTTTCACTCACATAGAGCTCAGGTTAGTAGATTAACACCTAACATCTTATCAGTTTATGTCATGAATGGTTGTCTTATTATTTATGCTTGGATTACTTTCTTATTGTGTGGGTCATTCTCTTCTCTGAATTATGTAGGAAAGATTATAAACTTCTTTTAATTGCGATCTTCTAACACACCATCAAGTATTCAAGTTTAAGATTTTTTTTTACTATAAATTGCAGCCAATGGCCGTGGAGCAAGTTTTTGTAGAGCAAGACAGTGAAGATGAAGTTGACGATGATGTTGCTGATCTTGAAGACAGAAGGGTATGTCTTTTCTGCTCGGGCCTAATAATATAAGATATATTGTTCTATTCCACATGTACTTACAAAGTTAAGGTGTATCTGTGACCATCCCGGACTTGCAATTGAGTAAATCTATTATAATGTTCAGAATATTACTGTTATCGAGATTTATCTGCTTTATGAAGTTAAGTTTTGACTTTTGACACTTTCTTATTTTTCAGATGCTTGATGACTTTGTAGATGTTACCAAAGATGAGAAGCATATGATGCATCTCTGGAATTCCTTTATCCGAAAGCAGCGGTAATTTGTTCCCTGCATTGCATTACGTTCTTATGTCACAATGGAATTTTTGGTTTAAGCAATTTGCCTGTGTCACTGAAAACTAGCTTATTTGTGAACTTGTGACAAACACCAAATTTTATATGAAACATTCGTATAGTAAAAACAGTGGTTTTCTATTCTTTTTGGAAGAATGATGTAATGTTTGTAATGGAAACCTGAAAGTTATGCTAAAAGTTGCCTTTATAACGGTTTCAGGGTGCTGGCAGATAGTCATATGCCGTGGGCGTGTGAGGCATTTTCGATTTCACATAAACAAGACTTTGTCCAGAACCCAGCACTTCTATGGTATTCATCTGTATTCCTTTTTTAATATTACATCTTTGCCATCATTACACTTTTTTCATACGTGTAGTTACTCTTTCATTGCTATGATGAAGATAACATCGGCTTTCTTTGGTTTAAAACTTGGAATATTGTTTAACTATACCATTGTAAAATGTTGTAGGCCAATGTAGGGCGCCTCATGCCTGGTATATAGCTAGCGCACAATAATATGTGAACACTGGATATGCACATATGGGTCAATTTGGGTAATGTTTTTTTTATCAAATGGGTTCAGATTTACTAGAAAGAAAATGGTGTGTGTGAAACGGGTCAAATACATATAAAACATATCATTAGTGAGCTGCTAATGTCTTGGTTATTCATACATTATCATTTATTTGATCTTATGAAACTTGAGTTATAATGTTTTGCATATAACTTATGATGATGGGAAACTTGTGGTGTGTTTGGCAGGTGCTGGAGATTATTTATGATTAAATTATGTAATCATGGTCTTATTGACCAACGAACCGTCGATAACTGTAACCTAATACTCGAACATGTGAGCAACTAATGCGCCAATGGTTTTACCTTTGGCATTTAAGAGTCGCAAAGAAACAAAAACCAAATGAAAATCAGTGTAGATGAATAACTTCATTTTTTGGGTTTTACTGAGTTGGGGAAAGATCATCTTCTTTTGGATTACTAAGTCTATTCCATAATGCCACTATGTCCATGTGTAATCGTTCAAGCATCATGGGAATGAACCAAGGGTAAACATGGCCATGGACAATTTTTGAGCTTTCATGTACATATATATATTTTTATTAGAAAAATGATTGTCGTGCTTATTAATCATGCCTACATGTGAGCCTAAGGATTTGATTGGTTGATTTAAAAAAATTATTTGTGGGAATTTAGAGAGAAAAAATACTTAATACAATTGTACAAGTGATTTATGCATTAGACATATATTTAGGCTTGTGTTGTAGGTTTAAATAGCATAACTATTTTTATTATTACCTATTTATATTAAAGAAAAGTACAAAAATAAGCCAAAATCTTTTTTGAAGTCCCCTTTGTGGTCATTTTTTTAACTCAATGTCCAAAATGGTCATGCGCAATCACTTGACTTCGCAGCTCCACCCAAAATTCGCCACTGTGCAACCACTCGACTCCGCAGCTCCACCCAAAATTCGCCACGTGTCCAAATGAAAGTACAAAAAGTACAAATAATAATAAAAATTACAAAAAGTGTACTTTCATTTGGACACGTGGCGAATTTTGGGTGGAGCTGCGGAGTTGAGTGGTTGCGCATGACCATTTTGGACATTGGGTTAAAACTTGACTACAAAGGGGACTTCAAAAAAAATTGGCTTATTTTTGTACTTTTCTCTTTATATTAAGGGAAAATGTTGTCTAACAGTTTCAAAGTTTCACCACTATTTCAAGTTTCAATAGTATTTCATTGTTGTGAAAATATTCAAAATAAGTGCATTGTTTTGATTGTATCTTAATAGTAAACACTCATCTTTTGATTTTCACTAATTTTAACTAAAATGTACAACTTATGTTCAAAAAAAAATGTACAACCAACTGATGCACGTGTAAAAAGAAATATAAGTCAGAAAATAATAACAAAGTTTGAGAAGTGTTTTGTTTTGGTCGCTCAAATCTAAGGATTACATAAGAATGGAACACTTGTGAAATTTGAGTGGTTGAACCTCACGAAAAAAAGTTTGAGTTACTAAATTGAAACACAAATGAAACTTCATTACTATTTAATGATTTTTTCTCTTTCTAAAATTTTTATGTTTTAAATAAATGCGTTTTCTGTTTATATAGTATTAGATGAATACCCGTGTAAATCAACCGTGTATAACGGCAAATAATTATACTTACAAACTTGTGATTTTTGTGTGGATGCAACACTTACGAGTTTAATTTGTAATCATTTGTGAAAAAAAGTGTATAAATTAGAAACAAAAAATAATAAAGATTTAAATATTAAATAATATTTAAACTATTACTATTCTATGGCCGACGGTCACTTTTACAGAAACGATTCACGTCCGTTAGATCACTTTTTGTGGTTAATCCTCACCGTTCTAATTCCCTAATTATCCAACACAACTAACTCGAGAAAATCATGGATATCAGAATATTAATATACACGTGCTAAATAATGAAGTCCAAAATCTTTAAAATAATTCGTATCAACCGTAATTTATTTGGACGCAAACAACATTTTTTATAAAAAAATATTTTTAATAGCTTATAGCACTATTATCTAAAAATTTACTTTTTAAAGGACAAATTTTTTTAAAAGGTATCATACTTGTCATCATTTGCTTTTGTTAGTAGGGAACAATTTTTTTTTTGCTTTTTTTGGTGCTTTTCTTTCAAAATCAACATTTTTAGGGTACTGTGTGACGTTTTTGCCCTTCGTAAAAAAAATTATTAACTAAGAGGGGCAATAATGTTCAAAAATTTCGCAAAATACCAAAAAAAATGATGAATTTGAAAAGAAAAAAAAACCAACAAAGCAAAACAATTTGTTTGCTACCTACAAAAGCAAATAATGACAAATATGATACATTTTAAAAACATTTACTCTTTTTAAATAGAAATTCAAATATCACTATATAAATGGTTGTAAACTCCGATTAGTAACTTTTACAACTCACTCACTAGAAAAGCTCATACAACACAAAGAAATGAAGGCATGACTATAAAATCTAACTGGTCTATTACATTTGAATATAACAAAGGTTTTTGTAGCCAAGTGGTTGGGTTTTGCAAGCCGTTCCCACCATTACTAAATGTGATTCCAAGAGCCGAACGAGAATGAATACCACACAGAAAAGTCAAGACCAGACTCCCGTGTTGCGATGGGTTAAAAGCTTTTTATAGTGCGCGTTTATAGTTGGAAAAAAAGAATACTTTGTATTATCGATTTTGCTTATATGCGGATGTACATATAAAAATTTAACCTTTTGAGTTTTAAATTGTGATATCGAAATACTAAGAGTGTTTCTAGCTCATAAAAGTTATACAAGTTTTGAGTTAATTGACAATATGAATGTAAACAATTTTGTTATATGTTTATTATATAGTGTTACAATTTTGAAGTAAAACTAAGATAAAAACATGTGATCATAAATTTAGTAAACGTATAAAAATATCAATTTGTCTAATTTTACTATTCATTCACAAATTTTTTCGAATAATAATGGGTGATAAATTTCATCTTTTAGCAAATTAACATATTATAAATTGAGTTCACTCGCTAAGTAGCATTCACTTTTATACTTTTTTATTTTTGCTTTCTTTACATTTTCACTTTCACATTTCATTATGTTGGAAAATGAGTATTGCAAAATGAGTTTTTGCAAATTTTGGACAATATTTAATATATGTATATGTTATATATATTTATATTTCTTGGTAGCTTTGTGTTCTCCTCGATGAGAGCTTCGCAACGAGCTAAAGTATGTCCAAATTGGAGTAGAAATGAATGAGATATCGTGTCTCAAAGTGAGGCACAAAATCTGGAAATACTAAACTATCCCACATCGCCTAGAAGAGGAAGTGGAGACTAGTTTATAAGGAAATCATACTATTGAATATCAAATTCCTTTAGTTTGGTTATGCTCCCACTCCTACGTGCGCGCGCGCAGGGGGGGTGCAGAAAATGGGATTTCCGAGCTAAAATGAGTTCGAGGCTTCTGAACTCATGCGAGCCCGCGCGACCTGCGGACACGAATGCAGCTCCGAAATCTCACCTACGCGGGTATCTTTTTGCTGAGAATTATGTGAAGTGATTCTACTGAAGCACATGGGATTCTGCTGAAGCGAATTATGTGATGCACGGAATCTGCTGAAGCAAATTACGTGATGCACAGATTCTGCTGAAGCACATAGATTTAGACTTTGTGCTTAAGTCTTAACAGAAATATGCATATCGTGTTTTGGAATAACAGATATGCATATATTTTTATTCCAGGCGTATATTCTGGCTTGGTGACCAAGCTAGGTATTGCCTATAAAATAAAATCTTCTCATTCAGTTTTGATACACAGAAAAAACGCAACTCCATTACTGTTTCGTTCCAGCAACCTTCGATCAGAAACACGCAGGCTTTGGTGATTTTTCAGGCAAGTTAGTTTAGTCCGGCTGTACAACAGCTATGTACGTTGTACCCTGGGAAACAGATGGCGAATCTGTTTTAAGGGAATCGTATCCAATACGAGCCTCGTACAAGTCTCTTTATTGCTTTTATTTACTGTTTTACATTCTGTTATTTAATTATTGTAATCTGATTTATTATTTTAATAAAAGTGTACACCGTTTCCCACAGTCTTAAAACAGATTCGGTTTAACCGAATTTATTCACTTTGTTAAGAAATCGGATTAATTAATTAACAGTTTCTTTTAAACTGCTTTCTGTCGAAACCTTGTTGAGTTTCTTTGGAAGTCAGTTTCTTTTAAACAGTTTTTACATACAGATTTGGATTAACAGATCTATAACGTTTTTTGTAAGCAGTTTATTATCAGTTTTAACGAAACCAAGATAGAGTTTCTTAAGCTGATTTATTCGATCCATCAAAACCAAGCTA
Source organism: Chrysanthemum seticuspe (assembly GCA_019973895.1). NCBI lineage: Eukaryota > Viridiplantae > Streptophyta > Magnoliopsida > Asterales > Asteraceae > Chrysanthemum > Chrysanthemum seticuspe. Next base: position 287,263,715 of record BPTQ01000004.1, on the reverse strand, counting down.
GAGTTTTGTTGACTCAGATCTGGTACAAGTAGATACCATTTAAAACAGTTTGTTTAATTGTTTGTGTTGAATCTTTCAGGATGACAAACACGACTACCCCTCCTGTGACTACTCTTGTGAACGTACCTGGTGCGCCAGTTACCAACACAGTTGCTAATCATGCTGAGAAACCAGAGAAATTCAATGGGCAGAATTTCAAGAGGTGGCAACAGAAGATGTTTTTCTATCTGACTACTTTGAACCTTGCGCGGTTCTTAAAAGAAAACCCACCTAACGTGGAACCTCCTGCAGAAGGTCAATCCTCTAATCAACAGGCTATTCAAGCCTTGGAAGCATGGAAACATTCAGAATTTTTGTGTCACAACTATGTTCTGAATGGTTTGGTTGATTCTTTGTACAATGTGTACTGCAAGACCAAGACTGCCAAAGAATTATGGGAGTCATTGGAGCGCAAGTACAAAACTGAAGATGCTGGTACAAAGAAGTTCGTGGTAGCTCGGTTTTTGGATTACAAGATGGTTGATTCAAAGAATGTGATAAGTCAGGTTCAAGATCTGCAGGTTCTGCTACACGACATTCATGCTGAGGGAATGACTTTGAGTGAAACTTTTCAAGTTGCTGCTATTATTGAAAAGTTACCTCCGAGCTGGGTAGAATTCAAGAACTACCTGAAGCATAAGCGAAAGGAGATGAGTGTTGAAGACTTGGTTGTTCGTCTTCGTATTGAAGAGGACAACAAGCTGGCTCAGAAAAACACGTATACGCCTGATTCTGCAAAGGCAAATATGGTTGAGCATGTTTCGTCATCTTCAAAGTCCAATGTCAAAGCTAAAGGCAAAGGAAAAGGAAAGAATGACAAAAAGGGCAAAGGGAAGTCTGAGTACCTTGCTCCTAAAGCTGCAATTGTGAAACAGAAGTTCCAAGGGGTGTGTTTCAACTGTGACCAGCCAGGTCACCGTGCTGCTAATTGTAAGATGCCGAAGCGGGTGACTCCACGCCAGGCTAATATGGTGAATGAAGATGTGGACATGATTGCTATGATGTCTGATGTCATTGCCATGATCTCTGAAGTTAACCTGGTAGGTTCTAACAACAGGGAATGGTGGGTGGATACTGGGGCTACCCGTCATGTGTGTGCTGATAAGAGTATGTTTCACTCTTTCAGAGCGGTTGATAGTGGAGAGAAGCTGTACATGGGCAACTCTGCAACTGCTGAAATCAAGGGTGAAGGAGATGTAATCTTGAAGATGACATCCGAGAAAGAGCTCAAGTTGACTAATGTCTTGTATGTTCCAGAGATTCGCAAGAATCTTGTTTCTGGTTGGCTGTTGAACAAGTTTGGTTTTCGTCTTGTTTTTGAGTCTGATAAGTTTGTTCTTTCTAAGAATCAAGTTTATGTTGGTAGGGGATATGCCCTGAATGGTATGTTTAAACTCAATGTAATGGTTGTTAAGAAAGATATCAATAATATGAATTCTTCTGCTTACTTGATTGAGTCTTCTAGTATGTGGCATGGCCGTCTTGGACATGTAAATTTTAATTCGATGAGTCGTTTGATTAAATTTAATAGCATACCTAATTTTCATATTGACTCAAAATATAAATGTGAAACTTGTGTTGAAGCCAAACTTACAAGAGCATCTTTCAAATCGGTTGAACGAAAAACCGAACCACTTGATATGATACACACTGACATATGTGATTTGAAATCACTACCCACAAAAGGTGGCAATAAGTACTTTATCACGTTTATTGATGATTGTACAAAGTATTGCTACGTTTACTTACTGAAAAGTAAAGATGAAGCTATAGACAAGTTCGTTCTATACAAAACCGAAGTTGAGAATCAACTTGGTAAGAAAATCAAGGTGGTACGAAGTGATAGAGGAGGTGAATATGTGTCTCCATTTGCTGATCTATGTGCGAAACATGGAATTAGACACGAATTCACTGCTCCCTATTCACCTCAGCAGAACGGTATTGCCGAAAGGAAGAACCGTACCTTGAAATAAATGGTTAATGCCATGTTGATAAGTTCTGGTCTAAGCCAGAACATGTGGGGGGAAGCCATTTTAACGGCTACTTATCTTTTAAATAAGATACCTCGTAAGGAAAAAGAAGAGACCCCTTATGAATTATGGATGGGAAGAAAGCCATCATATCAGTACTTACGAGTGTGGGGGTGTCTAGCAAAGGTAGCTATACCGACTCCCAAGGCCCAAAAGATTGGACCTAAATCTGTGGATTGTATATTCATCGGATATGCTAAGAATAGCAGTGCTTATCGCTTCATCGTACATGAATCGAAAAATCCGGATATACAAAAGGGTACTTTAATGGAATCAAGGAATGCTTCATTCTTTGAAACTATTTTTCCTTGTTTAACGAAGGAAACTGGAAGTTCATCTAGAATAGATGACGAAGTTGTCCAAGAGAAGAGACAACGAGATGATAATGATCTCCAAGATGAGAGACAAGATCAAACTGAGGAAGAAGAGGTTGAACCTAGAAGAAACAAAAGGGCAAGAACCGAGAAATCGTTTGGACCTGATTTTGTTTCTTTTATGGTTGAAAACGAACCTACTTCATACCGAGAAGCGGTTACTTCCTCAGAAGGGCCTCAATGGAAAGAAGCCATTAAAAGTGAAATAGATTCTATTTTACAAAACCATACTTGGGAGCTCGTGGATTTACCTCCTGGTTGTAAACCACTAGGCTATAAATGGATCTTCAAGAAGAAGATGAAAGCAGATGGCACCATTGACAAGTATAAAGCAAGATTAGTAATCAAAGGATTTAGACAACGAGAAGGTCTTGATTACTTTGATACTTATTCGCCCGTTACGCGAATAACCTCGATTAGGATAATACTTGCTATTGCCGCTTTAAGAAATTTGGAAGTTCACCAAATGGATGTGAAAACGGCATTTCTAAACGGAGATTTAGAAGAAGAAATCTACATGAACCAACCTGAGGGTTTCATGGCTCCTGGACAAGAGAACAAAGTTTGTAGGCTTGTTAAGTCTTTATATGGCTTAAAGCAAGCTCCCAAACAATGGCATCAAAAATTTGACCACGCCATGCTAGAGAGTGGTTTCAAAATTAATGAATGCGACAAATGTGTTTATGTCAAAGACACAAATAGTGGATATGTAATCTTGTGTTTATATGTTGATGATATGCTTATCGTTGGCAGTAATGACAAGATGATAAAATCTACTAAAGACATGTTGAAATCAAAGTTTGACATGAAGGATACGGGTTTGGCTGATGTGATCCTTGGAATAAAGATCATACGAACTCAGAATGGACTTGTGTTAAGTCAAGCACATTATGTGGACAAAATTCTTAATACTCATAATGCGGGGGATTCCGGCCTAGCTAGAACTCCAATTGACACCAGTAAGCATCTATCTAAAAATAGAGGCTTAGGTGTTGCCCAATTAGAGTATTCAAGAATTATTGGCATGTTAATGTACTTGATGACAGGTACCCGACCTGACTTAGCATATGCTGTTAGCAGGCTAAGTAGGTATACTAGTAACCCAAGCTATGCACATTGGGCAGCTATGACTCGGGTACTTCACTATTTGAGATACAGTCGCGATTATGGACTGCATTATGATCGATATCCAGCTGTTATCGAAGGATACAGTGATGCAAATTGGATATCTGACATAAAGGATTCTAGATCGACTAGTGGATATGTGTTTACACTAGGAGGGGCAGCTATATCTTGGAAGTCTTCCAAGCAAACGGTTATAGCTAAGTCCACGATGGAATCAGAATTTATCGCGTTAGATAAATGCGGACAAGAGGCGGAATGGCTACGTCAATTCGTAGAGGACATACCAAGGTGGCCTAAACCGGTAACGGCCATTAGTATACATTGTGATAGTCAATCGGCAATTGGCAGAGCTCATAGCATAATGTATAATGGAAAGTCCAGACATATCCGTCGTCGACATAATTCGATACGACAACTACTCTCAACAGGAGTTATCTCAATTGACTATGTGAAGTCAAAGGATAACATCGCGGATCCGCTTACGAAAGGCTTAAGCAGAGAGTTAGTAAGTAAGTCGTCTAGAGGAATGGGACTAAAGCCCTTGAAGGAATGAGTTTCTATGAAGGAAAACCTAACCCAGCTGACTGGAGATCCCAAGATCTGGGTTCAATAGGACAACCTAATCATAGAAATGTGGGGGAAGTCACGTCAATGTGGGGGAGTTACTAAATATTGTAACTTTCCTAGTCCATTCCTATAACAAATGTGACTTGTTGAGAGGTTAAACATATGGCTTTAATGATTCAGGATGAAATCATAAAGCAAAATGATTCAAGATGAAATCACAACACATATGTTTTTAATGATTCAAGATGAAATCACCTATGTGAGAGAGAAGTGGGGTCGCTTCGAAGGGAAATGTGGGGGCGCAATTCCTAAGAGCTCTTGCAGAACCAGGCTAGTGTTCATGACCATAACGAACACGACTATGAGGACTTGACATTGTCAGGGAGAGTCTTGTGTGAAGTGTAATGTCGTCTACGTAAATGGATGATGAGTTCAAGGACATCGCGTCTACTCAGATCTAGGAGACTAAGTGCATCTCACAAGGGAAGGTTCAAAGGGTTACACCTACCTATCCTATGCAAGACTTAACCGCAGAAATTTCACCAAAACTTTCGTGTGTTTTCGACCGATTTCCATTCATGTGGGGGATTGTTGGAAAATGAGTATTGCAAAATGAGTTTTTGCAAATTTTGGACAATATTTAATATATGTATATGTTATATATATTTATATTTCTTGGTAGCTTTGTGTTCTCCTCGATGAGAGCTTCGCAACGAGCTAAAGTATGTCCAAATTGGAGTAGAAATGAATGAGATATCGTGTCTCAAAGTGAGGCACAAAATCTGGAAATACTAAACTATCCCACATCGCCTAGAAGAGGAAGTGGAGACTAGTTTATAAGGAAATCATACTATTGAATATCAAATTCCTTTAGTTTGGTTATGCTCCCACTCCTACGTGCGCGCGCGCAGGGGGGGTGCAGAAAATGGGATTTCCGAGCTAAAATGAGTTCGAGGCTTCTGAACTCATGCGAGCCCGCGCGACCTGCGGACACGAATGCAGCTCCGAAATCTCACCTACGCGGGTATCTTTTTGCTGAGAATTATGTGAAGTGATTCTACTGAAGCACATGGGATTCTGCTGAAGCGAATTATGTGATGCACGGAATCTGCTGAAGCAAATTACGTGATGCACAGATTCTGCTGAAGCACATTTCTGCTGAAGTAATAAAACCGTGTAGATGGATAATTTCCAGAATATTCTGTAATCTATTTTAGGAATAGATTTAGACTTTGTGCTTAAGTCTTAACAGAAATATGCATATCGTGTTTTGGAATAACAGATATGCATATATTTTTATTCCAGGCGTATATTCTGGCTTGGTGACCAAGCTAGGTATTGCCTATAAAATAAAATCTTCTCATTCAGTTTTGATACACAGAAAAAACGCAACTCCATTACTGTTTCGTTCCAGCAACCTTCGATCAGAAACACGCAGGCTTTGGTGATTTTTCAGGCAAGTTAGTTTAGTCCGGCTGTACAACAGCTACGTACGTTGTACCCTGGGAAACAGACGGCGAATCTGTTTTAAGGGAATCGTATCCAATACGAGCCTCGTACAAGTCTCTTTATTGCTTTTATTTACTGTTTTACATTCTGTTATTTAATTATTGTAATCTGATTTATTATTTTAATAAAAGTGTACACCGTTTCCCACACATTATTCCAACATGCCACCTCATGCGTATCAATATATATTTTTATGTGATATACACTATTGATTCATATCGTAATATGAGACTCTAATCTTCCATATCGTAATATGAGACTCTAATTTTCCATCAATTTATCCTTATGATTTTATCTGAACTATTCTACAAAATTGATGTTTGAGAGTACATTTAAAGTGATTTACTTTTTCATAATCTAAGAGGAAAACTCCGAAACTAGATCGCAATTGCTCAACAAACAATACGACGAAGTATAGTTTCATGACATACAGTTCTACATGTGATCATAAATTTAGTAAACGTATAAAAATACCAATTTATCCAATTTTACTATTCATTCACAATTTTTTTCGGATAAAAATGGGTGATAAATTTCATCTTTTAGCAAATTAACATATTATAAATTAAGTTCACTCGCCAAGTAGCATTCACTTCTATACTTTATTATTTTTGCTTTCTTTACATTTTCACTTTCACATTTCATTATTCCAACATGCTACATCATGCGTATCAATATATATTTTTATGTGATATACACTATTGATTCATATCGTAATATGAGACTCTAATCTTCCATATCGTAATATGAGACTCTAATTTTCCATCAATTTATCCTTATGATTTTATCCGAACTATTCTACAAAATTGATGTTTGAGAGTACATTCAAAGTGATTTATTTTTTCATAATCTAAGAGGATAACTCCGAAACTAGATCGCAGTTGCTCAACAAACAATACGACGAAGTATAGTTTCATGACATACAGTTCTACATGATTAAGTTGGTGGGTTGTAATCCTCAAGCTTCCCTTGCACAAATGGCTTTTTTTACCCATTTTTAGCATCACACTATGTTTCTCTGTATGCCCGACATATGATATTTTACAAAAACATTTAAAAATGCATCGCGTTAGTCTACACTCGAAACAAGTTTATCAATATAGTTTGTAGATTATTGCAATCGTTATACCCGAGCAACGCACGGGTATTGTACTAGTTAATTAGTGGTGGATGTTACTACTACTCTTAATCATTTTCAAGTTTAAAAGAGAACTTTGGGTATAATATAGTGATCATTTTTAAGTTTAATGAAAAAGAGAGTTTCTACCCCATCTACTTCTCTCACCTTCTAATAGGATAAAACATTTTATTTTTTTTTAGTATATTTTGTCTTCTACTATTTTGACTTTATAGTTTCTGTTTCACATTTATTTAGACATTTTTATTCATTTTATTAACTGAACAAAAATAGTTTTTATACTCTCTCTATCTAAAATTATTGTCATGAGAGAGAAATCATATAGTTTAATAAAACTATGGCCACTTTAATTTTCAACCAATCAAATATAATATTCTTCCACTAAATTCTCTAATTTTTACTTTAAAAAAAACGGACAATTAGTTTAAGATATCCCCAAAAAGAAATATGGACTATAAATTTGAGACGAGGGAGTAGTATTTGCTCCGTATTTTTTGTTTTTTAATACTTTTAACTTATCCAACTTTATAACTTTTAATTTTTGTTATCTATACTTCTATACTACGTATAAAATGAAAATGGTCAATGTTGAAAGATGAAAGTTGAAAATGATCAAAAGTGAGAGGAATGTATAATATAATTAATACTTTTATTAAAACACCTCATTACGTAAAAATACAATGATTTATTAACATTGCACAACCAATTAAAAGCATATCTATCAAATTAAATACAATCAATTAAACACACCTCTTACTAAAAAGTACAATTAAATTTTCACAATGTACAATTTAAACAAACTAGAACATAATCCAAACTATAAAATAATTAAACACACTAATTAATGTTATTTTTAAAACACCTTAAAATGAAAAGTACATGTTATTATACGCATTAATATTACACAAAGCTTCATAGAAGTTAACAAGTTGATGGTACATGTAGTTTTAAAAACCGGATCGGACCAACCGGGAACGGTGTCGCCAACGGTTCGGCTAACCAAAAAAAGCCATCCGAAAACGAATCAGAAAGGACCCGTTGAAACTGATACAAACTGGTGAATCAGATCTCATCGAAATCTATTTCTCCGGTTAATCGTCACAGGGTACCCGCCGCCGCAAAATGTGAAACGGGAAAAGTTGAAACTAGAAAGGATATGTTGAAAAAATATATTTCAAAAGGAATCTATTAATACACATCGAAAACCGGGTTGACCCGTGACGCTTCAAGCCCGACGGGTTGATCCGGTTTAATTTGACCCGTTTTCGACCCAGCCCGTCGGATTGACTCGGTTTAAATCCACCCGTTTTTTACCGAAATGATTCAACCGGTTGAACCACTCAGTCGAATCGGATTTCAAAACATTATGTTTAATCCTTAAATCTTCAAACTTTTATTATTTTTGTTTACAACCCATAATTTTTTTTTATTACTAAACAATCTGTCGCTAGAAAATCCTCTTGCTATACACGCGTACTCGTCTACCTGTATTTATATTTCTCAAAAATTGTGAAATGTCGGGAACTTTCAATAGCGTACCCAACACAAATCAACTCTCACAAACAAAATGGCGGGAACACATCCATCAATGAAGTAGTAGCATATATCTAGGGCTTCCTTCATTTCACTTAACCAGTTTCATTTTCCCCCAAATTTGTTTATAAAAAATAAATAATGCCAACATACAAAATCAGAGGCATCGACGTCGAATTCCCTTTCGAAGCATACGATTGTCAAATCGTGTACATGGATCGAGTCATCCAGTTTCTTCAAGATGTATGGTCCTGTTTTTTAATTTATCATAAATCGATTTAAGTATTATTGATTTTTATTAAGTTTTTTGATAATTAGTTTTAAGCTATGGTTAATCAGTTAGGGTGTGTTTGTTTTAAAAAAAAAAAAATCTTACTAGCCCTCTTACTCTTACCAGTAAGCGGAGGGCAGACGTTTTGCTTGTTTGTTTTTTTCTTTTGAGTAAGACCTAGTTAGACATATAACATCTTACTCAGTAAGAGGTGAGGACTTGTCTTACCGCCTCTTACTCGTTTTGTAAACTTTATATAATATATTTGATTGTTTATTAACTATGTTATATTTATGATTAAAAGTCTTAGTTTCATATTTACATAAGTTACTTATTATCGTATTGCGTTGGTTTAATAAACAAATTGCAAAAACGAGCATTTAAAATCATTCGGACACTTATACAAAAACAAACGACATTATTTCGTTCAGATTTAGACTTTCTAGCCACCTTTTACCAGTAAGATGTGGTAGTCAGATTCAGACCCAAAACATCTTAATGAAACAAACACACCCTTAGACTCTATTTTATTTGAATGTATTGATATTATAATCAGTTACTAACAACTAGCTTTTTGTAGCGTTAATGCGAAATGGTAGCCGTTTAGGTTACGTCATTTTACACTTTACGATAGCAGTACGAGTCATTCCCCTAATAACATGATATGCTCGTGCAATGTCTAATCAGTTCTCTATTCAAGGATCTATTGGATGCGGGCTATGTTCGACCCTCGAAAGCCCCGTATGGTGCGCCGGTGCTATTTCAAAGGAAGAAGGATGGATCCTTGCGGATGTGCATAGACTACCGGGCACTTAATAAGGTAACAATTAAGAACAAGTACCCAATTCCTCTTATTGCGGATTTGTTTGATCAACTTGGAAAGGCGAGATACTTCTCCAAGTTAGACTTGAGATCGGGGTACTACCAAGTACGGATAGCGGAGGGAGACGAAGCTAAGACGACGTGCGTCACGAGGTATGGATCTTACGAGTTCTTAGTCATGCCCTTTGGCTTAACAAATGCTCCCGCTACATTTTGCACCCTTATGAATAAGCTATTTCACCCGTTTCTTGATAAATTTGTGGTGGTATACTTGGACGATATCGTTGTTTATAGTCATACCTTGGAGGAGCATGTCTTAGATTTGAAACAGGTGTTCCAAGTGTTACGAGACAACGAACTTTATGTGAAGTTGGAGAAATGCTCTTTCGCCCAAGACGAAGTCGAGTTCTTGGGACACAAGATCAAAGACGGTGGATTAATGATGGACGGGGCAAAAGTAAAAGCTATCCAAGAGTGGGAACCACCAAGCAAGGTGACGGAGTTGAGATCTTTTCTTGGCTTGGTGAACTATTATCGAAGGTTCATCATGGGATATTCGGCAATAGCATCTCCCTTGACGGACCTATTGAAGAAGAACAAAGCTTGGATATGGGACGAAAAGTGCCAAGCGGCGTTTGAGAATTTGATGAAGGCGGTTATGGAAGAACCGGTGTTGAGACTACCGGATGTAACCATGCCTTTCGAGTTACACACGGATGCATCGAACTTTGCTATTGGAGGAGTTCTAATGCAAGAAGGACACCCAATCGCATTCGAGAGTCGGAAGCTAAATGAGACGGAAAGGAAGTATACCGTGCAAGAGAAAGAAATGACGGCGATTGTGCATTGCTTGCGGATTTGGAGGCATTATTTGTTGGGTTCGAGATTCGTGATCAAGACGGATAACATTGCTACGAGTTACTTTCAAACCCAAAAGAAGTCCCAAGCAAGCTCGGTGGCAAGACTTCCTAGCCGAGTTCGACTATCACTTGGAGTACAAGCCGGAGAAGGCTAATGTGGTAGCCGACGCATTGAGTCGCAAGGCGGAGTTTGCGGCAATCACCCAAGCGCAATGTAAAATCCTAAAAATCTAACGCGTGTAAAAGACCATAATACCCCTCAAATTTAATATTATGAAATACGTAAAATATGTCAAGCTCATTGAATACACTATAACCTAACTCGTTAGTAACCAACTTGTACAAGTTAATAAACCCGACACTCTTATGTTTCAAATGCGCATATCACACGTTTTCCTTGTGATCCATGGGCCAAATGAAATACATAATATACAAGAGCTTGTAACTTGAACTAAAGCCCACTATACTAATTTTTGGAAAGGTCAAAATCTGTTTATGATTGTCCCTTAATCTTCGGCCAAATTAAACGCCCATGACTCCCCAAATTTCTCCCATTTACTTCAAATAAATCCCACTTATTCTATCATTTGTAACTTCCATATATCTCATTCAAAATTCACACTCAAAACCCTAATTTCCCTTTCACAAAAATGACGGCAGAAAACCCTCCCTTCTCCATCTTTCTGTCGCTTAGAAGAGAGCTCAAGAGAAGGCTGATATCACGTGTTTGAGTCGAAGGTTGCTTGCTAGTGTCGTTGGTTGGAGGGTGCTACTGGTCGTGGCATACCAGGGCACCAAAGGGGGTGCTTGGTTTGCTTCGTTTTAGTCTCGGATTTTCCCCCTTTTTCTTCCAATTGCTGTCGACCACAAGAAGGCACAAAGGAGGCTGTTGATGAGTGTCTAAATACTCATCATTTTTGTACTATCTAGACTGCAAAATCATCTGAAAACACTCAAAAATGCATCAAAATGATGAAAATATCCCAAATCAGTGTTTTATGTGTTTTAAATGCAAAAATATCAAAATCAGATGAAAAATGATTCAAGTTTGCAAAATTGGCAGTTTTAGTCCCCCAAGTTTTAAAAGTTGTCAAATCTAGTCCCTGGAATCCAAAAATGTGGAATTTTATCATTCAAGGTCCCTGAAATATTCTAAGTTGTTAAAATTGGTCCTTGAATGATTCTTTGGTCAAATGGCAGAAAAGGTCCCTAAACTTTGAAAAATGTCAAAATTAGTCCTTGGACTTATAAAAATGGAATTTTATGCAAAAAGGGTCCTTGTACTATCAAAGTTTGTCAATTTTGGTCCTTGTGATAAGTTTGGAAAAGTGTCATGTTCAGTCCCTCAAGTTTGGAGAATTTGCAAAATTGGTCCTTGTTATCACTACTTAACCAAACTGACACCTTATCAATATCAAAGCCCAAATCCATATCACTTATCCAGCTGGCCCAAACCTTAGCCCAATCCCACATGAACCTTGAGCTTGACCCCTTGGACTTGACCCTTGACCCAACCCCCGTTATTATTAAACTTCGGTAAAAAATAGTCAAACCCCGCCCAAATACCACCCTTACTATTCATCTCCTTCACACACAAGCTGAAAACCAAAAACCAGAGGTGGTTTTCCATCTTTTTCAAACTCACCACTTGCCTCACCTCACCATCTCCTTACCTTGTCCCCCCTCCACCTCCACATCTTCCAAAACCCATTAATATCTAAAACATGCTCAAGAAGAAATTGGCGCCAAAAATCCAAATGTATGGTTCTGATGATTTTGGCCAATCCAATGGCTGAAAATGAAGTGGGATTGTTTCAGAGGTCATCAAAGAGTCTCAAAAGTCTATAAAGAGGGGCAGAGAAGCATTGTATCAAGATATAGTGTAATTTTTTAGCTTTTAATTGTCGTTTTTATTATTATCAAAATTTCAGTGTAATTTAAGCTTTCTTAGCACTTTGTTTAAGTTATTTCAAGTATTTGTGAACTATTTTCAGTTTCAATATCAAGTTTTAAGTTACAAATTCAATTTATGCAGTTTCATTTCAAAAATCTCATGTGAATCAAATATTGTTGTAAGTTGTTTGTATGGACTGAAATAGATCACATAAGCTCTCTTCAAGCTTTTAGAAACACTTAAAACCAGTTTAGAAGTTACAAGGAAAAATCACCAAAAATACCAAATAATTAGTGAAAAATCAAAAATCCCATGGAAATGGTGTTCACAGCTGGAGCAGGGTGAATTTTGGATGGCCTTGGGTTAGAAGCTTAGTGGTAAGCTAATAGGGGTGATATTTGGTCCTTGTTCTCAGTTTTGAGCTTGGAAGCCATTGTAAGTCATTTGCTCATTTTTGGCCTTTCTCTGTTTTAGATCTTTCATAGTTTAAATCTTTGTGTTTTATTGTTAATTAGTTATAGTTAAGTGTATTTGAGTATTAAAAACAGTTGTTTGTTATTTTAAATTTGTAGTTAGCTAAAACTTTATTTTCACAGTTAAAAGTGCATAACTGTCTTTTCTTAGTTTCTTGTTGTTAATGTTGTTGTTTCATGTTTCATTAGTCCTAATATATGATAATACATGGTCTTGAATCAGTTTCATGGTTTTGATTTGTGTTTAGCTTTGAAAACCACCAAAACTGTCTAAATAAGTAGTGTTTGGTTTACTGTGTTTAAGAGTTCTCTAGTCATTGTCCTTGTTTGAAGTTTGTTTAACTTGGTCCTAATAACTCATCTCAGTCATAAAAACCAGTCTTTGTTCATCATAAGTCAAAATTGCATAAAATCTCATCTCTGTCACTCACTGTTGGATTTGCATGATCATTTATGTTGTTTTCATGTTTATAAGTTGTTAAAATCAATCAAACAAGTCTTATTTCACCTTAAAACAACATAATCAGTGAGTAGTAGTGATTCAAAGTTCATCTTGGTCAAACTTTTAGTTTTTCTTAAAAAGTCAAATTTCCATTTGGTCGTTTTTGAATAAAAAAGATAATATCACTGTGTGTTTAATAGTGAGATTTAGCTTAAAAGCTTTTGGGATATCAAAGTTTAGTTGCTAAACTAAAATAGAAAAATACTAGTTCTCTTTCAATCAGCTTATAAAGTGCTTTTTAACTAGCTTCTTTTGAGTACCTTGTCTGAAATGGTGCCCTGTGCACAGTTGGGTAGTCCAACTTGATAAGCTTGCACACAGCTTATTAGTTGGTAATAGCTTGTGATACTTGGTTCTTTGGATAGCTGACCTAGCCATCTTGAGGTCTCAAGCTTGGTTTTTCATTTTCTAGCTTGTTTGGTAGGGCTGCAATAAGCTCAATCCTTGTCCCATTTCTGTTTTAGAAAGCAAAAAGCCAAGTGCTTATTTTTCTTTTTAGTAGCTTATCAGTGTTTGTAATTGTTCTTTCTAGCTTCATTTCTGTTCATCTAGCTTGTTTGAATCTTATTCCACCTTTGTTTCCAACTTGCAAGCTTGTTTGAGCTTATTTCACCAAAATAAGCTCTTAAGCTACTGTTAGCTCATAAGTCACTCAAACTGCTTATTTTTTATTTGTAAAATTTTTGTGTTTATTAAAGTAGCTTATAATCAGTAGTTAAGTAGTTTTGAAAAAGAAAAACCACAAAAACATCAATTTAAATATAGTGATAGCGTTTATTTAATAGATTTTAGCTTTTTGATTTTTCTTTTTAGCTTATTAATAAGCATATCTAGTTTTTATATTTTTCTTAGTTTTCTGTCACCTTAAGTTATTTATAGAAAAAGTTTCATAATTTTCCTAATCTTTTTAGTATTTATTATAATTTTAAATAGTTAAAAGTATTAAATAATTAGTAATAAATAATTAAAAAGCATAAAAAATATCTTTTCAGTTTTAAAATTAGTTTTATCATATTTTAGATTTTTCCAAGTTAAAATTTCATTTTTCCAGGTTTATTTTATATTTTCTAGTATTTAAGTGTATTTTAAATAATAATTAATTAGTAATAAATATATAAAAAGTGTAAAAAATATATTTTTAGTTTTAAAATTAGTTTTATAATATTTTAGATTTTTCTGAATCATAATTTTATTTTTCTAGCCTTATTTTGTATTTTCTTCTAGTTTAGAGTATTTATAAATAGTTTAAAATAGTTTTTAATTAATAATAATTAAATAAATAGTTTTAAAAATAATTTTCTTTTTCTAATAATTTTCTTTTATTTTTAGGATTCCAAAAATGTCATTTTCATATTTTTAGGTCTTTTATTTTTTAAATTTCACTTTTTATTTCGTACGTTTACGTAGTTTTTAAAACGTACGTGTTTTAGTTTCTTTAATCTGATTGTTGTGCTTTCCAATTCTGTATCCATTCCATTCCAATCAATCAGTAGTGTAATAATTCATCAAATCCTTATTGATCACTATCCTTAGTGATCATTCTATCATCTGATCAAGTGTTTACACACCATTGAGTCTCCGTGGGACTTAACGACCCGGGAATTCATTATATTCTCCTGATCTTCATTGTATTGGTTTCTGAGCAGTTTTAAGTTTATTACGGTTAGCCATTCACAAGTGGCTAGCTTGTGTGATTAAGCTTGACTGTTTTCAGCATCAATCAAATTTTGGCGCCGCTGCCGGGGAGGCTTTAGCGTGTGTTAAGCCTTTTTCAGACCAATTCTTGCACATATACCATCCTTTGTAAAAAGTTTTTTTTTGTAAAGTTATAAGAAAATCAAAAAGTTCATTATAACTTTTCCTAAAGTGTTAAAAAC
The DNA here is from genome assembly GCA_019973895.1 of Chrysanthemum seticuspe. Taxonomy (NCBI): domain Eukaryota; kingdom Viridiplantae; phylum Streptophyta; class Magnoliopsida; order Asterales; family Asteraceae; genus Chrysanthemum; species Chrysanthemum seticuspe. The sequence goes on along the minus strand of BPTQ01000004.1, from coordinate 287,248,701 downwards.
ACCAAACAAAATATAAAACAACAAAACAATCGGAACGTTTTCTATCTCGTATTTTCTTTAAGGTGATTCTTAAAGAGATACGATTTGGCTAAACGAGACGATACCAAAAATATTGTCCAAAAAGTTTTTGAACCCTTTGCACAAATCTATACCTACGTCTTTTCAGTGGTACTTAATATATACATAAAAATCAACCACCGCAAATCAAGGCAGTACACCTACTAACTGGGGGTGTGACCATAATAAGTTCCCGAACATCAGATTTAAAACTTGCCTTTGCGTCACTTGTGATTTGGTGTACCTTTTTCAAAGAAGCCATTTCATTTGTGATTATTGGTTAAGTTCACTTGTCGTTTTGCCTCGCATTTGTTTTGAAAACTGATTTTTATACTTAGTGCATGCGCACTCGTTCTTCCAGCTCTACAAGTCCACTTTCTGAGCTTGCAAATATTCCTCGTAGACGTAGAGGACGTTTTGCTCCTTCAGCCGTGACTGAGGAACGTCTACCACCACCACCTCCTGTCGAAATGGCAGAAGACAAGCCGATGAATGAGCTTCTCCAAGCACCCATCGAGGGTTACGGAGATGCTATTGTTGTCCCAGCCATCGTGGCTGATACTTTTGAGCTCAAAACCGGGTTGCTTAATCTAGTAACCCAAAGCCAATTCTATGGTTTTGAGCGGGATGATCCTCATGCTCACATTCGATGGTTTAACAAGATTGCATCTACCATCAAGTACAAGAATGTCCCACATGAAGCTATCAAGCTTCTTCTGTTCCCATTTTCTCTAGAGGGACAAGCCCGGAATTGGCTTGAGAAACAACCCCCTCGTTCTATTGAGACATGGGAAGATCTAGTCACCAAGTTCGTTAACGAGTTCTATCCTCCATCCCGAACCACAAGTCTTAAGAATGAGATAATGAAATTTTCTCAGAGATTTGATGAATCATTCGGGGAGGCATGGGATCGTTATAAAGAGTTGCTTCGCAAGTGTCCGCATCATGGTTTTACCGAGTTAATGCAGATGGATACTTTCTACAATGGTCTGAATCAGACCAATCAAGACTCTTTGAATGCCTCCGCGGGAGGTAATTTCCTGAGCAAGACTACCAAAGAAGCCTTGCAAATCATTGAGAATAAGTCTCAGGTCCGCCCTTTCCGAGCAAAGACATATCAGTCTAATGCTGGACCTTCTTCTTCATCTCCTGTGAGTACATCTAGCACCGATGCTAAGATTGACAAACTCACAGATATTGTTCAGGCTTTGGTTCTTGCTAACCAGAAGAAAGTGACCTTCACTCAGACACCAACACATGGTGAAGTGAAGAAAGTCGAGAGTTGTGTTACTTGTGGTGGCCCTCATGCATACTACAATTGCACTGCCACCGATGGTAGTCCATTTGAAGCTAATGCTCTAGCCGGTAGTTCACATCAGGGAGGTAATCAATACCGTCCTCAAAATGAACCACACTACCGTGCTAACACTAATCAGGCACCACCCGGTTTTAACCAGAATCATAACATGCAAAACCGGAATCAGAACCAACCTAGAATGAACCAAGGTTATCAAAACCAAGGTAATTTCTATCCTGCACCAAATCAAGGTTTCCAACATCAAGGAAACCTTAATCAAAACAATTTCAATCGAGGGAATCAATTTCATGGGAATATGAATCCTAATCAAGGAAATTTTCAAAATCAATGCCCTAATCCTAACATTAGAGGCCAGAATTTTCCTAATCCACCTCCCGCCATTGTTTCAACTGGACCATCATCTGATGAGTTGTTGAAGCAATTCATGAAATCCCAAGATGAAATGAACAGGTTGTTGGTCAGTCAGATTGCTGATCTTAAGAAGTCTTTAAATGATCAACCCTCGGGCTCAGGAAAACTTCCGAGCAACACGATCGCTAACCCGAGGGGCGATGCAAAGGCGATCACAACCAGAAGTGGTGTTTCATATGATGGACCTGCTATTCCTACTACCTCTTCTTCTTCTCTCCCAAAGGTAGTAGAAAGTGAACCTCCGACACACAATGGACCTTTGACTCCAATGCCTCCTCCACCTGTGGCAATGAGTCAAGTTACCAAGGATACAACGGACAAGGTGCATTATTCAAGCCCACGAAGTACCGCACACGTCCTACCTTCGGTAGTCCAACCTCAAGTTGTCCAGAAACCCAAATCCAATCCAGGAGTTGTTTTTGAACCTCCAGTAGCTCCCGTTGAAAACCAGAAATCCAAATCTTCTATTCCTTACCCATCACGTTTGAATGAGCAAAAGCTCCGCGAGAAAGCCAGTCATCAAATGGACACATTTTTCCAAATTTTCCAAGAGTTACATTTTGACATAAGCTTTGCGGATGCTATCATGCTGATGCCCAAGTTTGCATCAACTCTCAAACACATGTTAAGCAATAAGGAAAAGCTGTTTGAAATGGCAAAAACTCCTTTGAACGAGAACTGCTCAGCAGTTATCTTGAAGAAGCTTCCTGAGAAACTTGGAGATCCTGGGAAATTTCTCTTACGTTGTGTATTCCCAGGAATGGTTGAATGCTTTGCCCTAGCAGATCTTGGCGCAAGCATCAACCTGATGCCTTATTCAGTATGGAAGAAACTTTCTCTTCCGGAACTTACTCCTACATGCATGACTCTCGAGCTTGCAGATCGTTCCATATCCCGTCCTCTTGGCATTGCCGAGGACGTATTTGTGAAAGTTGGAAAGTTCCATTTTCCAGCTGACTTCGTGGTTGTTGATTTCGATGCCGATCATCGGGTTCCTCTCATTGTTGGTCGAGGATTCCTGAGAACGGGCCGTGCTCTCATTGATGTATTTGAGCAAGAAATCACATTACATGTTGGTAATGAAGCTGTCACCTTTAACCTTGATCAAACTTCGAGGTACTCTGCAAACTATGATTCTGAGTCGGTTAACCGAATAGATATCATTGATGTTGCTTCTGAAGAGTACTCTCAAGAAGTTCTTGGTTATTCTCATAATTCTGTGAGTGGGGATCCCACCACATCTTCTCAACCTATCATAGCCAATTCTACTCCTTCCCTCACTCCATTTGAGGGAAGCGACTTCATCTTAGATGAGATTGAAGCATACTTGGCTAGTGATTATGTTCCATGGGAAATTGATCACGCTCCAATTGACATTGAGGGGGACATACTTCTCATTGAGAAGTTGCTTAATGGTGATCCATCATCAACCCCTCACTCTAGTGATTCAATTCCTGATAAGATTAATCAAAATGAGATTAATCTGGAGGGAGATATTCTTCTTAAGAAGTTGTTAAATCAGAACACTTCTCCTCCTCTCCCTCCCGCCAAGCTTCATAACAAAGAAGTCAAGTCAGTTGAGAAAACTGAAGAATTTCCTGAGGTTGAGCTTAAGGACTTACCTCCTCATCTCGAGTATGCATTTCTTGAAGGTGATGATAAATTGCCTGTCATTATTGCTCGAGATTTGAGTAAAGATGAAAAAGTTGCTCTCATAAAGGTCTTGAAGTCACACAAGCAAGCAATTGCTTGGAAACTCTCCGACATTAAGGGTATCAATCCTGAGTTTTGTACCCATAAAATCTTGATGGAGGATGACTTCAAACCAGCAGTTCAACATCAGAGAAGAGTAAATCCAAAAATCCAAGATGTTATCAAACAGGAGGTTATCAAACTTCTTGATGCAGGATTGATTTACCCGATCTCAGATAGTCCTTGGGTTAGCCCAATTCACTGCGTTCCTAAAAATGGTGGCATAACTGTGGTCACAAATGAAGAAAACGAGTTAATTCCAACTCGATTGGTAATGGGATGGCGTGTGTGTATTGACTATCGTAAGTTAAATGACGCTACCTGAAAAGACCATTTTCCTCTACCCTTCATGGACCAAATGCTTGAGAGATTAGCAGGAAATGAATACTATTGTTTCCTTGATGGTTTCTCGGGTTATTTTCAGATCCCCATTGATCCACAGGATCAAGAGAAAACCACATTCACCTGCCCATACGGAACTTTTGCCTACAAACGTATGCCTTTTGGCTTATGTAATGCTCCTGGCACGTTCCAACGATGTATGATGGCCATTTTCCACGACATGATCGGGGAAACAATGGAGGTGTTTATGGATGACTTCTCGGTCATTGGGAATTCGTTTCAAACATGTCTCTCCCATTTAGAAAAAATGCTCAAACGGTGTGAAGACACCAATCTTTGTCTAAATTAGGAGAAAAGCCACTTTATGGTCAAAGAAGGCATAGTCCGTGGCCATAAAATTTCAAAAAATGGGATTGAGGTAGATAGAGCAAAAGTCGATGTTATTGCTAAATTGCCTCATCCTACTACCGTCAAAGGTATTAGGAGTTTTCTAGGTCATGCCGGTTTCTATCGTAGATTCATACAAGATTTTTCCAAAATCGCCCGGCCTATGACTCATCTTCTTGAAAAGGATGCTCCTTTTATCTTCTCACTCGAGTGCATAGAAGCTTTTGAAACATTGAAGAAAAAGCTTACTGAAGCACCCATTCTCGTTGCTCCCGACTGGGATTTACCCTTTGAGCTCATGTGCGATGCAAGTGATTTTGCTATCGGTGCTGTCTTAGGGCAACGTAGAAACAAGCATTTTCAGCCTATCCACTACGCAAGCAAAACTATGACTGAAGCTCAAACTCATTACACCACCACAGAAAAAGAGCTATTAGCCGTGGTGTATGCATTTGAGAAGTTTCGGCCATACTTAATCTTGACCAAATGCGTGGTGTATACGGATCACTCGGCTCTCAAATATCTCTTTGCAAAATAAGATGCAAAGCCGAGATTGCTCCGTTGGATTCTCCTCCTCCAGGAATTTGATATCATTATACGTGATAAAAAAGGAGCTGAGAATCTAGCTGCTGATCATCTGTCCAGATTAGAAAACCCTCATCAAGATGTTTTTGAGAAAAAGGAAATAAATGAAACATTTCCTCTCGAGACACTCAATGCGGTTTCTTTTCGTGGAAATTCTACCACCCCATGGTTTGCTGACTTCGCAAATTACCATGCGGGTAACTTCATAGTGAAAGGGATGTCGACCCAACAGAAGAACAAATTCTTCAAAGATGTTAAACATTATTTCTGGGATGACCCCTACTTGTTCAAAATTTGTGCGGATCAAGTCATCAGACGGTGTGTTTATGGACAAGAAGCTATTGACATTCTCACAGCTTGCCATGCTGGACCCACCCGGGACCATCATAGTCCAAACTACACCGCCAAAAAGGTGTTTGATTCCGGGTTTTATTGGCCCACAATCTACAAGGATGCTCACGAATTTGTCAAAGCCTGTGACGCTTGTCAACGTCATGGAAATATATCTCAAAGAAATGAAATGCCACAAAATGCCATTCAAGTTTGTGAGATCTTTGACATATGGGGTATTGACTTTATGGGGCCATTTCCATCTTCTCGAGGAAACAAATACATACTCGTGGCCGTTGACTATTTGTCAAAATGGGTTGAAGCGAAAGCTTTACCTACCAATGATGCCCGAGTTGTTGTGAAGTTTTTGAAATCTCTTTTTGCCAGGTTTGGAACTCCGAGAGCGATAATCAGTGATCGTGGTACACATTTTTGCAATGACCAATTTGATCGTGTCATGCAAAAGTATGGTGTTACCCATCGTCTCTCTACTGCATACCACCCCCAAACAAGTGGGCAGGTGGAAGTTTCCAACCGTGGTATTAAAAGAATTCTTGAAAGGACAGTAGGCGAAAACCGTGCATCCTGGTCGGATAAACTGGATGACGCACTCTGGGCCTTCCGTACAGCTTACAAAACACCCATCGGGTGTACTCCATACAAGCTAGTGTACGGAAAGGCATGTCATCTTCCGATTGAGTTAGAGCACAAGGCATACTGGGCCTTAAAACATGCCAATTTCGATATTCAGACAGCCGGTGATCACAGAAAAGTTCAAATGAATGAATTAAATGAACTCCGTGATCAAGCATACGAGAACTCTTTGATCTACAAGCAAAAGACAAAGAAGATTCATGACTCAAAAATCAAGAACCGCGTTTTCAACGTTGGTGATAGAGTCCTTCTTTTCAATTCAAGATTGAAGATTTTCTCGGGAAAGCTCAAGTCCCGTTGGTCTGGTCCATTTACTATCGCTAAGGTTTATCTTTATGGCACCATTGAGTTATCTCAACCCGATGGTCCTAATTTTAAAGTGAATGGTCATCGAGTGAAGCATTACTTTGGAGAGGACATTCCCCCTGCGGTTGTCCCGGATCTACAAACTTTCCCCATGAACCAATGAATGCGGGGATCGAGTCAAGCTAATGACTCGGTAATCAAAAACATTAGCACACACCATATGGGTTTTCACCCATATTTCTGTCTTCTTTCTCTATTCTACCACCCTAGTGTGGGGGGTTGCCCCACACTATTGTATATAAAATCTTTTCCAAAAAAAAAAAAAAAAAAAAAAAAAAACTTTCAAAATAATGGTCGTAGTATTTCCCTTTTACGTTCTTTGTTTCGGCATAACCGCCGGTACTTTGAATATTGAGGGCAATATTCATTTCTAAGTGTGGGGGGGAATTCTCGCGAATTTATCACATAATTATCCACCCAATTCCCCCATTTTTGGCCAAAATTTTTTTTTTTGAGTAAGTGTTTTTCACTTACTCAGCATATGGTAATCAGTCCGCCATGTCTAAAAAACAAAAGGATTGGCTAATCTAGGAGAAAACGGCTCTTGGTAAAGATATCTCAAATCCGTTTATGGCTTGCAATTTGCCCAAAATTGTATGGTGTTCAACTCACCATATCCTAAAAAGTGAAGAGTTGGCTAGCCCGCAAGTTTGTGGCTTGTGGTAAAGGCAGTGGAAAAACCATAATTGGTAATCAGCTCACCAAAGATAATTCTGATAATTTATCTAAGAGTTGGCTAGTGCAGAGCAAACGGCTTCTGGTAAAGACAAATCAAATCCGTTTACAGCTTATGATTTGCTCAAAATCATTTGGTTATCGTTGTACCAAGGTTCTTACTTGAACTGAAACAATTGGCTACTCCAGAAGTGATGGCTTTTGGTAAAGAGTCTTTAAAATCCATTAAAGTTCTAAAACATTGCTAGGGACTAGCAATATCTTAGTGTGGGGGATTGATGAGTGTCTAAATACTCATCATTTTTGTACTATCTAGACTGCAAAATCATCTGAAAACACTAAAAAATGCATCAAAATGATGAAAATATCACAAATCAGTGTTTTATGTGTTTTAAATGCAAAAATATCAAAATCAGATGAAAAATGATTCAAGTTTGCAAAATTGGCAGTTTTAGTCCCCTAAGTTTTAAAAGTTGTCAAATCTAGTCCCTGGAATCCAAAAATGTGGAATTTTATCATTCAAGGTCCCTGAAATATTCTAAGTTGTTAAAATTGGTCCTTGAATGATTCTTTGGTCAAATGGCAGAAAAGGTCCCTAAACTTTGAAAAATGTCAAAATTAGTCCTTGGACTTATAAAAATGGAATTTTATGCAAAAAGGGTCCTTGTACTATCAAAGTTTGTCAAGTTTGGTCCTTGTGATAAGTTTGGAAAAGTATCATGTTCAGTCCCTCAAGTTTGGAGAATTTGCAAAATTGGTCCTTGTTATCACTACTTAACCAAACGGACACCTTATCAATATCAAAGCCCAAATCCATATCACTTATCCAGCTGGCCCAAACCTTAGCCCAATCCCACATGAACCTTGAGCTTGACCCCTTGGACTTGACCCTTGACCCTTGACCCAACCCCCGTTATTATTAAACTTCGGTCAAAAATAGTCAAACCCCGCCCAAATACCACCCTTACTATTCATCTCCTTCACACACAAGCTGAAAACCAAAAACCAGAGGTGGTTTTCCATCTTTTTCAAACTCACCACTTGCCTCACCTCACCCTCTCCTTACCTTGTCCCCCCTCCACCTCCACATCTTCCAAAACCCATTAATATCTAAAACATGCTCAAGAAGAAATTGGCGCCAAAAATCCAAATGTATGGTTCTGATGATTTTGGCCAATCCAATGGCTGAAAATGAAGTGGGATTGTTTCAGAGGTCATCAAAGAGTCTCAAAAGTCTATAAAGAGGGGCAGAGAAGCATTGTATCAAGATATAGTGTAATTTTTTAGCTTTTAATTGTCGTTTTTATTATTATCAAAATTTCAGTGTAATTTAAGCTTTCTTAGCACTTTGTTTAAGTTATTTCAAGTATTTGTGAACTATTTTCAGTTTCAATTTCAAGTTTTAAGTTGCAAATTCAATTTATGCAGTTTCATTTCAAAAATCTCATGTGAATCAAATGTTGTTGTAAGTTGTTTGTATGGACTAAAATAGATCACATAAGCTCCTAGAAAGCTTCTTCAAGCTTTTAGAAACACTTAAAACCAGTTTAGAAGTTAAAAGGAAAAATCACCAAAAATACCAAATAATTAGTGAAAAATCAAAAATCCCATGGAAATGGTGTTCACAGCTGGAGCAGGGTGAATTTTGGATGGCCTTGGGTTAGAAGCTTAGTGGTAAGCTAATAGGGGTGATATTTGGTCCTTGTTCTCAGTTTTGAGCTTGGAAGCCATTGTAAGTCATTTGCTCATTTTTGGCCTTTCTCTGTTTTAGATCTTTCATAGTTTAAATCTTTGTGTTTTATTGTTAATTAGTTATAGTTAAGTGTATTTGAGTATTAAAAACAGTTGTTTGTTATTTTAAATTTGTAGTTAGCTAAAACTTTATTTTCACAGTTAAAAGTGCATAACTGTCTTTTCTTAGTTTCTTGTTGTTAATGTTGTTGTTTCATGTTTCATTAGTCCTAATATATGATAATACATGGTCTTGAATCAGTTTCATGGTTTTGATTTGTGTTTAGCTTTGAAAACCACCAAAACTGTCTAAATAAGTAGTGTTTGGTTTACTGTGTTTAAGAGTTCTCTAGTCATTGTCCTTGTTTGAAGTTTGTTTAACTTGGTCCTAATAACTCATCTCAGTCATAAAAACCAGTCTTTGTTCATCATAAGTCAAAATTGCATAAAATCTCATCTCTGTCACTCACTGTTGGATTTGCATGATCATTTATGTTGTTTTCATGTTTATAAGTTGTTAAAATCAATCAAACAAGTCTTATTTCACCTTAAAACAACATAATCAGTGAGTAGTAGTGATTCAAAGTTCATCTTGGTCAAACTTTTAGTTTTTCTTAAAAAGTCAAATTTCCATTTGGTCGTTTTTGAATAAAAAAGATAATATCACTGTGTGTTTAATAGTGAGATTTAGCTTAAAAGCTTTTGGGATATCAAAGTTTAGTTGCTAAACTAAAATAGAAAAATACTAGTTCTCTTTCAATCAGCTTATAAAGTGCTTTTTAACTAGCTTCTTTTGAGTACCTTGTCTGAAATGGTGCCCTGTGCACAGTTGGGTAGTCCAACTTGATAAGCTTGCACACAGCTTATTAGTTGGTAATAGCTTGTGATACTTGGTTCTTTGGATAGCTGACCTAGCCATCTTGAGGTCTCAAGCTTGGTTTTTCATTTTCTAGCTTGTTTGGTAGGGCTGCAATAAGCTCAATCCTTGTCCCATTTCTGTTTTAGAAAGCAAAAAGCCAAGTGCTTATTTTTCTTTTTAGTAGCTTATCAGTGTTTGTAATTGTTCTTTCTAGCTTCATTTCTGTTCATCTAGCTTGTTTGAATCTTATTCCACCTTTGTTTCCAACTTGCAAGCTTGTTTGAGCTTATTTCACCAAAATAAGCTCTTAAGCTACTGTTAGCTCATAAGTCACTCAAACTGCTTATTTTTTATTTGTAAAATTTTTGTGTTTATTAAAGTAGCTTATAATCAGTAGTTAAGTAGTTTTGAAAAAGAAAAACCACAAAAACATCAATTTAAATATAGTGATAGCGTTTATTTAATAGATTTTAGCTTTTTGATTTTTCTTTTTAGCTTATTAATAAGCATATCTAGTTTTTATATTTTTCTTAGTTTTCTGTCACCTTAAGTTATTTTTAGAAAAAGTTTCATAATTTTCCTAATCTTTTTAGTATTTATTATAATTTTAAATAGTTAAAAGTATTAAATAATTAGTAATAAATAATTAAAAAGCATAAAAAATATCTTTTCAGTTTTAAAATTAGTTTTATCATATTTTAGATTTTTCCAAGTTAAAATTTCATTTTTCCAGGTTTATTTTATATTTTCTAGTATTTAAGTGTATTTTAAATAATAATTAATTAGTAATAAATATATAAAAAGTGTAAAAAATATATTTTTAGTTTTAAAATTAGTTTTATAATATTTTAGATTTTTCTGAATCATAATTTTATTTTTCTAGCCTTATTTTGTATTTTCTTCTAGTTTAGAGTATTTATAAATAGTTTAAAATAGTTTTTAATTAATAATAATTAAATAAATAGTTTTAAAAATAATTTTCTTTTTCTAATAATTTTCTTTTATTTTTAGGATTCCAAAAATGTCATTTTCATATTTTTAGGTCTTTTATTTTTTAAATTTCACTTTTTATTTCGTACGTTTACGTAGTTTTTAAAACGTACGTGTTTTAGTTTCTTTAATCTGATTGTTGTGCTTTCCAATTCTGTATCCATTCCATTCCAATCAATCAGTAGTGTAATAATTCATCAAATCCTTATTGATCACTATCCTTAGTGATCATTCTATCATCTGATCAAGTGTTTACACACCATTGAGTCTCCGTGGGACTTAACGACCCGGGAATTCATTATATTCTCCTGATCTTCATTGTATTGGTTTCTGAGCAGTTTTAAGTTTATTACGGTTAGCCATTCACAAGTGGCTAGCTTGTGTGATTAAGCTTGACTGTTTTCAGCATCAATCAGCTGTTTTGGGTTGGTTTGTCGTGGGTTTCTTGGTCGTGATTGCTGCTTCTGCTCGTGGTTACTTGGGCACTCAAGGCTGCTTGGTTCACTTAGTTTTGATCCTGGTCTTTCCCTCCTCTCACACGTTCCAAAGGTAATTCATTATGATCTTCATCTCACCTTGTCTTCTTGAAACTGGTCGTGTGTGTCTCTCCATACGCAAGCCTTAATACTTATATAACATGTTACATGAAAAGATAAAACATAGATAAGTGACTCATGTATACTCGTTACATAAAATCATGAAGGAACTCCCACATGTGTCGATCTAATATGCACTAAAAATAGTGATAATGAAACTGATTTGGAACCTCACTGATCATGCATGTTACACGTTCAAAATCCATCACATGAATTGATATATGTTAACACATAAAATATCTAATGGGATACTATAACTGGTGGACCTCCTTCTTGAATACATGCTTCACGTGAATAATGAGATTCAACATATGATATGGGAAATCATGCTTATACACGTAAAATCATTAAGTGAAATGGACCCTATTCGACCATGGACATTAAGCTGTTCCGACCCTTACATACTCATCATATACTTGTCTCATTAAAAGTGGTAACATGTATTTGAAGCTCATAAAATAGCAATGAAATGGACACACGATTCGACCCTTTGAAATCATGTTAATCTGAATCTGTCTCGACGTATATATGGCTCGACAATATGCATGTTA